>CM059191.1:4855192-5007077 GCA_030323885.1 Branchipolynoe longqiensis
GCCGACCTACCCACGGGGAGGCTTAAGACTGCTGCATGAAAGCAGCCTCCTGCTCCTCAACCAGCAAACGGTTAGCATTCACCTCCTCCGCGGCGACGCGCCGTGCCGCGGTTAGATCCGCCAAACCGCGCGCGAAGGATTCAGCATTGGAAACCCTCATCTCATCCAACGCCCTCCTCTCCTCCGCCATCCGTTCAAACTGGACCCGCTTCCAAGCTCGCAGATGGCGGACACGCATCACATCCTGACGCTCCGCCTCCGACTGCGATCCCGAAACCGTACGACCCATAACCGAATCATGCTCCGACCCAAATGTCAACGAGTCATCGGCTACGAGCCCTGTCTCCAAAGACGGGAAAACCTCCCTACGACAGGGAATTCGGGGATCACTGCGTCCAGCTCCCATCCCCACAGAACGGACAGCTGAACTCCCCCACGGCGAATACTCCAGCGGCACCTCACGCATAGAACTCCCGCGTACGCCCAGACCTAAGTCATCGCGATACCCGATCGAACTACTACCCTCATGTACACCCGCCCCCGAATCAGTATTGATCGACAGAGACCGCATAACATCAAGAGCGAAGCCCCCCTTCACCGCACTCCCCGCAATGCCCCCAACAGTATCATTATCATCAACTGAGAGAACATTTCGCGCTGCAGTCGATGGTGCAACATTACTTAACGCTGCGCCACCGCTATCAGAACGCGTGCTCAACTGCGTACCACCCCCACCACCTTGCATTGCCGCCGGTGTCAACAACGGCGGAATGCCCGGCGGCGGAGTGCCACTCAGCCGCGCTAACTGCGCCCAATAATCATCAACGCCTTCAGCACCCACAGGCGACCGCCCCGGCACCCGTGCGGGAGTGGCTACACCCCCCCCTCGCACTGACCCCTGGCGGCCGTCCCCTATGACGCCGGCACCTGCACTCATAATGGACGTCTTAACATCAACATTTACCACAGGTGTAACATGAGCGCGGTGCAGTTCACTCACCACAGAAGCGTCCGCGCCCACCGGCAGTCCTACCGCGTCGGGACGCCCTGTACCATCAGTTTGGTACTGGCGCCCACTGCGCAGTTGACCCGCCGTCGCCCCTTCCATAATAAAATATTACGAAGAGACCTTACCTTCGGAGTCCATGGCCCAGGTCCAATACTCACCCCTTACGCAGAAGGTGAGCTGGCTCACGGCACCAATGTAATGGCCCACGGCCCTCCGACTCTCTCACACTCACGGAAGAACACCAAGATTCAATCAAGTGTACGCTTCACCCTTGGTTTATTGAACCATCTGCTCTTCACGGCGTCAGTAGTTGTCTGACCCGCCCCCTGACTCGCCAGATCCCACATCGACTCTATAGGTGTGTGTGGGGGGGTGGGTCAACCACACGCAGTAAAGGTCAGCCCGGCTAGGGTCTGACCGGTGGTGACCCGTGCCGCCATCTAGCGCAGTGTAGTGGTACTGCGCTGATGGCGTCGTAGTCTCCGCTGCTACCGCGTGATAGTAGAGCTCATGTTCAGACTACTACAATACCCACACAGGATTTCGTCAAAATCCAGCAACCGGAAACGGAAATAGGCCTCTATGGGCGCCGCCATTTGTAAACTCGTGTTGAATCAATTTGATGCAGATGGGTCTTCGCCTTCAGCTGATGTTGCATGGGACACATAAGTTACAGATCTATGCTCTGCCAGAGCTCATCTTTTTTTTCTTCTTTTTTAGGGGTAAATATGTTTATTCTGCTGAATAAGTCTGTTGTCACTGCCGAAGCACTGGTCTTCCAGCCATTTTTCAAGTCAGGGGTATTTACACAAAAGGTATATAGAATAAGGTGTACAATAACTGTTGAATACACAATTTGCAGCATGTAACACAATGGAATTCTGTAACCCGAAAGATCCATCGCAATATGGTAACAGTAGTGTCATATAATTAGATCAATATTAGTCAGATCAATGCGAGTATTTACATAGTATTTAGAATGTAAGCAGAAGTTATCTTCTGTATTCAGTTGGTAAAGTTGTAGTAAGTTTTAATGTTCAGTTGCAGTTAGGCAAGCGGGATATAAATGTCAGTTTGTTAGAAATATTCTAGTGTAACTCTAGTGTAGTTAGTTATGTGAGTTTATGAATTATGATGTTAGGGTGGGGTTGTTAATAATACACTGGACCAGCTGTGACCAGTGAAGCAGTGGGACCAATCCCAGTGCATTTAGGTCTTAAATTTTACATTTTTATTTGGACTGTCTCTGTCATCGTATATGGTTGACTGGAAATAACAGAGGAACAGCAACAAATAAAACAAGCGGGGGGAGAACCTAGGCTGAGGGTTCGGTGGTCTGCCACTTACAGTGTGGTGAAGCCATGGAACATACTTTATTCTAACTGCATAAGGGCCTGCCCAATCCGATGTACTCTTAGTGAGTTTTTAAATTCTAGGTACGAGGACGCTGCCCGGGTTCTGGATGGTAGGTTGTTCCACATCAGGCTGCCTTTGTAAATTACTCCGCCATGTTTTAATTGGGCTTTGTTGATGCTTGTGGCTCTCTACCTCACCCTTTTCCCGATCCACCTAACTCATTTAGCTGACAGCTATTGTCCAGAAGTTCCTGGTAGGATGCTTCTAGTTTCTTGGGATGGCCATGTAATTTAATAGATGATCCAGGATCTTTAACTGCTTCATTAGTGTGTGACTAACATACGAAGGATAAGTTCCAATCACGAGTATCCATACTGGTAATTTTTTAATCAGCAATCTCTGAATCTAATCAATAAAACAACCTGAAAATACAAAAAAAAACATTATGTGCTATGTAGTTTGTCATCAGTGAACTCAATTTTTAAAATGTACTCCATACATCACGTATGATGCCTGGAGTACATCTTTAAAATATTGAGTCCATATATATAGCCAACATACAGCCAACTTACAGATTGAAAATCACATTTAAGAAACCTTTTAAATGACCGTATATATCAAAGAAAATACCATAAATGAGTTTTCCAACCCAAAATCAGTAGAAATTGATATATTACACAAGTTTGTAGCTCAAATGGTGCAAAAGTTGTAAAGTATATGGATAATAAAGATGGTCAGCGGCCATCTTGAATTTGAGGGTCCAAATTACAACGAATTGCCAAAATAATGCCATAAATAGTTTCCTGACCCTAAAATCACCCAATTAAAAATAATCATACATGTTTGTAGGTGAAATCTTTAAACAGTAAGAATTAGCATATTAGCGGGGATAATTTGCATAATTTATGCAAATTACCAGGTCATATGGATAGAGACAAATTGTCTCTTTGGATAAATTCCTTCCTTTGGGGTCCAACCAAACACTTGTGCCAAGTGGGACCTTTGTACTATGAAATGCTGTGTTCGCTCCCTTAAGCCTACTAAATCGTAGGATGTGATGGAAGCGAATAGTCAAGTCAGTCTTGTGACTTTATCAATTTACTGACTCTGCTGTTGTCTTATAATGATATGTTAACCTGCTTTGTATATATTTTTGTCCCATGTGTCTGACTGAGACATAATTTGAGGCTACAGATAACTCAGTCAGGGAGTTTCAATTTAAAAGTTTACAAAGACAGCCGATGCAAATTCCCATATTCACAAGTATCACCAGCGACTACCTTGAGGGTATTAATCTTCTAAATAAAGGCGTGTTCTAAGAATGCTTACTGAGCATCAAATATAATCTTCTTTTTTTTAGACTAGTATAATACAGAACATTCTAGATGCAGTCATTTTTGGCATAATACATAAGCAATAATATCAACTCAGAATTAAATAGTGAGTTGATGCTACATTACACATTACCATCTAAATATCTACGCTCTATAAATTGGTTGGGGGTAGGGGGTATGCTCTCCGCACGCAGTAGAGGGCATCCACTCAGGGCATTGCCCTTGGCTAGCATGCAACCACCTCACGCAGTAGAAATGTAATGGGCCTGTCACACTACAACGCTTCTCTCGGCGACCCGTCAGCGTCGACGCGCTGGGGAAAAAAAAAAAAAAGTTTGGCGCGACGTCTTCATTTAACCTTAAATGTTGCTAGGGCGTAAAACAAAAATGGCCCAGTTTGCGCAACGCGTGAGCAACGACCCTCCCGCGCGCGCGCCGTCTTCCTAGCGTTCCCATAACGTTATTCCGGCGCGTCCAACGCAGCGCGACGCGCGCCTCACGTCCTTACCCATATATTTGCGCGCGCTGGCGGTCGTTGGCTTGTTTTTGACAGGTTGAAAACACTCAGCGACCAATAACGCGCGCCGACTTTCGCCGCCGACCGTGAACGTCCAAGATAGTGTACCGACGTGTACCGACGCGCCCATAACGCGCCACCAGCGCTTCTCGATATTTCACCAAATATCGCCCAAAAACACCACATGTTCACGGGTCGCCGGCGAGAAGCGTCGTAGTGTGACAGGGCCATAACAGTAGACGGTGAAGTCCCTACAGCCACCGCGTGGTGGGAGAGCTCATGTGTGGACTACTACACTATGTTCAACAATGGGTGTGTGTTGATGTGTGTGTCACTGTGTGTGTGTGTCTGTATTAGTGTCTGCGTAGCTATGTGTGAGTGGTTGTGGATGTGAGTGCGTGAGTGTGAGTGTATGTGTGTGTGGCTGTGTTAGTGTGTGAGTATCTATGTGTGAGTGGTTGCGTGTGCGTGTGTGAGTGTCAGTGTCTGTGTGGCTGTGTTAGTGTGTGAGTAGTTTTGTGTGAGTGGTTGTGGATGTGAGTGCGTGAGAGAGAGTGTGTGTGGTGAGTGTGTGAGTAGCTATGTGTGAGTGGTTGTGTGTGAGTGCGTGAGTGTGAGGGTATGTGTGTGGCTGTGTTAATGTGTCAGTAGCTATGTCAGTGGTTGTGTGTGAGTATGTGAGTGTGAGTGTATGTGTTAGTGTGTGATTACCTATGTGTGAGTGGTTGTGTGTCAGTGCGTGAGTGTGAGTGTATGTGTGTGGCTGTGTTAGTGTGTCAGTAGCTATGCGTGAGTGGTTGTGTGTGAGTGGGTGTGTGAGTGGTTGGGTGTGAGTGTGTGAATGTGAGTGTATGTGGCTGTGTTAGTGTGTGATTACCTATGTGTGAGTGGCTGTGTGTCAGTGCGTGAGTGTGAGTGTATGTGTGTGGATGTGTTAGTGTGTCAGTAGCTATGTGTGAGTGGTTGTGTGTGAGTGGGTGTGTGTGAGTGGTTGTGTGTGAGTGTGTGAGTGTGAGTGTATATGTGTGTGGATGTGTTAGTGTGTGAGTATATATGGGTGAGTGGTTGTGTGTGAGTGTGTGCGTGTCAGTGTCTGGGTGTGTAGCTGTGTTAGTGTGTGAGTAGCCATGTGTGAGTGGGTGTGGAAGTGAGTGCGTGAGTGTGAGCGTGTGTGTGTGGTTGTGTGTGTGAGTAGCCATGTGTGAGTGGTTGTGGATGTGACTGTGTGAGAGTGAGTGTATGTGTGGGTGGCGGTGTTAGTGTGTGAGTATATATGTGTGAGTGGTTGTGTGTGAGTGTGTGAGTGTCAGTGTATGGGTGTGTGGCTGTGTTAGTGTGTGAGTAGCTCTGTGTGAGTGGTTGTGGATGTGAGTGCGTGAGTGTCCGTGTATGTGTGTGTGGCTGTGTTAGTGGGTCAGTACCTATGTGTGAGTGGTTGTGTGTGAATGCATGAGTGTGAGTGTATGTGTGTGAGGCTGTGTTACTGTGTCAGTAGCTATGTGTGAGTGGTTGTGTGTGAGTGCATGAGTGTGAGGGTATGTGTGTGTGGCTGTGTTAGTATGTGATTAGCTATGTGTGAGTGGTTGTGCATGGGTATGCAGGTATAGCAATACCTCAGCAATACCTCAGGGAGTTTGACGCCCCTGCCTTGCAGAGTTCTAAACCACTGCCTTGTGGTACAGGTCCTTGACAGAACCGAAGGCTAAGGGAGCAAACCCTAAACAGAAAACCATGTCACTGTGGCAGCATTAAGGGCGGTTGATGTATGGAACTCCCAACATCTCCCGACCAGCCACTGCAGGGCCAAATAGTTTTGCGCCTGTCTTGACATGTTCTTGCCGGTGTGAAACCTCTATTTGCTCCCCGAGAGAGTGCCGCTGGTAACTTGCAAAAGCCAGCAGCACTTCAACACTTTTGCAGGCATCTTTCATGAAATGTCCCGTCTCCGGTTCAAAGATACCATCAAGAGAAACCTGAAGCTGAGAGACATTAAGACCGACTCATGGACGCAACTCTCACAGCAGAGAGCTAAATGGAGAGCGGCAGTCAAGTAATGAAAGCAGTCTTTGTTGCATCGCGACCGACAGCATGATGATGATGATGATGATGAGTGGTTGTGTGTGAGTGCGTGAGTGTCTGTGTGTGTGGCTGTGTTAGTGTGTGATTAGCTATGTGTGAGTGGTTCTGTGTGAGTGTGTGGGTGTGAGTGCATGTGTGTGTTGTGTGTGTTGTGTGTGTTGTGTGTGCTGTGTGCGGGGGTGGGGGTGGATGCGGGATGTGAGTGCGTGAGCGTGAGTATGTGTGTGTTGTGTGTGTTGTGTGTGCTGTGTGCGAGGGTGGGGGTGGGATGTGCCCTGATGTGATGAGACACGGGTGAAGACACGGCCCGACCTGCACCTATTCAAACTATGCCAGGAATGCCGAGTGCAGATAGTCACGGACCTCTATCAACACGTGACTGACCCCAGTCGGCCGCCATTGCCCCGCACTCAGCGGCAGTCTGAATGTATATGGCTGAGTAAGATATCGGCTTATGATATCTCTCTCTTTCTCTCGGTCTTTCTTTCCCATATATATGTAATGTATAAGAATTATATGAGTGTAAATACCCGAAGTTTATATGAGGGATACATACCAGAAATTTATTAAACACCAACCTCTCTCTTTTTCTCTTGGTCTTTCTTTCCCATATATATGCAATGTATAAAAATTATATGAGTGTAAATGCCGTTAATTTATTAAATACCCATCTTTCTCTCTTTCTCGCAGTCTTTCTTTCCCATATATATGTAATGTATAAGAATTATATGAGTATAAATGCCATTAGATTATTAAATACCTACCTCTCTTTCTTTCTCGCAGTCTTTCTTTCCCATATATATAATGTATAAGAATTATATGAGTGCAAATACCGGAAATTTATAGAAAACAACCTCCTCAGTCCTTGACTGACCCATTCGGAAAATCTACCAACTCAGCCATTTAGGTACTTCCACCTCTTTAACCACGTGATAAAATTTTTTTTTTAGAAGTATAACTTCTTGAGGGGAAATAACGCATACTTCCTCCTGTGCTGCCGCATCGGTGGAGTACCCCCCCCCCCCTCTCTGGAGTGTTTTGTAACTGGGTGCCCCCCCTGTGCCACTCAGCCGGGAGGAAGTTTATATGTGTTGACCGGACAGGTGGCTTAGTGGTTAAATGGTTTGGGTGGTGGTGGGACCAATCCCGCCCTGAGTCAAAGCAAATAGTACCAAGATGGATGTTTGTCCCTACCTAGCCTGGCGCTTGGCATTGCTACTAGTGGTACTAGGATAAGTCTAAAGTCGTCGTCTGGCAGCTGTAGCTGTGTAGGCCGGCTAATATGAAATCAATACAGGCGAGGAGAGAAAGGAAGAGTATAAAGAGTGAAAGTAGAGTGAGAGCTTGTACCCTCAGGTTTATTATTATATAGTGGTACATGGATCTTATATGGCATACCACATGACCATTATCTCCAATCAGCAACAAGCATTTCTAGTCCCACCAATGAACAGTATGCATTCTTGTGTCACCATGGCTACTGTGATCTACCCACCATCACCATGCAGTGTGGCTGCTTGGCCTGCACCTGCCTGCTGTGTGTGTATGTGGTGATCCGTGACTAATAGTTGGGGGGAGGGGGTAGTGGGTAGAGCTCTTGAGGCTCCTTACACACTAAAAGTAGTGCCCTTTCACACTATCTATCTAATACACAATGACTATTGACTACAAGTAAAGAGTCACCAGCAACTACATAAATACATTCATGCACCTGGCCATTTACATCATTTACATTAATAGACCATTTGTACTCCTTTATAGACCATATCACATTCCCCACCAATGCATTTTATCAGAATATTTTACGTAAGGTTACGTCTGGTTGGTTCAGTGTCAGCGTAAGGCGACTGTGTACGGTATTGAATCATGGTGTCAGTGACATGGTACCCTAGTGGAGCAGCACTGTAAAATCGCCCTGAGTTTACACAGTCATTACTCTGTACACTTCCAATATGATCTTATACCCCTGTCACACTATGACGTAATGAGCGAACGTGAGCCTAACGTGGTGATATTTCGTCATTACGTGGATGTACGTTGATTACATTATGATGACGTCATAATGACGTTAGACTGACGTCGAGCTACGTCACATTACGTCGTGTTACGTCGAGTTACGTCGATGTTTTGGACATGTTCAAAAGTTTTGACGTAGGTCGACCGTAAGGGTTTACGTTTGCCGTACGTTCTGTTCACGTTCAGTGAACGTCAATGACGTTAAACGGACGTTAGGCAAATGTTCCTTACTACGTTCCACTACATTCCACTCGTTGACCCACATTAAAACCGGTGGAAACGTCCATGCGGCGTAATGGGAAAGTCAGGAGAACGTCAGGAGAACGTCAGGAGAACGTCAGGAGAACGTCAGGAGAACGTCAGGAGAACGTCAGGAGAACGTCAGGAGAACGTGCATTCAAGGTACGTTCAACGTCTCATGACATAGCTAACGTCACGTAGCGTTCTTCTGGCGATGGAATAACGTTCATAACGTTCCGTGAGCGTCATTACGTTGACCTCTCTCGTTGAATGACGGTATCACTACGCTTTACCGACGTTACGCTCTCATCCACTACGCTGCATACACGTTCAACTTGTGCCCAAAATTGCATACTACGCCGAGAAGTTCAACGTTCTTCACGTTCTCCCTACGTCGACGTTGTTACGTCGTAGTGTGACAGGGCCATAAGATGTTGCTGGGACGCAAAACCATAATAAAGTAAACCTTCCTATTTACACAACATCCGAATGGAATTGCGCATTGCGTCTTGGTGCTATGATAGCGCGATATCTCAGTGGGGCAGCACTATAAAGCCATCATGAATATAAACCTACACAAGCCAGTGACCTTTAATGTATGACTCAGCTCTCATGGTGATTATATGGAGGGCCAATGAATCAATCAAACATTTCAAAGAAGCTTTTCCTTGAAAGAAATGTGTGGTTAAATAGTGGAAGGCTCAGTTTCATAATCGATATAGGGGCGCTGCATTTGGTTCCTCCTCTGACGCGGAATGTAAAAATACAGTACACTTACAGATTAACCTACAGATCCTCTTCTGGCTGATCTAGGCCCTATTGGGACTCTAATGCCAGCTCGTTTTGTCCAAAAAAGAACTATTTCTTTTACACACATATGGATGTCGAGGGTGCCCTGAAGACATATAATTGTGGGTGTCCTCTCCAATGTCTATCCAGCCTTCTCTCAAAAGCTTCTGCACAAACAGAGCAACATTTGATGCTAAGGTCAGTGAGCTCGGATAAAAAAAGAACGGAAAGTCCAACCAGGCAAATAAATAGTTGTCAGAAGTGACCACTTGGACCACGTCACCTGCCCTGCCTCATCCCTTTATGAATTCACACCAGTTTTATGAGTCATTGGTTTAACTTGATCGCCTGTCACACTCCCATCTTTCCACATGGTGAGCCTACACCGTGTCCGGTCCTATAGTAGGGAACTATAGGATACACTAGAATTGCTAGGCTTATTTAGTACTAATCGTGTTCTCATTATTATTGTGATGGGCCACATATGGCAACCCAGAACTTGGTTCTCACGCTAGAACACCGGATGAACGAGGAATGATTATGTATGCTGATTGATTGATTGATTGATTGGTGGTTGCTTTACGCCGTGTCGGCAGCATAGGCCATATTTACGGGGGGAAATGTTTGTTTTTTGTTCAAACCATCGCTTTTACATGTAAAAGCAGACAATCAATTATGTTCCAATAGACACTCATTAAATTAGAAAGCTCACAATCATATATTTGTGGTCAAGGGAAACAAATTCCCATAGAAAAAGAAAAGTTTTATTAATAATTGAGAGAATTTATTTAGTAAACTATATGAGGTGGGACAGTCCAACTGCCCTCAAAAAGGCTAAAATGTTTTCTTGGTTTACTTTAGTAATGTAATACATACTGTCTGCAGTGTAGAATTGTTGGCGCAGGGCCAACAAATCAACTCAACTTAGTCAAATGTGTTTGAGTGTCAGCAGGGACTGACACCCAATACATTTAGGGGGAGGTTCCCCCTTGAGCAGAAAAGTATCTGTAAGCCACGAGTGGCCAATACAGCAGCGGCTAAGGACCACTTGGTTCCGCGGACCTCCCGCATGAGTCTGTGGTGGTTTTCCCACAGATGGGTCAATTTCTTTAAGTTTATTAATGTTTTCATCCCACTCATGTTGCCATTTGGGTTTTATGTGGGTCGCTATTAGTAGTTTCAGATCAGAGTGAGGGATCAGACACGGTTCAAGATCACGGTTCAAGATCACAGTTCAGGGCCTTTGTTTCCTTGTATGCCAGCATGGCCAGGCACCCAACACAGGTGGATGTTACAGCCATCCATTGCCAGTTGGTTCATTTTATAAATGACCGTTGCTAGAATAGAGTGATTCGTCTTCAGTCCAGCAACAGCCAGGAGGCAAGAGAACGAATCCCTGTATATAACATAGTTAGTGTGGTTGGATACATCGATACACTCCAATGCGAGAAGGAGTGCTCGGGCTGCCGCAGTGAAAATTGAGCTCTGATCGGGCAAGCGCACGCCAGATTTGTCCCGTTGGCAGACTGCCGCATCAGCTACCCAGCTATGGTCTTTCGAACCAGATGTTGCCAGGACGTAGATGTATACGTCCAACAATTATGGATGGCCCAACGCAGCGTCCACTACCAACTGACCCACCCCCTGCCCAGCCAGGGCCACTTTCAGGGTATGTCTCGGATATTTCTCAGTGACGTCTCGGCAATGCTTTTTGGCTTATTTCCGTTCAGGGTGCATTTCAGAGACGTCTCGGAGACACCTCACATTTCGGACAGGAGATGAAAAGCGCCTCGAAAATGGTGACCCTTTTCAGTGGCTTCAGCCAATCACAGCGCAGCTTTTCCATTGCAAATGGCCACCTATGGAGGCCGCCATTCTGGAGGTGGCCAACAGCTAAATGCCGTTCAGACTAGCGTGACATCAGGGCTGTCTCGCAGGCGCCTCCGAGACGGACCCTGAACGCGGCCCAGGTCCCACGTCACCTCCCATGGGGGGTGGGGGGGGAGGGTATGCTAGCCGCATGCAGTAAAGGGCATCCACTCAGGGCATTGCCCTTCGGCTATCATGCCACCACCTAACGCAGTAGAAATGTAACAGTAGACGGCGTAGTGCCTGCAGCCACCGCGTGGTGGCGGAGCTCGTGTGCGGACTCCTAGTACTATGTTCCAATAACAATGACATGAACAAAGTCCACCCGATAAAGCAAAAGTTACTTTGCCGGAAGGTTGTATCTCTAAATAATGCACAATAGACATGTACTTACAGGTTTAACACTGATATAAAATACCGAACATGAAATAACATTCTAAAAGGCATAGCACAACGACACCAAAAACCCGCACTAACAACAAGTGTGTTAATGTCCCGTTCAATACCACCATGGTCAAAATAAAACAAAATAAAAACAAATATAACTAAATACCACCAGCTCACAACAAGTGTATTAATGTCCTCATACAGTACCCTCATGGACGTGCCCATGCGCAATGAGCTTATCTTATTGACAGATAACATGGATGTAACTTATCCAAAATCCATCAAATGCAACCGTACATCTCCGGACCAGATGGGATCGCCAAATGATTTGAGCATCTGTCTCTGTAGATACAAGAGTCACCCCGTACTGCTGCAGTAGGGGTGCAAACCAACCCTATGTAAAAGCTGTCGAAAATGCGGGTCAAAGAATTGAGAGCCTAATTTCACAATCTAAGAAGCAACAATTATTCTTTACATATGTCTTATTGATAGCCAGCTACCTTTGAGTTGAAAAATATAATATAATATCTAGTTTAATAAGATTTAAAAGTGAAATCGACAGCGTTCTGCAGCCGCCATCTTGTCTTTTTGCATTCTCTCCCATTTCACCAACTCTGTGCCTATAGAGGTATCCATTTGATACTGGAGGCAGGCATTCTACTCTCTGTTCCATACTAAAGCTATTTTCGCCCATATTTAGACTACGTTAGACACTCATACACTCCACACTCCCACTCACACTCACACACTCACACACTCCACACTCACACACTCACACACTCCACACTCACACACCCACATAGCCACACTCACACACTCCACACTCACATACCCACTCTCACACTCAAACTGACATGCACACACTCACACTCACACACTCCACACTCAAACTGACACTCATACACCCACACTCACACACCCACACTCACATACCCACACTCACACCCTCCACACTCACATACCCACACCCACACTCAAAGTGACACTCCACACCACACTCACCACCACACTCACCTGACACTCACACACCCACACTCACACACCCACACTCAAACTGACACTCACACACTCACACTCACACACCCACACTCAACCTGACACTCACACACCCACACTCACATACCCACACTCACACTCACACACTCACACACTCCACACTCACATACCCACACTCACACTCAAACTGACACTCACACACTCACACTCACACACCCACACTCAAACTGACACTCACACACCCACACTCACACACCCACACTCACATACCCACACTCACACCCTCCACACTCACATACCCACACCCACACTCAAACTGACACTCACACACTCACACTCACACACCCACACTCAACCTGACACTCACACACCCACACTCACACACCCACACTCAAACTGACACTCACACACTCACACTCACACACCCACACTCAACCTGACACTCACACACCCACACTCACATACCCACACTCACACTCACACACTCACACACTCCACACTCACACCACCCACACTCACACTCAAACTGACACTCACACACTCACACTCACACACCCACACTCAAACTGACACTCACACACTCACACTCACACACCCACACTCAACCTGACACTCACACACCCACACTCACACACCCACACTCAAACTGACACTCACACACTCCACACTCACACACCCACACTCACACTCAAACTGGCACTCACACACTCACACACACACACACTCACACTCAAACTGACACTCACACACTCACACTCACACACCCACACTCAAACTGACACTCACACACTCCACACTCACACACCCACACTCACATACCCACACTCACACTCACACACACCACACTGAAACTGACACTCACACACTCACACTCACACACCCACACTCAAACTGACACTCACACACTCCACACTCACACACCCACACTCACATACCCTCACTCACACTCACACACCACACTGAAACTGACACCCACACACTCACACACTCACACTCACACACCCACACTCAAACTGACACTCACACACTCCACACTCACACACCCACACTCACATACCCACACTCACACACCACACTGAAACTGACACTCACACACTCACACACTCACACTCACACACCCACACTCAAACTGATACTCACACACTCCACACTCACACACCCACACTCACATACACACACTCACACTCACACACACCACACTCAAACTGACACTCACACACTCACACACTCACACTCACACACCCACACTCAAACTGACACTCACACACTCAAACTGACATTCACAACGACATTCAACTACGTTGGCCTCCACTACGTTCAACTACGTCCAATGACGAGTATGTGACCAGGGCTTAACCGTACAGCCAGAAGTTGACAAATGTTAATAACAAAAATGCAGGGCGATGTATATGAGCAGCCGTAACCATTACCCTAGTACCGCGTTCAGAGAAGTTCAGTTTTAACCTGAAAACATACTACCTTTTTTATTAAGCGTAAATTGTTTTTTTATAGTTTAATATATGTGGCTTATATCTGCGCGTAAAGGTATAGGACAACAACCAGCGTCTGTTAGACCCCATCACACCAAACTAGTTATCAAAACGTCCGATCCCATTCTAAAACGGGGTAGAATGAGGCTGCCGAAAATGTTGAACATGCTCAAAGTTCTAGAGCACCCTGCCATTGTTGCCCATCCATGCAGTTCATCAAAAGTTAGTAAAACGTTGCTACTACGTTCACTACGTTTGCACACAGTTTGAGCCTGTTCGGCAACATTTTCAAGAACGTAGTAAGAACTACTTTGGTGTGATGGGGGTATTAGGGACAGAGGCCACCGGTGGTGGCGCCACCCTTCGGAGCATGACATTGTCACTCAGGATGCACAGTGTAGTAAATATGTATGTTGTTGGCATCCTTCAGTCGTGCAGACTATGGAGTAGCGCCTGTAGAGTTGGTTGAGAAATACCCTCTTGTTTGGCTGTAGAGACCAACCCTCCATTTGAACAATCTGTTGCAACCCTGGCAGGTGAAGTACTCTCATAAGTATATACAGTATAACCCCATTAAGCCAAACTTGCAGGGACCCTAGAAATTTGTTTGGATTAACCGATCATTGGTTTAACCAAGCTTTGACTTTGACTTGGCTTTGGCAAAAACGGGGGTGCATTATGAATGTACAATCTATGTGGACACTATGATTATTGTTTTGTTATGTATATACAGTTTAACCCCATTAAACCAACCTCGGTTAAATCCAACAATCGGCGACCTGCAAAATACTACCATTCATCATATAAAAACGTCACAGATGACCTTAAAACCACATGAAAGTTTGGTTTAAATGTACTGGAAGTGGCCTGGGGCCGACAATTTTGTTTGGTTAAACCAACTTTTTTATATGATAAATGTTAGTATTTTGCCGGGCCGCCGAAAAAAGTTTGGTTTAACTGATCGTTTGGTTTAACCGAGCTTGGTTTAACGGGGTTGTACTGTAATAACGATAATATTAATAATATAATTCCATTCGGCGCATTTATACTCTCATAATACATATACATTACCTAAGTATTTCTAATAATAACACAAGTCAATAGCAAAAGCAAATATGAAACAAATTTAATAAAGTTAATAATAGCTGTACTGTGTGTGTTGTTTGTTGGAGTTTTACGTCCTGACAACATCTAAGGTCATATCAGGGCGGGTACTGTGTGTGTTGAATTACATGCAGTGTACTTCAAATACTGTTTATATTAAATGGTGTATGGGCACATGCAATCCACCAAGGAATATGATATACTCCACTCGTATCGGCCACCTAAGCCATGGTGTATTCCGACCGGGCGCAGTGGCCTAATCGGTAGAGCGCTGGTCAGGCGTGCGGAAGCTCAGGAGTTTGGTTCCCGGTCGAGTCAAACCAATGACTTTAAAATTGATACTTATCGCTTCCTAGCCTGGCGCTCAGCATTAATAGGATAACGTAATGACTGGTTAGCTCAGTGTCAGGATAATGTGACTGAGTGGGATATCGGATCATGGTGCCGGTTGCCATGAGTGTGCACTGTCACAAGTCGGCACCTTAGATGTTGCTAGGACGTAACACAAAAACAAACAAACAAGCAATTGTTTATTCTGGATTGGGAAGATATTGCTGTGTGTAGGATGTCCATTAATTGAGTTCACAAAGTGTCGCGAACCGTGCCCGTTTAGGGGTACCATACTTTCGATTCGAGGCAGGACAGAGAGACGGGAAGTTGTCGTGAACGGGCAGAGTAGTGTCGATTTGTGCTACTAGGTGGCAGGAGCGGACAGTAGCACGCAACAGTTGACATGGGGGGGGATGGTTGGGTGTTTTACGTCCTGGCAACATCTAAGGTCAGCCCTTCTGTATGTTTGTGTTAAATGCAGATGGATTATTTGCTGTAGGATTATTTCGTTGGTTGGTTGTTGCGTTTTTATCTCCTGGCAACATCTAAGGTTATATCAGGACGGGTACCGACTTGTGACAGTGCACACTCATGGCAACTTCCTAGTGCGGCCCCACTGGGAGACCAGGCCGCCAGCACCATGACCCGATATCCCACTCAGTTACATTATCCTGACACTGAGCCAACCAATTCTTGCCCTATCCTAATAAGGCTGAGCGCCTGGCTATGAAGCGACAAGTATCAATTTTGAAGTCATCAGTTTGACTTGACCAGGGTTCAAAGCCATGGATTAGTATCTATTGGTACACCTTTTATAAGCTGCTATAGGCGAACATATATATATATATATATATATATATATATATATATATATGTATATATAGATATAGATATATATATATGTATATGTGTATATACATATTCATGGAGTAGTGCATGTGGGGAGCGGGACGTAGTTCAGCAGTGGAGCGTACACCTGTGAAAGTTTGGATCATACGATCGATTCTGCTCCGTCGACAGGTGGACACATTTTCAGTTGATTGTATTTTCCGTTCCAACTAGTGGTCCACAACTGGTTCATCAAAGGCTGTGGTATTTGCTCTCCTGTCTGTCAGAAATTGCATATAAAAGACCCCTTGCTGCTTATAGGAAAGAGTAGCCGATGTTGCCACAGTGGGTTTCCTCCAAATAAATATGTCAGAATGACCATATGTTTGACGTCCAATAGCTGATGATAAAAATCGATGTGCTCTAGAGGCATCGTTATATAAAACTAACTTTTTTGGAGTAGTAGGCCTACTTCTCTTCAGTGACCCCAATGAGTGGACAATTTGTCAATGAATAAACTGTTTTTATTTATTTGTATTCTCCTGTCCAATACTGGTATAACCGGTATATCAGGATATCATTTAAATCAAATGTCGATATGTCGGTTGAAAAGAGGTACTACTGTTCATATATATATATATATATATATATATATATATATGTGTGTGTGTGTGTGTGCGTATATACACGCACACTTCGTGCCGGAGTTCACGCGAACAACGGGTGCCATAAACAATGTTTCTTGCACTATTATGTTGTAAAACCATGTGGGTCCATATATCCTTAATTCCGAGAATTGTTTGGCACAGTTTCATTGTAAATCCGCCTGCAACATTGAGGAATGCTACACACTCGAAAACAAAACACACACAAAAACAACAACGAAACAGATTAGTATACTGAGTGATCATTTCGCAAACAAACTAACCAGATTGATTGAATTACGTTATATATTTTAGAACATCCATGTCCCGTGTTGGTAGGTCATGGGATCGTGGGTTCGAATCATGGTCGAGTGAAACCAATGACTTAAACATTGATACATTTCGCTTCCTAGCCAGGCGCTCGGTATTATTAGGATAGGGCAAGGAGCAGTGGAATGAGGAAGACCAATCGTCCACGATTGAAATCTGCCCTGCTTAGAGTTGCAGAGTCCGATGCTTTTGAGTTTTTGCTATTTTCTGAGATAAATATATTATGCTAATCGTTATAATCTACTTAACTTTAATTTGAAGTAACTTTAATTTTAAATGGCTAAGTTTGGAGATATTTGACATCAAAACATGCCAAAATAATTTTGGCAAGCATGCCAAAACTCTGACACCATAGACTTCAGTAGTAACGGGTTCTATTAATTGACTTATTATGCCCTTCTATGCAGCAACAAATGCTTAATAAGTGAATCAGTGTCTAAGCTGAATATGTAGAATCAAATCTAGATAAGTGTTTTGGTTTTGAAAATGTTATGTTTTCATCGGACTATGCAACTTTAAACAACTAATGTACCAAAAACAAAAAAAAACAAATATTGCATTACAACATACCCTACAAATATAAGGGTAGCGATAATTGACGGTGTTGCCATAGAGGGAGCAGCCTTATGGATGCAGTAGCCGAATCGGTAGAGGGCAGGCTTCCCATTTGGTTGAATTCCAGCCGAGTCAAACTAATGACTTACAACATTGATACATGTCGCTTCCTAGCCTGGCGCTCAGCAGTAATAGGATAGGACAAGAACTGGTTTGCACAGTATCAGGATAATTATTGTGAGGTCGAAGGATTATAAATGAAGGTTCCTCTGCGATACACAAAAAGTAAATACAAATCAGACATTCGGAGGAAAAGGCAAATCAAAGATTATAAATATGTGGTTAATTTCCTCCAGTGTGTGATGCGAGGGGGCGCCCGCCTGGCAATTTACCCGACAGCTGGGATAGGGGGAGGGGCGCTCCACCAATGCGCACAGAGGAAATACATGATGTACATGTTACCCTTGTATTTATACTCATATAATGCGTTATACGTCACATATATCTATCTATATATATATATATATATCCAGTAAAACCTCTCTAACCGATCACCTCCACAGATCGACAACTCCCCTATATCAATCGCTTTATTTGGGTCCCAACAATACCATTGTAACAATATTATAACTCCCTAAACTGACCACCTCCCTAAATGGACCACTTCAAATCGCTCCAAAGGTCGGTTATTTAGAGAGGTTTTACTGTATATATATATATATATGCACAACCGCAATGTATACACCCCTTGTTTGTCTCGCTTTAAACCACCACTGTTCTCAGGTGTATGGGTGAACCGGTGCATATATATATGTGTGTATATAGATATGTGGCTATATATATGTGTGTATATATAGATATGTGGATATATATATAAATTCCTCGGTACACAAAAGAACATAGGAGAGGGAGTAAGTTTGGTTTCTATTTAATAATTGGCTCAGGGATTTATAGCCCTAGCCCTAAACAATCTTTTTTTAAATTTCCTCCAGTGTGTGACGTGAGGGTGGCACACGCCCAGCAATTTACCCAACATCACTGTGCTCCACCAATACGCAAGAGGAAATATAGAATCTACATGTTACCTTGTATTTATACTTTTATAAGGCATTATACATCACATAAATTCCTCGGTGCACAAAACATAGGAGGGAGAGTAAGTTTGATTTGTATTTAATAACTGGCTCAGGGATTAATAGCCAAGATCTCAAGGATCCCCAAACCAAATGTATCTCAGGACAATTTACCGGACAGCTGGGAAGGGGGGCGGGGGGGAGGCACTTCGCCAATGTGCAAGAGGAAATATAGGTTGTACATGTTACCCTTGTATTTATACTTGTATATTGCATTACACATCATATATATATATATATATATTCACACAATGGACTGTACAAAAAAGCAACATTACAGACAGCCTCTTTTTACAGGTCCCCTCTAGGCTTTAATAATAAAGAGGTGGAGTGGGGCTGGGAGGTGAGGGTGGGGGTGTGGGTGTTTGGGGGGAATTGAGGGTCGGGGTGGGGTGGGGGGGGGGGGGGGGGGGGGGGGGGGGGAAGAGTGATATGGTCCCAGAGGCTCTGATCTGACGAAGAGAGAGTAACAAAGACAATGTATGTCTAGACACACAACAAAGAGAGTGTTGATCTAGTTTAAGAGTGGTGTTCTCTGTGGCGGAGTGGTTAGAGTGTCTGACTTTTTTCTAGGTCGGACTCCTAACCTGAAGGTCGGTGGTTCGATTCCCCATGCCCCCATCTCTGCCAATTTGGATTTCCACCGCTGTGTATAACTTACAGCGACATCAAAGGCCGGTTGCTCTCATACCATGTCTATGTGGTGTGGGAGGTTAAAAATCCCTTGGGTCGGTAAAAGTGTAGGCTCGGGCTTTCTATCGACAAACTGTCTAATGGTGAAAACAACCCTATTCAGGCATATCCATGATAGGCAGTATAAATCTTCAACAACAAGACAGTCCACTTGCCACTTACTTAGCAAGGTACTCATTCAATCAAAGTGCTTAGTGCTATTTGAAATAGTGCTTATATATATATATACTGGCAATGGAGGGTTATGTTTCTTTGTTTGGTTTTATTGTTGATTTCTTTGTGTCTTGCACATATATGGGTGTTGTTGGTGCACAAGAAGTAGCACTGGTTCGTTAGCAGCAATGGTAAAATCAAAAATGCAGTGCATAGATATGATCGCGGTGTAGCTAACATGAGTGCAAATATTTAGAATAAACTGCCAGCTGCAACATGAAATGCAGAAAATGTAGCGGTGTTTAAGAAACTATTTACAAATAATGTAGCCTAGAAAAAAAGATGATGTTTAAATGGACCAACACAAATTATAGTAAAAACTGGATGTAGGAATGTTTGCAATCGTCAAACAATTACAAGCCATAAACGAGAAGCAAGAAAACCTCAATTATTACTAAGACAAAATTCTAAAGATTTAAATTGAAATTGGATCAGTGCTGCCCAGCGGTGAAAACAAATGTTAACACACTTATCCGTTATGAGCAGGGTCAATAAATTCACCACAGGAAAAAGAATATATGTACATATATATCACTTTTGAGATGTCAATTTTGGAGTCCACTGACTTCTAGCCATGCACAAGAATACTGCTGAGTTTGGTCACCAGGGGGCATATGTGTATGGTTTCAATGGTAGTGTGCGTTTAAATAAAAGCTGCCTAATCCGATGAAACCTTCAAATTTTTAAAACCAAAGCAATTATCTAGATTTGATTCTACGTTAAATCAATCGATCGGTTAATCCAAATTTTTTCCAGCGGCCCAGCAAAATACCACCATTCATCACATAATAAAGTTGGTTAAACCAAAGTTGGTTAATCCAAATTATCGGTTAATCCAAACAAAATTGTCAGACCCAAGCCACTTCCGGTACGGCTAAACCAAACTTTCATGTGGTTATAAGGTCATCTGAGATCCCACCAACTTTTTTATGTGTTAAATGGTAGTATTTTGCCAGGCCGCTGAAAAAGTTTGGATTAACCGATCGATTGGTTTAACCTGGAATGCTGTTCTCTGTGGCGGAGTGGTTAGAGTGTCTGACTTTTTTCTAGGTCAGACTCCTAATCTGAAGGTCGGTGGTTCGATTTTCGTGGCCCCACTTCTGCCAGTTTGGAATTCCACCGCTGTGTATAACTTACAGCGTCATCAAAGGCCGGTTGCTCTCATACCATGTCTATGTTGTGTGGGAGGTTAAAAATCCCTTGGGTTGGTAAAAGTGTAGGCTCGGGCTTTCTATCGACAAACTGTCTAATGGTGAAAACAAGTCTATTCAGACTTATCCATGATAGGCAGTATAAATCTTCAAGAAGAAAAAAATAAATAAAATGGGGTTATACTGTATATACATGAAAAACAATAATCAAAGTGTCCACATACATTGTATATTACATTCATAATGCACCCACGTTTTTGCCAAAGCCAAGTCAAAGTTGAAGCCAAAGCTCAGTTAAACCAATGATCGGTTAATCCAAACAGATTCCTAGGGTCCCTTCAAGTTTGGATTAACGGGGTTATACTGTATTATGCTTTTAGTGTACGGGAATAATTGACTGCGAATGTCAGTGCATTGCAGAAAATGACAGCAGCTGACAGTCCCTCGCAGTAATTGACAATGATTGTCAGTGCATGACAGTCATTGCCAGGGGCTGTCTGTGCATGACATTAGCTGACAGCGGCTGTCAGCGCATGGCAGTAATTGACAGTGAATGTCAGTGGATGACAATATCTGACAGCGGATGTCAGTGCATGGCAGTAATTGACAGTGACTGTCAGTGCATGACAATATCTGACAGCGGCTGTCAGTGCATGGCAGTAATCGACAGTGACATCGACTGTCAGTGCATGGCAATATCTGAGATCGGATCTCAGTGTATTGCAGTAATTGACAACGACTGTCAGTGCATGCCAATATCTGACAGCAGATGTCAGTACATGACAGTAATTGATAGAGCTTGTCAGTGCATGCCAATATCTGACAGTGGCTGTCAGTGTATGGCAGTCACTGGTAATTACTGTCAGTGCATGCCAGTGGGTGACAGTGATTGACAGCGTGAGAAGCGCTTAGCAGTGTCCAGTGCCAAGGGAGGAGGGAACGCGTAGTGGGGGAGGGGGGGGGGGGGGGTAGAGGGGGGAGGGGAGAGGAGGGGAGGGGAGGGGGGGGGAGTATTAGCTGGGGGATGAAGCTAAAAGGGTGGGAACGCGAAGTGCAGAACCGAGGGCCCGGAATGAGCATTAATCAGTGAAGTGCACACCAACCTGTTGCACTGCTAAACACTCGGTACGGATATCACCAGTCGTGGGTAGTGCGGGAGGGATGGGGAAGGGGGTGAACAAGTCAGACGATGGGAGTGTGAGGGTGAGCTGGTGGGGGGGTGGAGGAGTTGGGGTGTGGTTGTGGTGGGAGAAGCTGAGGGGCTGGTGGGGAGAGGGGATGATGAGGAGAGGTGCTGACGGGGAGAGGGGCTGGTGGGGAGAAGGGCTGGCGGGTAGAGGGGCTGAGGGAGTGATAGGGTGATGGGGTTATTTGGTTGTTGGAATTTTACATCCTGCCAACATTTATGGTCAGATCAAGACGATACCAACTTGTGACAGTGCACACTCATGGCCACTTCATAGTGCTGCCCGAACTGGGACACGAGGTTGCCACTATCATGACCTGATATCCCACTCAGTCACATTGCCCTGACACTCAGCCAACTAGTCCTTGCCCCATGAGTGTGCGCTGTCACAAGTCCTGATATGACCTTAGATGTTGCCAGAACGTAAAACTCCAACAACCAATAACCAACCAAAGCCTGTCCTTACAGCCTGGTTAAGGCTGAGCATTACTGGTGTTTGGGATTGTAGCTATGGGAATACTGCCTCCACCTTACCCCTCCACCCCCACCCCACTCAACCCCCTCATCTCCCTCCCCTCCCCACCCCATTCCACCCCCACTCCTACCCCTCCACCCCCACCCCACTCCACCCCGCACATCGCTCCCCCATCCCCACCCCCTCACCCGCCTCCCCCATCCCCACACCACTCCACCCCCTCACCTCCCCCTTACCCCTCCACCCCCACCCCACTCCAGTCCGTCACCTCCCTCCCTTTCCTCCCAGCTTCCCCCTCCACCCCCTCACACACACCTTCCTCCCACCCCACCGCTCTCCCTGTGCAGGACTGATACATATGTTCCCAGACGGAGTTGATTGGGGGAAGGGGGGATGGAGGTGCAGGAGGAGGGGGAGGTGCAGGATGGGAAGCAGATTGAGTGTGTGAGTAGGCATATGTAGATGTGTGTGTGTTCTTTGGAGGGGGGAGGTCGGGGGGAGGGGTTCTGCTATGAGAAATCTGGCCATGTACAAAAAGTGTGGGAATAATGCATTTTCACACAGACCAGACGACAATGAGCAGGCCTCCGGTTCAGTGTGTCTCTTCCCAGGCTCCATATCTATATATATACACACACATACATACAAATATATATATATGTATATATATATATATGCCATCATGATCATCATGCTGTCAGTCGCGATGCGACAAAGACCGCTTTCATGACTTGACTGTCGCTCTCCATTTAGTTCTCTGATGTGAGAGTGATGTCCATGAGTCGGTCTTAATGTCTCTCAGCTTCAGGTTTCTCTTGATGGTATCCTTGAACCGGAGGCGAGGGTTCCCTCTCTTTCTGTATCCAGAAGACAGTTGAAAGTAGAGGATCTGCTTCGGTAGCCTGTCTGCTGACATCCTCATGAGGTGTCCAGTCCAGCAGAGTTTCTTTTTGATCAGAAGATCTTCCATGGAGGGCAGCCCCGTCCATTCGAGTATTTCTTTATTTGTCACTTTGTCCTTCCAGGTTAGCCTCATGATCGAACGCAAATGTTGCATCATGAGGGCATGCAACCTTTTCACCTGTCGTATGTACACTGTCCAGGCCTCAGCATGATTGCATGGTAGATCTTGCCTTTGTCCCGAATGGAGGTTGTTCCAGAGTCTCTGGCTTAGTCGGCCGAAAGATGTGCTAGCCTTGGCCATCCTCCTCTGTATTTCAGCATCAATGCGTCCATCACTTGATATAGTGCTACCGAGGTAGGTGAATTCCGGAACATATGTATATGTATTTATATATGCACATACAGTAAAACCTCTCTAAATCGACCGCCGATGAGTCTGACTTTAAATGGTCCATCTAGGGAGGTGGTCGTTTTAGGGAGTTTTTAATTTTGTTACAATGGTATCGTATGGGCTATCGTTTGAGACCCCTCAAATAAAGCGATTGATATCCCCCCAACTAAAGTGATAACTGTGGAGGTGGTAGGTTAGAGAGGTTTTACTGTGTGTAGTTTGTTTGTTGCTGTTTTATGTCCTAGCAACATATAACATCATCTCAGGACAGGTATCAACTTGTGACAGTATGCACTCATGCAACTTTATAGTGCTGCCCCACTGGGAGCCCATACTGCGGACACCATGACCCGATATCCCACACAGACTCATTATACTGATATTGTGCTAACGCGACTTGTCTTCTCCTATCAATGCCCAGCAGCAGGCTAAGTAGAAAAAAGTATCAATTTTCTAAGTCATTCGTTTGACTCGGTCGGGATTCGAACTCCCTACCTTCCGCACCAGAAGCCCACCATCTAGCGATTCGGCCACCCCGTCAAGTGTATACATATATATATATATAGTAAAACCTCTCTAACTGACCACCTCCACAAATCGACCACTCCCCTATATCGATCGCTTTATTTGGGTCCCAAACGATCGCCCATACAATACCATTATAACAATTAAAAAACTCCCTAAAACGACCACCTCCTTAAATTGACGGTTCCATGGTCGGTCGATTTCGAGAGGTTTTACTGTATATATATATATATATATATATACAGATATTTACACACACATATATGTATAACGATGATTACATCAAACATAATCGCGTTAAAAATAATACATCACAACCATGGAAGTGGGCCATGTTTGCATAACCTGGCTCACAAACATGACCATGTAATCAAAATATTACCTTTGTAGGGAGCGGGAAGTTTGGTAAACAGTACTGTGTGATTCTCAGTGCTGGATCAAGTAGGCCGTGGCCAAATAGTAGGTCATGTCCATATAGTAGGCCATGTCCATATAGTAGGCCATGTCCATATAGTAGGTCATATCAATGTAGTAGGTCATTTCAATATACTAAGTCATGCCCAAATAGTAGTAAAGCTTGTTTTAAATAATGACATATCTAGAGCACATTGACTTTTATCATCAGTTATTGGACGTCAAACATATGCTCATTCTTACATATTTCTTTGGAGGAAACCCACTGCCGCGACAGAGGCTACTCTTTCTGATAAACAGCGAGGGGTCTTTTATGTGCACTTAATGTGCACTTTGCCACAGACAGGACAGCGCATACCACAGCCTTTGATGAACCAGTTGTGAACCACTGGCTGGAATGGGAAATAGCCCAAACTGCAAATGGGTCCGCTGAGCAGGATCGATCGGATGACCCACACCATCACATGTGGACACTACCGCCTGAGCTATGTCCGGCTACCCGTCCAGACTGTAGGGGACCCGACAGGATGGCTGAATGAGTTGAGTGTCAAATCAATGAATTACAAATGTACACTTGTCGCTTCCTATCCAGGAGCTGGGCATTATTAGGATAGGGCAAGAACCGGTTTACTCAGTGTCAGGATAATGTGACTGAGTCGGATATCAGGTCAATGTCATGCTGGTCGCCTGGTCTACCAGTGGGGCAACACCATTAAGTCACCATGAATGCGCACTGTCACAAGTCGGTACCTCTCCTGACATTACCTTAAATGTTGCCAGGACATAAAACTCCAACCACCAACCAACCATATACAGTAAAACCTCTCTAAATCGACCGACCATGGGATCGACTTCAAGTGGTCCATTTAGGGAGGTGGTCGGTTTAGAGAGAATATCCTTACCATGGTATTTTTGGGACCCAAATAAAGCGATCGATAAAGGGGAGTGGTCGATCTGTGGAGGGGTCGGTATAGAGGGGTTTTACTGTGGTAGGTCACGTCCATAAGTAGGTCATATCCATGAGTAGGCCATACCAGATCACTCGGCCGCTAACAGAAATTAGCAGACATTTCAAGAGGTCAAATATGCTCTCTTGATTGTTCGTCTTGTTACGTTGCACATCTATATATATATATATATATATATATATATATATATAGTATATGGGTAATTCTCTGAAGTTGGGTACTAAAGTGTGACTTGGAAGTTATATTAATACTAATAATACAATATTTATTTCCATTAGGTCAGTGTGCTGGCAGTCCGTCTCCCAGTGGGGAAGCACTATAAAGTGGTGATGAGTGTGCACTGTCACAAATCGGTACCCATCCTGATATGACCTGATTTGTTGCAGGGACATAAGAATCCAACAACCAACGACCAATATATCTATTGAAACAGCTACATATATATATAGAGAGAGATGTATATATCTATATATTTTAGATATATATATTTACACATTGAGCATTGATGATAAGAACGATTAGACCAGATGAGCCAGCCGAATGAGTTGAACGTCTGTCTCCCATGTTGGTAGATACAAGATTCACCCGGTACTTGTAGTACATGAGTGAAGACCAGCCTTATGTAAAAACGGTCGAAAAATCGGGCTAATGAAATTAGTCTTTATGAGAGCTTAATTTCACAATCTAAGAAGCAAGATTTATTCTTTGTATATGTCTTCATATTTACCCGCTACTTTTGAGTTGGAAAATATAATAAAACTTATACTTTAACGCAATTAATAAGTGAAATCGAAGGCATTCTCTGGCCGCCATCTTGTCTTTCTGCATTCTCTCCCATTTCACCAACTCTGTGCTGATAGAAGTAACCATTTGACACTGGTGCCAGGCATTCTACTTCTTTTGTTCCATACTAAAGCTATTTTCGCCCGTATTTAGACTACGTTGTCATTCACACCTGTACTGGAAGTATGGGGTGAATCTTTTATCTACCATGTTGGTAGATCGTGGGGTTCAAACCCTGGTCGACTCAAACCAATGACTTTACAATTGATACTCGTCGCTTCCTAGATGGGCACTTAGCATTATTAGGATAGGGCAAGGACTGGTTGGCTCACTGTGAGGATAATGTGACTGAGTGTGCTTGGTGCCGGCATCAATACGCTGTCTACACAAGTTAGATTTGCATGAACTACAGTGACTGGTGGTGTACATTATACAGCAGGAGCCACTCCCTTAATTCTACAGGATTGGTGCTGTAACTATTACAGCACTGATCAAACTTAGATTATATAGACTGTCAATTCAAATAGTAAGATGGCTGGAAGACCAGTGCTCCGGCGCTGACAAATGTCATATTCAGTTGAATAAATAGTTTACCAAAAAAAAAAAAAGTCTCCCATGCGTATGACGTGTATTCTATTGCGTGGCCATTGTGTCCGTGGTCATGTTGTGTAGAGGAGCGGATGTGTGTGGGGATGTGTGTGTGTGGGGCTGTGTGTGGAGCTGTGTGTGTGTGTGGGGAGGGGGGGGTTGTGCGTGGGTTTGTGTGGGGGGGAGCTGTGTGTGTGTGGTTGTGTGTGGGGGGGGGGGGGGAGGCATGAGGGCCAGCTTACACAAACAACCACGTGTGGGTATAATACTTTAATCAAATTACGCATAATAAAATCAAAGGGCATAATAAAATCAAAGGACAACCACGCATCCAAATCAAAGTCGTCCTGTTATTGGAGGGACAGTTAAATGAGAGAGAAACAGTTCGTAAATTGAAAATATTACCATGGAGATCAGTTTAAACACAAAGCCCCAAGCTTCATGCCAGCATCACCCTTTCACAGAGTATATTTCATTGATTTATACTGCCTATCATGGATAAGTCTGAATATATTGTTTTCACCATTATACAGTTTGTCGAGAGAAAGCCAGAGCCTCCCCCCTCCCCTCCATGGGGAACCGGGATAGAATAGTTCCCTTGCACCCCCTTGCATATCATAAAAGGTGACAAATGATGCAACTCGTTTTCCATGAGTCGCAACTAGTGTAGGTGGAGGAAGGGATCCTGGTGCTTGAGGACGGTGAGCAGCGATTGCTCTGACTGATCCAACACTGCACTTTGGACCCGACTTCACCTAGATGAGGGGTTGGATTGGCCCCATTCAATCAATCGGCTGTTCATGCCTAGCCATAGGATAGTAAGCTATTTCGCAAAAACACTGAACAGACCAAACCTACTGTTGTGAAAATGGTTATTGCACAACCAGTGAACTAAAGCTATTCCTAGAAGGCGGTGGCTAATGGGTCAATCAAGTAATGTCTGCAGATTTCTTTGCCTCATTATTTGAATATACCGTCCTTGTATCCCTGGTGTGCATCTGACAGATACTGCAGCTCTGCACATCCCCTTGTAGGACTCCGTGGTTGGTGGGGAGCAAGGACGATGAAAGATTAGTAAACAAATATGGCAAACAATTAAACCCCCCCCCCCAAAAAAAAAGGAAAAGACAGATGGCTGACAACTTGGACTCGGAAAACGACGATCCCATAATGATTGGTTATGATTCATTGTGATTGCGTTCACTGACTCGGCTGACAGGCCCTCTTGGTTTGCCATTGATAAGGGCATCAAGGGGATAGTGGGCACCATCACAAAGGTCATAAGGATGAAGTCTGTTGATTTTCTGGTTGAGTGGGCAAAGAATGCCCAAGTCGACAACCTGCAACGTGCAAGCAGGTTGGCAGCTTGGCAGGTGTGGGCATAAACCTTGTTTGGGCTATGGTGGTGAGACTACCTCATTTGACCCCCGGTTCAATTACCAAGGTCGAATTTTATATAGGATTAATGTGCAGGTTCACAAATATGGTTGTGGCACATTGAGTTTGGGGATTTTTTCAGATTGGAATACATCACTAGAAAGCAAAACATTATATCTAATTTCCTGAATATTCCAAGGAGATTTAGTTGGGACCGGATTGAGTAAATTAACAGTGAATATTAGGAAATAATTCATTAGTGACAATATATATACCTAATAAATAATTCACTGTAATTATGCATCTGATGCATAATCACCACAAATATGGTTTTACTTACTGGTACAACAACATTAAGAAAAACTTACCTTAAATATTATTGTATTTATACATTTTTTATTTTATTGTTGGTTATCACTTTTTTATTTCTATTCATATTATTTAAAGGGACCAGATATAGGTCTCTGACAAATTTTCTCCAAGCATACGTTTGCCAGTTTTCAGTTTATGCAACTACATATGTGGGGGGAGAGTGCTGACATTGGTTGCTTCTGTTGTGTTTTATTTAGTCCAGCAGCACTGACTCTTTTAAACAACCACATAGAGAAAAATAATTTAGAAATTGCAATCTAAAATGATAAATATGAAGTTCAAATGTTTATTTGTCATAAACAGCTACTTTTTGTGTGAATAATTGATTGAATCATGTAGATTAATAGACTTTACAAGTTGAATTGAGAACTTTCTGTGGCTGCCATCTTGGTGGTTGCCATGGCTTCCCCTGTGTGTGGGGAACCCCTTTAGGTCATGTGATGAGGGAATCCCACCTATGATGTCATTCATACATCACAGACCTCAACTCTCCTCCCACATGTTCAGTGGCATGAACTGAACAAACTAAGCAAAGGTATGTTTGGAGAGCTTTTGATGCTGGATTCGTTTGTATCTGGGTGAGGTATAACCGGCAACTTTAAGGGAAGGTCGGCGCCATGAGGCCCGGTGGCGAGAGGCCGAGAGTCCCGGCGCCAGGAGGCCATTTCCCAGCGCTGGGAAACCGGAAGTCTCAGCACTGACTCATATATATATAGACCAATATATATATATGTGTATATATGCTTATATACACCTATATATATATATTCATCTATTCATATATTTGTGGGGTTTTTATGCTGACTCTTTTTCCTGCCTTCAGGCATTAGGCAATAGAAAACTGGACCACCCAATACTACTTAAAGTACTCATTAAACTAACCTCTCTTTCAATAGCAAACTTTGACATTCACCTATGTTGGGTGCCCAGTCATGTGGGTATCCCAGGAAATGAGAGAGCAGATCCAGCGGTCAGTCAGGTCCTGACTGCTCCTTTGGAACATTGTCATATTTCCCACTCTGATCTGAAACATACCATTCAAAAATACATCTGGAACCTATGGCAGATTGAATGGGATGAACACCCAAACAAGATACTCCATAGAATTACCCCCTGCATGAACGGACTGCCACAGAGTCGCCTGGAAGAGCGACATGACCAGGTTGTTTTAACAAGATGCCACATTGGCCACTTGTGGCTAACACACGTTTTTCTGCTCAAGGGGGGCCCTTCCCCTGAATGTATTAGATGTCAGTACCCATCATCATCATCATCATGCTGTTGGTCGCGATGCGACAAAGACTCCTTTCATTACTTGACTGCCTCTCTCCATTTAGCTCTCTGCTGTGAGAGTTGCGTCCATGAGTCAGTCTAATGGTCTCTCACCTTCAGGTTTCTCTTGATGGTATCCTTGAACCGGAGACGAGGGAGCCCTCTCTTTCTGTAACCAGAAGACAGTTGAGAATAGAGGATCTGCTTTGGTAGCCTGTCTGATGACATCCTCATGAGGTGTCCAGTCCACCAGAGATTCTTTTTGATTACAAGATCTTCCATAGAGCGCAGCCCGTCCGTTCGAGTATTTCCTAATTTGTCACTTTGTCCTTCCAGGTTAGCCTCATGATTGAATGCAGATGTCGCATCATGAAGGCATGCAGCTTTTTCACCTGTCGTCTGTACACTGTCCAAGCCTCGGCTCCGTATAGTAGGGTGGATAGCACAATTGCACGGTAGATCTTGCCTTTGACCCGAATGGACACATGGTGGTTGTTACAGAGTCTCTGGCATAGTTGGCCGAAAGATGTGCTAGCCTTGGCCATCCTCCTCTGTATTTCAGCATCAATGCATCCATCACTTGATATAGTGCTTCCGAGGTAGGTGAATTCCAGAACAGAGTTCAGCTTGTTTCCATCAACCATGATCTCCTCCTCTCGAGTTCTTGTAGAGTTGGGTTGGTAGAGCACCTACGTCTTCTTGATGTTAATCTTCAGGCCGAACTTCTTTGATGCATCGGAGAAAGCATCCACTATTTTCTGGATCTCTTCAGCAGAGTGGGCAACCAGTGCACTGTCATCTGGGAATAGTAGCTCTCTCACCAGTATCCGAGTATTCTTGGTCTTCGCTCTGAATTGTGTGACATTGAATAGGTCAGCGCTCTGTCTGGACTGTATATAGATGCCATCCCCCATGTCTCAGAAAGCCTTGTCGAGCATTGCTGATAAGAAGATGGAGAAGAGCGCGGGGGCCAGTACACAACCTTGCTTGACCCCATTGGTAACCCCGAATGATTCCGAGACTTCCCCTCCAACAGTTATGTTCACCATCATTCCTGTATGTAGAGCCTCGATCATAGTTGTGAACTTCTCTGGGCATCCATACTTCCTCAGTAGGTGCCATAGCCTGGTCCTCCCGACTGTATCAAATGCCTTAGTGAAATCGACAAATACCATGTACAGTGGTCGGTCCTGCTCAATGCACTTTTCTTGTAGCTGTCGGAGACAAAATATCATATCCACAGTGCTCTGGTTACCTCTGAAGCCACACTGTGACTCCGGAACTACATCAGGTGTTATGTGAATAGATAGTCTGTTGAGGAGGATCCTGGCGAAGATCTTGCCTGCTATGGAAAGAAGAGATATTCCTCTATAGTTCCCACAGTGTTCGATCACCTTTCTTGAAGATGGTTACAATGCTGGTATCCTTCCATGCTTGGGGTACAGAACCCTCCTCCCAGGCATTGGTGATTAGTTGGTGCAGTCTGTTGAACAGATTGTCTGCTCCGTGCTTCCATACTTCAGCAGGAATTCCATCACCCCCAGGTGCTTTGGCATCTTTCAGGCTGGCAATTGCTCTAGCCATCTCATCCATGGTTGGAATCTCTGACATTAAAACACACTATATTAAAATGTGAGTAGGTAGTGTGGATTTCATGGACCTGCACGAACAAATTTACACTGCAAACAGCATGCATGACCTTTTTACTAAAGTAAAACAAGAAAACATTTTAGCCTTTCTGAGGGCAGCTAGTTTGTACCACTTCATATGGCTTTTTAAAACAATTTTCATCAGTGAATAATACTATCATCTAGAATTTGATTTAGCTTGACCAGAAACTATATGATTGTGAGTTTTAACAATTCATGAGTGTCTATTGACACAAAATTGATTGTATGCTTTCACATATAAAAGCGATGGTTTGAAACAAAACAAATATTTCTCCCCGCTGACATGGCATAAAGCAACCACCAATTAATCAAAAGCCTGAGCCTACACTTTTACTGACCCAAGGGATTTTTAACTTCCACACCACATATACATGGTATGAGAGCAACTGGCCTTTGATGACACTGTAAGTTATACATCATCATCATCATGCTGTCGGTCGCGATGCGACAAAGACTGCTTTCATTACTTGACTGCCGCTCTCCATTTAGCTCTCTGCTGTGAGAGTTGTGTCCATGAGTCGGTCTTAATGTCTCTCAGCTTCAGGTTTTCTCTTGATGGTATCTTTGAACCGGAGACGGGGGCGCCCTCTCTTTCTGCAGCCAAAAGACAGTTGAGAATAGAGGATCTGCTTTGGTAGCCTGTCTGATGACATCCTCATGAGGTGTCCAGTCCACCGGAGTTTCTTTTTGATCAGAAGATCTTCCATAGAGGGCAGCCCCATCCGTTCGAGTATTTCCTTATTCGTCACTTTGTCCTTCCAGGTTAGCCTCATGATTGAACGCAGATGTCGCATCATGAAGGCATGCAGCTTTTTCACCTGCTGTCTGTACGCTGTCCAGGCCTCGGCTCCGTATAGTAGGGTGGATAGCACGATTGCGCGGTAGATCTTACCTTTGACCCGGAATGGACACATGGTGGTTGTTCCAGAGTCTCTGGCGTAGTCGGCCGAAAGATGCGCTAGCCTTGGCCATCCTCCTCTGTATTCTCAGCATCAATGCGTCCATCACTTGATATTGTGCATCCGAGATAGGTGAATTCCGGAACAGAGTTCAGCTTGTTTCCGTCAACCATGATCTCCTCCTCTCGGGTTCTTGTAGAGTTGGGTTGGTACAGCACCTCCGTCTTCTTGATGTTAATTTTCAGGCCAAACTTCTTTGATGCATCGGAGAAAGCGTCCACTATTTTCTGGGTCTCTTCAGCAGAGTGGGCAACCAGTGCACTGTCATCTGCGAATAGTAGCTCTCTCACCAGTATCTGAGTAGTCTTGGTCTTCGCTCTGAAGTGTGCGACATTGAATAGGTCAGCGCTCTGTCTGGACTGTATATAGATGCCATCCCCCATGTCTCGGAAAGCCTCGTCTAGCATTGCTGATAGGAAGATGGAGAAGAGCGTGGGGGCCAGTACACAACCTTGCTTGACCCCATTGGTAACCGCAAACGATTCCGAGACTTCCCCTCCAGCACTAACGTTCGCCATCATTCCTGTATGTAGAGCCTCGATCATAGTTGTGAACTTCTCTGGGCATCCGTACTTCCTCAGTAGCTGCCATAGCCCGGTCCTCCCGACTGTATCAAATGCCTTAGTGAAATCGACAAATACCATGTACAGTGGTCGGTCCTGCTCAATGCACTTTTCTTGTAGCTGTCGGAGACAAAATATCATATCCACAGTGCTCCGGTTACCTACATTTCATGAAAGCTGCCTGCAAAAGTGTTGAAGTGCTGCTGGCTTTTGCAAGTTACCAGCGGCACTCTCTCGGGGAGCAAATAGAGGTTTCACACCGGCAAGAACATGTCAAGACAGGCGCAAATCTATTTGTCCCTGCAGTGGCTGGTCGGGAGATGTTGGGAGTTCCATACATAAACCGCCCTTAATGCTGCCACAGTGACATGGTTTTCTGTTTAGGGTTTGCTCCCTTAGCCTTCGGTTCTGTCAAGGACCTGTACCACAAGGCAGTGGTTTAGAACTCTGCAAGGCAGGGGCGTCAAACTCCCTGAGGTATTGCTATACCTGCTATACCTGCATACCCAAGTAAGTTATACAAAGTGGTGGAAATCCCTAATTGGCAGAGTTGGGGCCACCGGAAATCAAACCATCGACCTTCAGATTAGGAGTCCGACCTAGAAAAAAGTCAGATACTCTAACCACTCCACCACAAATAGTTAGGAGAATAGGTAGGACAATATTGCTCAAGAATGGCAGAAATGTCGGTTTGATATCCTACTCTAGGTATGTTGTATCTGGTTGTTTTCTCCAATACAACACACAAGCTTTTACTACTCATTTTCCCCTCTCCTTAAGGGGGCTGTCACATTACGATGCATCTCGCACTCGCAAGCGTGCCGCAAACGCGTAACATCATTTTTTTACCTTGTGATGCATCAAACCTTTCAACACGGGGGGGGGGGAGGGGGGGAGGGGGGAGGGGGGGAGGGGGAGGGGGGGGGGGGAGGGGGGGGGGGGAGGGGGGGGGAGGGGGAGGGGGGAGGGGGAGGGGGGGGGGGAGTTGAGGGGGGGAGGGGAGGGGGGAGGGGGGGAGGGGGGAGGGGGGAGGGGGGAGGGGGGGGAGGGGGGGAGGGGGAGGGGGGGGGGGGGGGGGGGAAGTTGGACATATGCATACCATATACATACATAGCGTATGGCTAACATATGGCCAACGTATGAATAACGTGCCTCTCGGCAAAAAACGCTCAAATTATGCTCACACTACGTTCGCAGAACGCCGGTGAACGTTAGATACTTTATTTGATCGCCAGAACTATGTCTCATACATTGCATACGTCAAGACACGATGGAGAAACACTAAACGTATGTTAGATATATGTTAGACGTACATTATCCATTATATCCATTATTGTCAGTATGCGGACTGTACTTTTCCACTGTCTTTAACATAGGTCAATGTAGTGCAACTTAGTGAACAACGTACTTCTAAAGTACATCTAAAGTACATCGACATACGCTTAATGTATACATAATGTATGGCCGACATAACACCCATATGTTGTCGTACTTCAAAAGTTTTGTGCATGCACAAAACTTTTGCGACCCCCTAACATGCTTCGATATACATCGATGTATGCAGAACAAACGTGTAACGCAGTATGACGTATCCCAACGTAGCAGCCAAAAATCACTTACGTCGGCGTACGTTTGTGCGATGCGTCGTAATGTGAGAGCCCCTTTACACTGTTTCCTGATGCATCAAAAGCAGAATGCTTCCCTTTCCCTCTCCTTTCAATTCCCTCCTGTCTTCATATTCTCCTCCTTCCTGCTGTGTAAACGTAATAGTGAAGCTAATATTATTATGGCTATTTGTTGTAGGAGCTTGGCCTGAACCCGAGAGGAGGAGATCATGGTTGACGGAAACAAGCTGAACTCTGTTCCGGAATTCACCTACCTCGGAAGCACTATATCAAGTGATGGATGCATTGATGCTGAAATACAGAGGAGGATGGCCAAGGCTAGCGCATCTTTCGGCCGACTATGGCAGAGACTCTGGAACGACCACCATATGTCCATTCGGGTCAAAGGCAAGATATATTGTGCAATCGTACTATCCACCCTACTATACAGAGCCGAGGCCCAGACAGTGTACAGACAACAGGTGAAAAAGCTGCATGCCTTCATGATGCGACATCTGTGTTCAATCATGAGGCTAACCTTGAAGGACAAACTGACAAATAAGGAAATACTCGAACGGATGGGGCTGCCCTCCATGGAAGATCTTCTGATCAAAAAGAATCTCCGGTGGACTGGACACCTCATGAGGATGTCATTAGATAGGCTACCAAAGCAGATCCTCTATTCTCAACTGTCTTCTGGTTACAGAAAGAGAGGGCGCCCTCGTCTCCGGTTCAAGGATACCATCAAGAGAAACCTGAAGCTGAGAGATATTAAGACTGATTCATGGACGCAACTCTCACAGCAGAGAGCTAAATGGAGAGCGGCAGTCAAGTAATGAAAGCAGTCTTTGTCACATCGCGGCCGACAGCATGATGATGATGATGGTTGTATGTCTTGGCAACATCTAAGGTCATATCAGGATAGGTACTGACTTGTGACAGGGCACACTCATGGCGACTTTATAAATTATAGTGCTGCCCCACTGGCAAATCAGGCCACCAGCAACATGACCCGCTATCCCATTCAGTCAGATTATCCTGGCACTGAGCTAACCAGTCCTTGCCCTATCCTATTAATGCCGAGCGCCAGGCGAGGAACCCACAAATATCAATTTTTTAAGTCCTTGGTTTGACCCGACCAGGAACCGAACTCCCGATCTCTGGCACACGCGGGCCACGCTCTACCGATTCGGCCAGTGCGCCCGGTCAATATTAGGAGTTCAATTTAAAACCCAGTAATTGTAGGGGTGATGCCAAAATCTTTTTACTTGCTACATAATGTATTATACAATAAATGTAACCGATTATATAATATTGAACTATGACAAACATCATGTAGTATACAATAAATGTAACCGATTATATAATATTGAACTATGACAAACACTTGTCTAAAAAAGATAATAACGAGAGGTGGAGAATGGCGTGGGTGGAACGACTGGAAGGAAATATAAAAATAAACCGATTCAGAGTTCATCCACCTGGACCTAAACACCGCGTCCATCCCCTCCTTAGAAATGATCGTCTGTTTGTATACAAACATGGCCGGCAGAAACGGCTAAGGACAACCTGGGGGGCGGGGAGGGTGAAAGTTTGAGGGGCGGGGTGCGGTGATCTGGGGGAGGGGGGGGGGGGGGTGTCGGGACGTCAGATTAGTTTACATATCCAATTCAAGGACAGGGCGGGAGGGGCGGGGGAGTCAACCATCCCCGGCAGTGGGTTGGTTGTTGGAGTTTTACGTCCTGGCAACATCTACCATCCCCGGCAGGGTTCAGCAACTAAGCACAAAGTTTGCACGGACGAAAATGATCGCAATAAAATAAACAAATAGGCATAACGTACATCGCAAATAGTGCACTGTCACCGGATCTAAGGGAGTGTGGGTGGGGGGGGGGGGGGGGGGGGGGGGGGGGGGGGGGGGGGGGGGTGGGGGGTGCTTGTGTGTGTGTGTGTTTGTATATGTGCATGTGGTCATGTGGGTTTGTGTGGGTTTGTGGATGTGTATGTGTATGTGGGTGTGTATGTTTGTGGGTGTGTTTGTGCGTGGGTGTGTTTGTTGTGGGTGTGTGTTTGTGTGTGTAGTTGTGTGTGGTATGTGTGTGTTTGTGTGTGGGTGTGTGGGTGTTTGTGTGTGTATTGGTGTGGGTGTGGGTGTGTTGATGTCGGTGTGTGTGTGTTTGTGTGAATGTGTGTTTGTGTATGTGTGTGGTGGGGGTGTTTGTGGATGTGTGTGTGTTTGTGTGGATGTGGGTGTGTTTGTGGGTGTGTGCTTGTGTGTTGTGGGGGTGTTTGTAGGGGTGTAGGCATGTATGTATGTGTTGTGTGTGTGTTGTGTGTGTTTGTGTGTGTGCTGGTGGGTGTGTCTGTGTGTGTTTGTGGGGTGTGTTTGTGGGCGACTGTGTTTGTGTGTGTTTATGGGTGGGTATGTATGTGTGTGTGTGTGTGTTTGTGTGGGTGTGTGTTTGTGTGTGTTTGTGTGTGTTGTGTGTGTGTTTGTGGTGGTGTGGGTGGGTGTGTATGTGTGTTGGTGTGTGTGATTTTGTGTGTATGTGCGTGTGTATGTGTGTGTATGCGTGTTGAATACGGTAAATTGTTGGCGTGTGCAAAAGCATAAAACTTCTGGCTTTAAGTTATTGTTAACATACTTCAGTTTTTGCGACAACAAAATAGAAAGAAATAAAACACATGTACAACAAACCTGCTGATTCTGGTAGGTGAGACCTAGGGTGTGTGTGTGTGTGTGTGGAGGGGTGGTAGGAGGGGTGGGTGAAGGGGTCTGGAGCACCCCCCTCCACCCCACCCCCCGCACACACATGAAGACAAGCGCGCACAGACGCACAGACAGACGCTGGTAAACATGCCCTCAATTTGCGACCGAAAATAGGTGACATGCGAACGCACCGTCTGACCTGGTCCCTGTCTGATGCGTTATAGTCAGATCCGCACAAGTTGGCCTGTGTAGGCAGTCAGGGAGGGGGGGGGGGGGGGGGAAGTGGTGGCTATGGTACTGGTAGTGGTAGTATGGAGATATTTTTATTTTTGATTTCAGATCCTGGTACATCTATATTTGATTCCCCATGCCATCACCTCCGCCAATGTTGACTTACACCACTGTTTATAACTGACAGCATCTTCAAAGGCCATGCCGTTGCTCTCAACCTCATACAATCTTTATGCGATGTGGGAGCTTAAGAATCCCTTGGGTCGGTAAAAGTGTAGGCTTGGGCTTTCTATCGACCAACTGCCTAATGCTAAAAACAAGACTATTCAGTCTTATCCATGATAGGCAGTATAAATCTTCAAGAAGAAAATATACATATCAGTACCGGTGTAGCAGGAAATCGCAAACCCCTGGAAATTACACACCCCAGGGTGCGTGATTTCCTAGGAAATCACAAACCCCCCCCTGGAGATCGCAAACCCCCCATGCCATACCATGCTTTGTAGAATTTTGTAATATTCAAATAACACACTAGTAAATAATGGTTCATTAAGATATTTTGTGCATGCATAATAATATTTGGAATATTAAAATGGTTCTATTGACTGTATGCAGCGACTGAAGTTGGAACTAAAAAGGCCATTTTGCTAATGACATTGTTTTCATTGTCTCCGCCCCCCAGCATGTGTTGATAAATCGCAAACCCCCACTTGTGATTTCCTAGGAAATCACAAGTGGGGGTTTGCGATTTACAGCTTTTGCGATTTCCTGCTACACCGGTACTGACTTGTAGCAATGCACACTCATGGTGCCTTTATAGTGCTTCCCCACTGGGAGACCAGCCCACCACCACCATGACCTGATATCTCACACGGTCACCTTATCCTGACACACAGCTAACCAGCTCTTGCCCTTTCCTATTAATGCAGAGTGCCAGGCTAGGGACCGACAAGTATCAATTTTGTACTTCATTGGTTTGACTCGGCTGGGTTTCAAACACCCAAACTTCCACCCGGGAACCTTGCGCTCTACCAATTCGGCCATCATCGCGTCCGGTAGTCTGGAGATGGTGGTGGTAGTGGTGCTTGTGAGGTGGGGGGGGCGGGGTGAATCGACCAAAACTAAAGTGAGGTAAAGTTCTGGAATCGTCAGGCATCAAGTACCATCTGTAATATATGCGTAATAGACGTCTAGACACCTCTGTAATATATGCTAATGAGATGTATAATGTTCCAGACAGTGAGTGACACAAAGGAGTATGTAAATGAGATGACGTCATGGAAAGTTTAGCCGGCGGTTCAGTGAGCCCTGGACGGGAATAAACCATTCAGTATCCAGAAGTCAAAGTGTTCAGACGTTGTACTTTTACACCATCTGCTTAGTACATTACCGGCAAATACTGTCTGTCCCCACCCTACCAATCATTTTTTTTTAATGTGAGAAATGTACCACCCCACACCCCACCCCACCCACCCAACAAATAAGAAGAGATGAGGTGCCACCAGTACAGGTTTGTCACTAGCTCTCACTTCGACATGGCGTATCAGACGGGATGGCTGAATGGTTTCAGCATCCGTCTCCCATTTTGGTAGATCATGGGATTCCAACCCACAGGTTCGAACCCTGGTCGACTCAAACCAATGTCTTAAAAATTGATACTTGTCACTTCCTGGCCAGGCTCTCACATTATTATGATAGGGCAAGGACTGGTTGGCTAAGTGTCAGGATAATCTGACTGAGTGGGATATAAAGTGATGGCAGTCTGGTCTCCCAGTGGGGCAGCACTATGAAGTTACCATGAATGTGCACTGTTACAAGTCGGTAGTCGTCCTGCTATGACCTTAGATGTTGTCAGAATGTAAAACCCCAACAACAACAGTTAGGACTTGTTCATTTCAACCTTTGAATCTCTCAATCTTTAGGTTTAGGACAAAACTTCCCAGATAGTCTCTAAGTAAATTATGCTTGTTTTATTCAACCACACCTCTAGAGCACATTAATTGTTATCCTTGGCTATTGGAATCAAACATATGGTCATTCTGACATATTTCTTTGGAGCAAACCAGCTGCTGCCACATTAGATAAAAGATTCACCCGGTACTTGTAGTACAAAGGTGAACGACAACGTAGTGTAAATACGGGCGAAAATAGCATTAGTATGGAACAGGTAGTAGAATGCCTGGCTCCAGTGTCAAATGGTTACTTATATCGCCACAGAGTTGGTGAAAAAGACAAGATGGTGGCCATAGAACGCCATCGATTTCACTTTTAAATCTTATTAAACCAGATGTTTTATTATATTTTTCAACTCAAAGGTAGCAAGGAAATATGAAGACATATACAAAGAATAAATGTCGCTTCTTAAATTGTTAAATTAGGCTCTCATAAAGACTCATTTCATTAACCCGATTTTTCGACAGTTTTCGACCGTTTTTATATAAGGCTGGTCTTCACCCGTGTAGGCCTACTGCGAGTACCGGCTGAATCCTTTATCTACTGCCACATATGCTACTCTTTCCAATAAGAGGCAAGAGCCACAGACCAGACAGCACATGCCACAGCCTTTGATGAACATGAAAAATAGCCCAAACCGCAAATGTGTCCACTGAGCAGGATCGATAGGATGACCTACACCTTCACAGGTGGACGCTCTACCGCCTTATCTACGTCCCGCTCCCCTTCAGATAGTCTCCTTTGAAGCATGGGTCACCTAGTACATATAGTAGGCTTGCCGCTGCCTGTCTTGGTAGTGGCAGACACCTACACGCCAACTTGTGTGTGTCGGTGTATAGTGCGTAGTAGATATAGTACTACAGTAAAGGCCTGTATCACTCAGGTCAGCAACGTGTCCTCCGAGAATGCGTCTGCCAAAATCACGTGACAGCCAGCGGGCTGCCCAGGAGTCAAGGTCGAAGGTCACGTTGGGGTCAGGGTTAGAACGGCCGGTGTGGCGGTTTCAAATCTTGGTGTGTTTAGATTCTACGCTCGGGGTTCTGCGCATGTGTTGATGGGTTATGCGCATGCGCATATCCGATTAACATGACCCGGGTGACTCGGGTCACCCGAGTTGCTAGAAATTCAAATAGAACACCGCAAGTGGAGTTGACAAAAGCATGTCCCTTGTGGAAAAAGTTTAACCCACCTCTTGGCTGGGGTTGGCTAGGAGCGATGACGGCACATTTATGAGTCAAAAAGATGCTAGGGTCACCCGAGTTGATTAATCGAATGAAATGCCGTTCGATTTTGATGCATGCGGAAGCCATGAACTTGTTAAGGGAGTTCAAACGCTTGCCCCTCAGGAATTTTCTTTTTGAATGGCTTTAAAATGGGTTATTTGACGGCATTTCCAATGGGTTATAGATTGATATTTTAGCATATGTAGCATAATATTTCTTTGTATTTAATCAAAAGTACAGAAATATGTACCCAAGTACAGAAATTAGTGGGATTTTGGGGTCGATGTGTGATTCGTGAGGTGACTTCTCAGAAGCTTCAATTTCCGTGACTCTCCAGGGAATTTCATGAGAGTTGGCAACACTTTTGTATCTGCCACGACTGGTTCTCAGCAGAAATAGGATGGTCCAAGAGTGGGGCAACACTATAATGAAACCCGCAATGCGAATGCGCTGTAAAGAAACAATAAGGAAATGTTAACCATATTATATAATAATAAATAATATGTACATTGACCTCCCCAGTCGAAATGTGTGGGGCCGGTGTAGGACGTTTTTTTTTTTGGGGGGTAAAGTATTTATTTATTTGAACATGACATTTGTTGAAAACACTACCCCGTTGAAAACACTACGGTAGTGTTTTGAACCTAAAGCCGTGTTCACACGGGCAAAATCTAAAGCGATTCAGCCAAGGCGAATCATATGAATCGATTTAGCCGCCCGTTCACACGGGCAGTACTTGGGCCGGAAATCGATATCAGCGCATGAGCAAGTCGATAATAACCAGCGCCTGTTTTGGTTAGTCGACGTTGGCATGAGAGAGTGTGGGTTCGACCTAGATATGTATAGACTGAATCATATTGTTTTGGAGCTGTAAAAACTTCTGCTGGGCAGTGAAAACCTATAAATAAATGACCAAATTATATAATATGCGCTTTTGATCGACTGGAAAGTCAACAAAGTAAGCTCTCGACTGCGCATGCGTGTGACGTCCTTAATCCGCCTCAGTGCGTTCACATGGGCAAAATAAATTGATTCACAGAAATCGACTCACGTAAACTACCTCGACATGTTTACAGTGTCCAGATCACAGGAATCGATTCAGCCCTAATTCGACTCACCCGCCCGTTCACACGAGAAATGTAAGCCGAATTGGGCAAGTCGATTTCTACGAATCAATTTACATTGCCCGTGTGAACACGGCTTATGTTGAAAACACTACGGTAGTGTTTTGAACTTAAGTTGAAAACACTACTGTTAAGTTCAAAACACTACCCCTATGTACATTCAAAACACTACCCAAGTTCAAAACACTATCATAACACGGCAGTGGGGGCTGTAATCCCGCAACTGGTACTGGCATTTGAAGCATGTACCAGTTGGTTTGGTTGCTGGGAGTTTTACGTCCTGGCAACATCTAAGGTCATATCAGAATGCACATACTAGTAGTATACGCTGATAGCGCTGCGGCATCTGCACCATGTATGCTGACGGGGCTGCGGCAATTTTAGCATGTATTAGTAGTATACGCTGACAGCACTGCAGCATCTGCACCACATTCGCTGATGGTACTGCGGCAACTGCACCAGGTATTAGTATCCGCTAATGGTGCTGCGGCGTTTGAAGCGCATATTAGTTGTATATGCTGCACACTGCCCCACCCTACTGCATACTGCCCCACCCTACTGCATACTGCCTCACCCTACTACAAATTACACTGACTATGCAGCAATTACATATAATAAAAGTTATTAGAGTAGTGTTTTGAACTTAAATTAGAGTGGTGTTTAGAACTTAAGGATAGTGTTTTGAGGGTTTTGAACCTACCTTCAACTAGGTTGAAAACACTACCATAGTGTTTTGAACCTAGGTTGAAAACACTTCCGTAGTGTTTTTGTGGGGTAGTGTTTTGAACTTACCCACAAACCCTACTTGCATGCACACATAAGTGTGAACCATACAGCTCAAGCTACTTGTTCTAGAACTTTCAAACAGGCCTTCATACAGATAACCTACTGCAGTTCCATTACTATAATATTGATATACAACTCCATTTTAAATTTCACATATATAGATTTAAAGAGAGTGAGAGACATGTTATGTACATTCATACTCACATAATTCGCTATGCATCACATATACATCCTAACATCTACATCCAAAATATAAATGTTTTGTTTCAATATGAAAAAAGTAATGTATAATATATTAATTGTGGAGGTAAGTTGAATGTGCTTTTGTAATTGTTCTCTACAGAATTAATTGCACAACAACTGAAATTGATAAAAAAGAAGGGGAGTCACAAGAATATTACTGTCTAGCAGCTAAAACAAGTGATTATACTTTAACCGTTATGGGCAGCAATGCCATAGTGAGTAGGTTTTGATGCTGTCATTGCGAGTATGGAATGACACAACCTTGAAGTATGATGAGTGCATAGAAGGAAGTTGTCAGCATCTGCACGAAGGATTTATTTATAGAGTTCCAAACAATGGAACTCCCTACATCTCACCATCACCCTTTCACTGAATATGTCACCACTACAACGATATTCAGTTATTCCCCCCTACTAACCCCTACCATACTAGTCTAACATAGTTACCATCCCGCATATGTTTCTTTTTTCTCTTATCTTGTTCTTCACCTGTCATTCATGTACCACTGTTTTGCCTATTTCCCTGTAATTGTCAATCTATATTGTTGTAGATTTGTTTACTGTGTAGTGGCAATTATCATTACCACTGGAAGACCAGTGCGTTAGCACTTACAACATGTTATTCAGAGGAATACACAACATGACAAAAAAGAAATGCTAGTTAGACAAGTGAAAAGGCTGCATGCCTTCATGATGCGACATCTGCGTTCAATCATGAGGATAACCTGGAAGGATAAAGTGACAAATAAGGAAACGGATGGGGCTGCCCTCTATGGAAGATCTTCTGATCAAAAAGAATCTCCGATGGACTGGACACCTCATGAGGATGTCATCAGACAGGCTACCAAAGCAGATCCTCTACTCTCAACTGTCTTCTGGTTACAGAAAGAGAGGGCGCCCTTGTCTCCGGTTCAAGGATACCATCAAGAGAAACCTGAAGCTGACAGACATTAAGACCGACTCATGGACACAACTCTCACAGCAGAGAGCTAAATGGAGAGCGGCAGTCAAGTAATGAAAGCAGTCTTTGTTGCATCACAACCGACAGCATGATGATAATGAGTGACAATTATCATTACGATTGGAAGACCAGTGCGTTAGCACTAACAACATGTTATTCAGAGGAATAAAAAAACATGACAACAAAGAAATGGTAGTTAGATATGCAAGTTAGCTACTTTTTTTCAGTGGGCTTTGTTTGTTCACGTAATAGAGCAACACAACCTTGAGGTATGAGGATCCCGTAGAAAAAAGCAACCTGTCTCATCAAGATTGATTGATTGTTGGAGTTTATGTCCTGGCGACATCTAAGGTCATATCAGGATGGGTACCGACTTGTGATAGGGTGCACTCATGTCGACTTTATACTGCTGCCCCACTGGGAAATCAGGCCACCGACACCATAGCTTGATATCCCACTCAGTCATATTGACCCTGACCCTGAACTAGCCAGTCCTTGCCCTATCATATTAATGCAGAGTGCCAGGCTAGGAAGTGACAAGTATCAATTTTAAAGAAACCGAAACTCGCGACCTTCCGCACACGAGGCCCGCGCTCTACCGATTAGTCCACGGCGCCCGGTGCATCTCATCAAGAGAAGGTGGAAAATGGGAGAGATATGAAGAGAACATCAGGGAATGGGCAGGCTTGGAGTTTGGCAAGTCCCCGTGAACAGTGGAGAACAACAGAGAAAGAAAGTTTGTTTTATTTAACGACGCCGCTAGAGAACTTTGATTTTTATCATCAGCTAATGGACCTCAAACATTTGGTCATTCTGACACATTTCTTTAGAGGAAACCTGCTGCCACCACATAGGCTACTCATTCTGATAAGCAGCAAAGGGTCTTTTATATGCACTTTCCCACAGACAGGACAGCACATACCACAGCCTTTGATGAACCAGTTGTGGACCAAGGGTGGGAACGGAAAATAGCCAGCTGGACAGGCTACTGTCTGAGCGACGTCCCGCTCACAGTGGAGAACAGGGAACAGATTTAGAAACATGGCTGTAAAGTAATTTGTGATGCCCGAATGACCCTCATGGTTAACAAACTGATGATAACAACGACTAGACCAGACGGGATAGGCGAATGAGTTGAGCGTCTGTCTCCCATTTTGGTAGATTCTGTGGTTCAAAGCCTGGTTGGCTCAAACCAATGACTTCAAAATTGATACTTGTTGCTTCCTCAATGGGCACTTAGCATTATTAGGATAGGGCAAGGACTGGTTGGCTCACTGTCAGGATAATGTGGTTGAATGCTCTCAGGCTGCAGGCGGCCTGGTCTCCCAGTGGGGCAACACTATAAAGTCGCCATGAGTGTGCACTGTCACAAGTCGGTATCCGTCCTGATATTACCTTAGATATTGGCAGGGCGTACAACTCCAACAACTAGCCAACTAATAATGACTAGACAAACTTGTCGGTAGCAGCCTGAAGGATTTATTTTCATAGTTTCAAACATTGCTAGTCAGATGTCCAAGTTTGCTACTTTGTCTTCCTTATTTTTGTTTGTGTATTTAATAGAGCGGCGCGCCCTGCAGGTATGATGACCTTGTAGGACAACTTTCCGGTACCTGAGTTAGAGATTTATGTATACAGTTCCAAACAATGACAACTAGGCGAACATATCTCCCACATGTTGTTCTGTGGGCGTTTAATAGAGCGATACAACCTCGGGACATGATGCTCGCGTAGATAAACTCACCAGTACTTACCTGAATGATTTATTTATTTAACTGCAAACAATGAGAACTAGGCATACAAGTTTACAGAACTTTAGTCTTTGCGTTTTTGTCTGGGTCGATTGTTTTGTTATTTTATACCTTGTGTGTTTCTGGGTTTTTCTTTATTGCATCCTGTGTGATATTTTTGGTGCTTGAAACAATTACTTCTGCAATTCAAAAGCAAAGAGGTGTGATCAATTAATATTTTAGCAATATAGTTAGTATATTAAATTGCGAATTCATGTTAATAATCTAGCCATTCAATACTTTTTTTCTACTGGTGTTTTTCAGCAGCCCCTGTACACGAAACAGGACTGTGGAAGTAAATAAATTAAACGCTGGTTGTGAGTGGATGCAAGAGGTAAAGCTTGTTTCATTTGATAACACTACTAGAGCACATTGAGTTTCCTATCATCAGGTATTGGACGTAAAAAATATGGTCATCCTGACATATTTCTTTGGAGGAAACCTGCCACATAGGCTACTCTTTCCGATAAGCAGCAAGGGCTCTTTTATATGCACTTTCCCACATACAGGACACCACATACCACAGCCTTTGATGAATCAGTTGTGGACCATTGGTTGGAACAGAAAATACCCCAAAATTCAAATTGTCCACTGAGTAGGACCGTGTGTGCCTGCAAGACTGCTGTCATATCTTGTGGGGAGCTTCATAAGTGTCCAATGGACATTATACAAAATGTACACAGTATTTACTCATTGAGCTGAAACCTAAGCTTATATGCTCCCACATTTAGAAGAGATGGCGTATGAAGATCGCCTGAGGAGACTCAAGACACCAACATTGTCATATCAGCATCTCATGGCAGATATGATAGAGACTTTGTAAGATTATTACTGGAGCCTATGACAGTGATGTCACAACAGGTTACTTCACCCTCAGGATAGATAGCAACAACAGATGCCAGCGATATAAGATCTTCAATGAGAGGCCCAAACTGGAGGTCAGGAAACACTAATTTTTCTTTCAAGTGACAGATCTGTGGAATAGTCTCCCAGTCCAAGTGGCTGAAGCCCCAATGGTAGAAGCGTTTGCAAGAAGGCTGGCTAGGAGAGGACACCCACAATTATGTGACTTCAGAGTTCCAGCAGATTCCATACGTGTGCAAAAAGAATGGTTCTTTTTTTGCGATAACGAGCTGGCGTTACAAGACCAATAGGGCCTAGATCAGCCAGATTGGTTGGTTGTTGTTGTTTGACGTCCTAGCAACATCTAATGTCATATCAGGACGGGTACCAGCTTGTGACAGTGTGCACTCATGATGACTTCATAATTCTGCCGCACAGGTAGACAAGACCGCCGACACCATGACCTAATATCCCACACAGTCGCATTATCCTGATACTGACCTACCCAGTCCTTGTCATATCCTAGTACTGCCAAAGGCCAGGCTAGGTAGCGAAAGGTATCAAGTTGGTGCGTCATTGGTTTGACTCGGCTGGGATTCGAATTCCCGACATCCCGCATGAGAAGCCAGAGCTCTACAAATTGGGCCACCGCGTCCAGATCAGCCAGAAGAGGACCTGTAACTGTGTAAGTTAATCTGTATGTTGATGTTAATTTTCGCCATATTTGAGTCAGTACCACGAAATGCGCGTCACCATTGGCAGTAAATCCAGCAGCACCGGAAGCGGATGTTTGAACGCCATGGCGTGTTTATACCGCGGCGGCACCTGGCGGCAGCTGCTCGTCGTGTCCATGTGGGTGGAGGAGGGGGGGGGCATAATTATTCATGTGAGCACACAACGTGGTTGATTGGTTGTTGGAGTTTGACATCCTGGCAACATATAAGGTCATATCAGGATGGGGACCGACTTGTGACAGTGCGCACTCATGGTGACTTTATAGTGCTGCCCCACTGGTAAATCAGGCCGCCAGCAACATGACCCGATATCCCCCTCAATCACATTATATCTGACACTGCCTTAACCAGTCCTTGCCCTATTCTATTAATTCTGAGCGTAAATCTAGGAAGCGACAAGTATCAATTTTGTAAGTCATTCGTTTGACTCGACCGGGAATTGAACTCCCGATCTCCCGGATGGGAGGCCTGCGCTCTACCGATTCCATACAGAACACTATGTACAGCATTCGTCTACTTGTTGCATTGTTATTCATGTAATACAGAACGAGATGTTCTACACACATCTATGCAGTGTTAATAATAAGGTTATGCAGTAAATAACAAAAGTAGTGTTTTTTTTTTGTTTTTATTTTTTTTTGGTCCATTAGTTGTTTAAGCAGGGGAAATAATATAAGTGAATCTCTCTATGGGCGCATTCACTGCAAGAACCATTTGCATGCCCAATCTGATAAACCCATTATCTGCAGACTCATAGAAATATATATATATATATATATATATATAGACAGTAAAACCTCTCTAAATCGACCGACCATGGGGCCGACTTTAAATGGTTCATTTATGGAGGTGGTCGGTTTAGGGAGTTTTTTTTAATTGTTACAATGGTATTGTATTATGTATGGGTGATCGTTTGGGACCCAAATAAAGTGACCGATATAGGGAAGTGATCGATGTCTGGAGATGGTGGGGGTGGTCGGTTAGAGAGGTTGTACTGTATATATATATATATATATATATATATAGGTAAGAGTATGTATATATATATATATATATATATCCAATCATGTTGCGATGTTTTAATATGGCTGCTTATTTTTCAAAGTACATTTAAATTTGAGCTCCTCTTAGTCAAAATGGCTAAAGCTTTGAAAACTGAGTTCATTCACTGAATGTAACGCTTTCGCCTTTGTGACGCACATTAAACAAAGCAAGGCCGAGGTCAAGGCCGAGGTCAAGGGCGAGGTCAAGGCTTGTACCGGAAGCCCTCAGGTGTCAAGCCCCATAGGAGGAAATGACCTTTTAGTGTACTTATTATAATATGCAGACGTAACCAAACGCGGCTGTTATTCAGTTATCTGAGAGGCCCAGATGACATATTCGCACTCACTGACACGAAGTCCCTAAGGCAGTACCTTATTGTGGATGACAAGCACCGGTGGTATTATTGGTGGTATGCACAAATATATTAATATATATAATTATAAACACCATATATACATATATGCATACACATATACCTATGCATATTTGCATATACACATAATTATATGCATATAGTATACACGCATACATACTTTGATATATACATGTATATACAAGTATTTATATGTATACACACACATATATATATACATATGAAATGCATAGATATATATGCATATACACACATATATATATGAAGAGTTCAGGCGCAACACTACGTAAACGCCAATCCAAAAATGGAGATAAACATTGGAATTCAAAAAGTATATTTTTTTATAAATATATTTTTGTTATTCATTGCTCCATAACCATGTGATCACATGAAAAGTGGAATCAGTGAGAATCAAAATTATTTTCAGGTAACAATCTTTTATTTAAACTACATTTTTGGATTGGCATTTACGTGGTTTTGCACCTGAACTCTTCACATGTATGTACGCGTTTAAGCATGTACATACATGTACATCATGTATTTACATGCATGTACATGTATATACATGTATATATCATCATGTATATACATATATGTACATATATACACATAGATACATAAGTACATAAATATATAAATACATATATGTACATGTACACATATGCACATATATGTCCATGCATGTATATATGGATATATATACATATGTAGTGGTCTGCACTGACCTATCAGGCAAGGAGCCGCATAGACACGTAGGCGTGGGGAGGATGGTGATATCAGAGAGCCTAGGTGGTGTAATGGTTAGCACACTGGCCCGGAAGGCAAAGTGATATATGTTCGAATCCCGCTCTAGCCGCAATATTTCTCATTGTCATCACCTCCATGAAACATATATGCAATTATATATACATATAAACGGGGACACATTTAAAACCAGACCTTTGTTCACCACCAGGGTTGTGTAGGGCCTATAATTATCTCTGATTTTGAACAACGGTCTGGCTGTGTACATTGGTCTGCGAGTGTACATCGGTCTTGTTGTGTACAATTCACGAAATGATACATAATTAATTCAAACCAGACCAACGTACACAACCAGACCGCTGTTCAAAATCAGGGATAATTATAGGTCCTCCCTCCCCCCCACCTTCCTCCACCTCCCACCCCCATCCCCACCCACCCCCACCCATACCCCAACCCCCACCACCCTCCCACTATTTACTGTGAGTGTCTTGTCCGGATGTGACCTTCCCGCTAAACGTGATGGCCTCCCCAACCCCCTCCCTCTCACACTCTCCACACACGGTAACCAAAATGACCCAACGTGACCATGGTGACCATGGTGACCATGGTGACCATGGTGACCATGGTGACCTTGGTGACCTTGGTGACCTTGGTGACCTTGGTGACCTTGGTGAGCTTGGTGACAGGCGTGTCTGCTGCAGGCGTCCGGTACACATGCCTAGTTGTCAAATTACATGAATCCTTTATTTGGTGTCAGCACTTGATGGCCTCCCCTCCCCCCTCCATCCTCCCCCCCCCCCTCCCGCGCCTCTACCATCCCTAGCCCCCGCCACTCTCCATTACCCCCCCCCCCCCATCCTCCCCATCCCCCTCCAGCCTCCCCCACCACCATCTCTATCCCCCACCACTCCCCATTGCCCCCCATCCTCCCCATCCCCGTCCAGCCTCCCCCCACCACCATCTCTATCCCCCCACCACTCCCCATTGTCCCCCCTCGCCCCGCCCCCCCCCCCTTCCCACCCAGACTCCCGACCTTCCCTGAGAAGACATATTTCATAGCTGCCCTGGGAATGCATGTAATTTATAACCGCAGCATTGAATAGTAAATACGTCACCATTAAAACAAGACCCACGGACACATGGAATACACACATGAGATGTAAGTTAACTAGGAACCAATCAGGGTAGGTATTTACTAGATACCAGCATATTAATTGTGATTGGATCCACTGATTTGCATATATACTGCGCATGTATTTGAAAATAGGTATATATATTTTGATATATTTCTTTACAAAAAGGAAAAAAAAAAAGGAAAAAGTGTTTAAGGACAATTCTAAGCCCATGCAATACATATTCACTAAATGCATGATACTTTTATTGGACTGGATTTGTACACATTTACTACTAAAGCTGATACTTCATTTATAAAATGTATAATACTGTTAGTAACAAACAGGGTTTGCATGCAGTCACTATTACAACTGATGGTAGTATCATTTATGTATTAAGGAATTGTACTGTACGGCTGGAAGACCAGTGCTCTGGCCCTGACAAGAGATATTATTCGATGAATAAATACTTGAACCAAAAAAAAAAATTGTTCCCATTACCAGTTTGTACTCAGCTAGGTTACCTTCTAGAGAACAGGACTGTGAAGACACTAGTTTATTCTACAATCACGATGGCGCTTACGGCTGGGGTTAGATATATTGGGTAGGCACTGGCTGTATACTTCGGATCTAAAATAACGGTACCGTGATGCTAGACTGCCGATCTATATCAACGGTACCATGATGCTAGAATGCCGATCTATATCAATGGTACGATGATGCTAGACTGCCGTTCTATATCAACGGTACCGTGATGCCAGACTGCCGATCTATATCAATGGTACCATGATGCTAGACTGCAGATATATATCAATGGTAACGTGATGCTCGACTGCCGATCTATATCAACGGTACCGTGATGCTAGACTGCCGATCTATATCAATGGTACCGTGATGCTAGACTGCCGCACTGCTGTCACGGAACTGTGATTTTAGAAAATCCTTCTGTCACCATGGTAGTGCGACAATAGAGGCGTCCTTGATATTTAGGATGGGTATATTAATTCCTGGAGATAAATGAACTATATATAATAGTCGAATCCAAACCTTTCTGTGGCTCCCATATTGGGTGCTTTTTTTGGTGCATTCTCTACCAATTCTTCCACTTTAAACCAATATAAATAACCACAGCGTACTGGAACCACTACCTCCACTGTTAATTCCTATTTGAAGCAGTTTCTTTTCTCGGATTTCGACATAGTTGACATTCGCCCCTACTTTGCTGGGTAGGTGTGAATCTTTTTTGTATCTAACACAAAACTTGCTAACGACCTTTGCGCACGCGCATGCGCATCGGCACACTTCCGGTTGGACACTTTGGAGCCCTTCGAAATGGAATCACACATTATGGTTTATTCCCAGATACAAATTTACGGTTGAAAGGGTTTGGTTATGTAGCGAAATAATCCCCGTCCGATGTGGAGGGCTTTTGATAGGATTGTAAATTTGCATTTTGGGAATCAAGGATACACTCAGATCAACGATGAAGCTTACCGAGTGTCCGCTGTTAAATTTGCACGTGACTATAGGCTGTGAAGCCCCTCCTTATTCGGGTGCATTTATCATGAAGTAGCGCAACCCTTTGAGTCATTGTTGGATGTTGTTGTTGTTGTTGCTTTGTTTAAAAAATAAATTGTTATGGGATGTTCATGCTGTCCATAGCATATAAGCTTGGATGATCGAGCTTGTTTTCAATCCTGGGCAGTTATCGGTCTGTGTTTCTTAAGATTATGGTTTGTGGTTAGTGATCTATGTTAGTTTTTTTTGGATTTTCTTGGTAGGAGTCTTCCTCTTATTGTTTTTTCCTATACTTAATTGTATATTGTCTCGATTATATCCATACGCTAGGGTCTTTAGGTGGATTATTCTTCTGTTTTCTAATAACATTACTGGCATCCTTCAGGCTTGCAGACTGAAGGATGCCAGTAATGTTAATGGCATAACATAGGTCATATCAATGGGAGAAGCCGATATGACCTATGTTATGCATAGGTCATATCGGCTAAGATGGTGGGGGTATGTAGAGTTGATTGAGGAACATCCTCTTGTATGGCTGTAGAGATCAACCCTCGACTTGCACAATCTATTGCAGCCCTGGCACGTGAAGTCATACGCATCCTGTGATCCTGTGGAAGTAACTTCATTGTTTTGATGACTGGCTTTCCTCCCTGCCCTCTTGTCCTCTGCAGTGTGCGATGCATACTGCAGAGGACAAGTATCTATTTATTCAAGTATTTATTTCCATATTGATAATTTGTAATTGTAATAATAGTGGACGTGATCCATTAATGGCAGCTGTTACTAATTACATCACCAGACGTGGTAGCCGAATCGATAGAGGACAGGCTTCCAGTGCAGAAATTCAAACACTTGTTTTATTTAACAATTCCTCTCGACTACATCGATTTTTATCATCGGCTATTGGGCGCCAAGCGTATGGTCATTCTGACATATCTATTTGAATCAAACCTGCTGCCACCACATAGGCTATTCCATCCGATAAGCATCAAAGGGGTCTTTTATATGCACTTTCCCACACACAGGACAGCACATACCACAGCCTTTGATGAACCACTTGTGGACAACTGGTTAGAATGGAAAATAGCCCAACCTTCAAATTGGTCCACTGAGCAGGATCGATCGGATGACCCACACCTTCACAGGTGGGTACTCTACTGCCTGAGCTACGTCAAAGACCCTATAATACGAAGACCGCACACTCCCTATCTCTCCCATGGTCATGTAAATTTTGCAGTGCCACCTTGTGGTGGGTTTGATCAGCCCGGCTGACAGTTGGTGTTTCACATGTAAACACATACAATTATATTATACATGAGATAGGTAAGTATGAATACACATCAATATGAAATTGCTATGAACAAATAGACATCATCATCAGCATCATCATCAGCATCGCCATCATCACACCCCTTTCACATTCATATATACATTTATACATATAATATAGCACCTGTTTAACCAAGAGAACAACCAGTGCACCAAGTGGTGGGTTTGATCATTTTGATGACACAGTACAGGCTGAGTGAGCCGTCTTAGTATTATAGGGTCTTTGGTTCGACTCAGCCAGGATTTGCGGTGTATACCGTCCCCCCTCCCCCGAAAGAGTGAGGCTAACCTAGTGAGTGATTAAGAGCCATTGTTCTGAGGTTCTGCATTTTCGCTGTAGTTGCCAACATTTGTTGTTCTCAGTGTTTAATTAGTGGTAATTGATTGTTTGCCCACACAGAACCTAGGCGGTAGTTTGCCATCCCTGGGTCTTAACATCCTGCCTTGGCTTGTCCTTGAAATTAACCCATCGCCTACGTCATGCCATGGTTGGTTGGTTGCTTGTTAGAGTTTTACGTCCTAGCAACATATCATGTCATATCAGGACTGGTGCCGACTTGTGACAGTGTGTACTCATTGCGACTTTATAGTGTTGCCCCACTGGGAGACCAGACTGCCAGCAAAATGACCTAATATCCCACTCAATCATATCATCCTGACACTGAGCCAATCAGTCATTGCCATAACCATAATAATAACGAGCACATGGCTAGGAAGCGACCAGTAGCATTTTTTAAGTCAGTCATTTTGCTTGACCAGGGTCCCATCGATTCGAATCCCACGGTCTGCCAAAGCGGGAGATGAACGCTCAATTCATTCGGCTATCCCGTCTGCTCGTGCCTGCCAATATTAAAACCACAAAAAATAAACATATCAAAGGGCACGACATTAAAAAATAAACTGACACTAAAGAAAACCCCACACAAGCGACGCGACGACCACCGTCCTGATATGACCTTAGATGTTGCTAGGACGTAAAACAACAACAAACAAACAAAACGCGACGACCACACATTGAAACAGACAATTTCGCTTGATCGTACAGTAAAACCTCTCTAAAGCGACCGACCATGCGACCGACTTTAAGTGGTCCATTTCAGGAGGTGGTCGGCTTAGAGAGTTAGAATATCCTTACAATGGTATTGTTGGGACCCAAATAAAGCGATCGATATAGGGGAGTGGTTGATCTGTGGAGGGGTCGGTATAGAGAGGTTTTACTGTATTTGCTTTGCTCTACTGATAATTCATCTAGCGTTCATTTTAATTTTCGATTTTATTAACCATAAACTATGAAATAAACAAATATAAATCACTCGGCTGCGAGTGATGAATCATATTTCATTTTCTTGCTCCTGGTTTCGTAGTTGCTGAGCTAATAATAGCGCGTGCGCATTCATCTTTAATGGAACGTCTGCTGTTATTATGCTATAGATCTTGTGGCCATGGCAACAGCTTTCATTTGGTGGCGTGTCACATGTGACTGCGGGGCGTGCTTTGTGGAGACTTTCTGCTGTAAGTGCTGCTGTCATTTCTGCGGCTGGGGTCACTGTTGCTGTCACTATATTGCTGTCATCTCGGCTGCTTCTGTTGATGCTGTCTCTATTGCTATCACTGCTGCTGTCACTACTGCTGTCATTTCTGCTGCTGGTGTCACTGTTCCTGTCACTACTGCTATCATTTCTGCTGCTGGTGTCACTGTTGCTGTCACTACTGCTGTCATTTTTGCTGCTGGTGTAACTGTTGCTGTCACTACTGCTGTCATTTCTGCTGCTGCTGTAACTGTTGCTGTCACTATTGCTGTCATTTCTGCTGTTGGTATAACTGTTGCTGTGACTACTGCTGTCATCTCGGCTGATGGTGTAACTGTTGCTGTGACTACTGTTGTCATCTCGGCTGATGGTGTCACTGTTGTTGTGACTACTGCTGTCATTTCTGCTGCTGGTATAACTGTTGCTGTCACTACTAATGTCATCTCGGCTGATGGTGTCACTGTTGATGTGACTACTGCTGTCATTTCTGCTGCTGGTGTAACTGTTGCTGTCAATATATTGTTATCACTGCTGCTGTCACTACTGCTGTCATTTCTGCTGCTGCTGTCACTGTTGCTGTCACTGATGCTGTCATCTCGGCTGCTGGTGTCACTGTTGCTGTAACTACTGCTGTCATTTATGCTGCTGGTGTCACTGTTGCTGTCACTACTGTTGTAATTTATGTTGCTGGTCTCACTATTGATGTCACTACTGCTGTCAATATCTGCTGCTGGTATAGCTGTTGCTGTCACTACTGCTGTCATTCCTGCTGCTGGTGTAACTGTTGATGTCACTACTGCTGTCATCTCGGCTGCTGGTGTCACTGTTGCTGTCACTACTGTTGTCATTGCTGCTGCTTGTGTCACTGTTGCTTTAAATATATTGTTGTCGCCTCTGTTGCTGCTGTCACTGCTGCTGTCACTATTGATATCACTGCTGCTGTCACTACTGCTGTCATTTATGCTGATTGTGTCACTATTGTTGTCATCTAAGCTGATGTTACAGATGTCACTAGTCACAGTCTGATGCTGTCACTATTGATGTCATCTCTGCTGCTTCTCTTGCTCCTTCACTCCTGCTGTCACTATTGCTATCATTGTTGATGTCACTCGTGCTGTCATTTCTGCTGCTGGTGTCAATATTGCTGTCATCTCTGATGCTGCTGTTACTGGTGTCACTGCTGATGTCACTGGTGCTGCCACTGCTGCTGTCACTACTGCTGTCATTTCTGCTCCTGGTGTCACTGTTGCTGTCATCTCTGATGCTGCTGTTACTGGTGTCACTGGTGCTGTCACTGGTGTTGTCACTGCTGTTGTTACTACTGCTGTCATTTCTGCTGCTGGTGTTACTGTTGCTGTCAGTATTGCTGTCATTTCTGCTGTTGCTGTTACTGGTGTCACTGTTGCAGTCACTGTTGCAGTCACTATTGATGTCACTATTGCTGTCATTTTTGCTGGTGTTGGTACAATGTATGAGTTAAAATACCAGCAAGGGTTTGTAGTAATCATTACTTTTCTTTTCAGTGGTGGTGGGGGGCGGCGGTACCTGCTGGTTGGCTTGTGAGGGATGTGGTGTGGGGTTGTATGTGTGGGTGAGGGGTGTGGGGGTGGGACGAGGAGAAGTTTGTGAGTGGGTGAGGTTGCGATGATGGCATAATGGCATGTTGTGCTGATGGCAATTTCTAAGAGCATCTGATGGTGTAAGCTTCTGGTGAGATTTTTGTCCGAAGACACTTTTGTTCAAGTGGACAGTATTTTTTGGCCGACGTCAGTTTGTGCCGTGAACAATGTTGTATCCGGGGTAATGTGTTTCTAGCTGGGCAAGTTTCTGCGAAGAGTAACTTTAGCCCAGGGCAGTTTATGCCAAGGGCAGTATGTGCCAAGAGAAAACTGTGCCAACAGCAATATGTGCCAACCGTTATCGGTGCTGAGGGCAATTTGTGCCGAGGATAATTTGTGCCGAGGCCAATTTGTATCGAGGGCAATTTGTATCAATACAATCTGGGCTGAGAGCAATCTGCACAAATCATTATCTGTGTCGAGGGCAATAGGTGCTGAGCGAAATTTGTGCCTGGAGCAATTTGTGTTGAGGGCAATTTGTGCCGAGGACAATGTGTGTCAATACAATCTGGGCCAAGATCAATCTATGTCAAAGACAATCTGTGCCGAGAGGAATTTTGTTCAAAGCAGTTCAGAATGGAAAAGATTCATTCTGCCATGGAGCAAGTCACATGGGTTTGTAGTGATTGCGTGAATATGTGATCTTCATCATATCTTTGTTGTGCGTTTCAATACCCTGGAGGAACTCATCGTTAAACCTGCAAAGTCCAATGAAGCATCAAATTTTAAAATCCACAAACATATATATCTAACTTAATTAGTGAGGCACTTATTAAGCATGTGTTGCCACATAGAAGGGAATACTGAGTCAATTTAATAGAACATCTTACATCGGAACCCTACGGTGTCAGAGTTTTGGTGTGCATGCCCAAAACTAATTTAACATAATTGCACTTCAAATATCTCAAAACTTAGCCATTTAAATGATAAATTACTTCAAATTAAAGTAAGATCAATGTACTTTATTTAACGATCAATGTACTTTAATTATCAAAGGAAAATGGTAGAAACTCAAAACCATCTTATTAAGTTAACGACCAGACGAGGTGGCCGAATGAGTTGAGCATCCATATCCTGTCTTGGGAGATCGGGTGATCCGAACCCATGCGTTTGTGGCTTCGAATCCTGGTCGATTCAAACCAATGACTTAACAATTGATACTTTTCGCTTCCTAGCCAGGCAATCGGCATTAGTCGGATAGGGCAAGGACTGGTTGGCTCAGTGTCAGGATAATGTGACTGAGTCTGATATCAAGTCATGGTGCTGGAGGCCTGGTCTCACAGTGGGGCAGCACTATGAAGTTGCCATGAGTGTGCACTGTCACTAGTCAGTATCCGTCCTGATATGACCTTAGATGTTGCTAGGACGTCTTAACAACAACAAAAACACAGCAATAACAAGGAAATAGCACCAGGTGGCAGCACAATGCATTGATAAGACTTGCAAAGTGAATCTCCTCAGTCAGAAAGGGCCCAATGAAAGGGGGGGGGGGAGCTGGAACCATGAAGAAAAAAAAACCTCACACAACAACCACGCCAGAAATCACAAATAAAAAATGAAAATTGAGAAGATAGAAAGTTGCATTGCACATGCGCGAGAAGAAATCTTATTTTCTGTTCGGGTAACTGGACCCAGAGCTGACGTTCTGGTGAGGGATCGGAAGGAGCTTCGAGAAGATCCAGGATTCTCTCATGGAGCCTGAGATGTCTTGCATGTATTGCTAACGAGTAAACATTTATCTAATTAGATATCTGGCTATTGTTTTTCATATGTTCTTCAGTTGGACCATCTATACCAATAAAGATTATGGCAAATAGGATCTGAAGATTTGTGTTTGTTTGGGTTTCATGTCCTAGCAACATCTAAGGTCATTTCAGCACTGGTCAGGAGGGGCACCGACTTGTGACAGTGCGTATTCATGGCGCCTTTTTAGTGCTGTTCCACTGGAACATATATGTGATGCATAAGCATTATAAAAGTACATTTAATCGGAATCTTTCACACCTAATTATATTCTAAGTCATCTACTCTACTGATCTGTTATTACATTGTTCATCTGTTATGCAACCGGGCCGATTGTGTCGCCACCTGCCTTCAAACGGTGTAACTTGTCTGGTGGTGCTCACTCAGTCTTCCCGATTTGTATACACACATTGTTAGGCTAGCCAATTATTCACACAATCATAGATTATTGCAGTCTATGATTCTTATATGTGTACCAGACAGGATGGCCTATATATATGTAGAGCACCCTAAAGGCCCTGTCACATTACGTCGTATGGCGGGAGCGTATTGAAAACCTACGTAGGTCCTGCACGTGCCGGCCTATGATGACATTTGGTGACCTTTCGGGTGGTTTTGAGCATATGTGGAACCTACGAGGAGCGTACGAGGAGCGTATGAGGAGCGTATGGGAGCGTGCTGTGACATTTTTTGACAGTATGGGCCATACGCCCTCATAGGTCGAGTTTTTTTGAGCATGCACAAACAAATTTGGATGGACGGATTTATGAAAGCGTATGGCGGCCTATGCCTCATACGCTTCACATAAGCCGGCATCTGGCGGCATCTGGCGGCGTATGAGTAGCGTATGAGTAGCGTATGCGTAGCGTATGAGTAGCGTATACGGCGTATGCCGACGTATATGACGTAACGTGCCTACGCCGCCATACGCTCCCGCAAAAAACCCTAATGTGACAGCCCCTTTACTGATGGATTCCGGTTTCGAGAGGTTCAAAGTGTGTCTGTGTGCTCGATTGAAAATCGATTGCTATATTTTCCACGCATTAATTTCAATCCTGACAACTAGTAAGTAGTTACTGACCTTATATGTTGCCAGGACGTAAAACTCCAACAACCAACCAATCTGGGGTAGTTGAACGTGGGGGGGAGAGGGGCCCCACTCAGATGGACGCTCTAGCTCATTGAATGAGTTAGCAGCGTCCGTCTCCCTTGTTAGTAGACTATGGGATCGTGGGTTCGAATCTAGGTCGAGTCAAACCAATGACTTACACATTTATACTTGTCGGTTCCTAGCCAGGCGCTCAGCATTATTAGGATAGGGCAAGGACTGGTTGGCTGAGTGTCAGGATAATGTGACAGAGTGGGATATCAGGTCATGGTGCTGGTGACCTGGTTTCCCAGTGGGGCAGCACTATAAAGTCGCCATGTGTGTGCACTGTCACAAGTCGGTACCTGTCCTGATATGACCTTAGATGTTGCTATGATGTAAAACAACAACAAACAAACAAAACCTTTTAGGGAGGTTTACATACAGGGTAGTTTTTTTTGGTGGGGGTGGTGTAGTGAGGGGGGGGGAGGGACAACACCGCTCCTGGCCCTATTCCTGGCGAGCTACGGCCATGCATTTGGACCAACGGAATGATCAACATAGAAACCCAGCCATTGCAATGTCTTCGCACGTTTTTTTTGTTTTATTTTGTTACAAGTTTGTTATTCCGCCCATAACGTGTAAGCAGGTAAGCTCCCGTTAGGGTGCTTGTTTTCAACGCTGGACAGCTGTGATACTGGATTGGTCTGGTCCCGCACCCAGGAGTGTTTACCTGATCGTTCTTGGGCCAACCTTTTGCGGTTTTGGGTGTTAGTAGTTTCTATATTAGTTTTTTTGAATTTTCAAAGTTTTTTTTCTAACCTGTATATAATAACTTAGCCTAATATGTGCATCTACGCAGATGACATACAGGCGCGTATTATATATCATATATCCTCATGCACGTATCATATATCACATCCCAAATGCTGCCTTTTGTGTTTGTTTGTTTGTTTGTTTAACGACCCCGCAGCACAAAAAGTGGACATCAGCTATTGGGGGGTCATAAAGTGGTCAGACATATCTGAATTAATCCAATTAATATATGTCAAACATGTAAAACAGAGCACAGACATGTTGGCCGCCAAAGAGCATACATACAACTGGGGTAAAATCAGAAGTGGTATATGATGAATAAAATCAGCAGTAAACAACTTTTCAAGTTAAAAATTGAAAATGAATCTTTGGTAAAAAAACAAACAGGTTCCCTCGAGAATTTAATAATGAGTTGCGGATGGTGCCAATGGAATGCCAGCTTCACACTCAATTCCTCGCCGTTTGTTCCAAGAGTAGCTTAGCGTCTGAGTGGAGACATTCCATCAGCTCCCTCTCACGTTCTACAGGAATTTCCAAACAGCTTCGCGCTTAGCTTTTCTCGTACTTAACTGTGATTAATTAATTACATCCAGCTTAAAGACTGACTGTGAGATTCCTGCTTTGCATAAATCAGTGAAGTGTTTATGGGTTTAATTTTCTTTACATTTCTCTTTGTTGTTTGTTAGATTGCTCTCTTATGGTTAGTAGAATACAGTAACATCAATGGTAATATATTGTTAATTATTGAATGAAGTCAAAATCTAGCTGCACATCTTTGTTCATTATTCTCAGATTAAATCCGAATTTAGCTGTTCCTTGGTGCGATGCACAGTGTTCTTAGCTAACGCTTTCGTCAAATATATTTTGCTTCAGTCCCCCCTCCCCACCCACTCATGGCGACACCTAATAGTTCACCACAGCAGTAGTCCAAGCATTGCGTGTTGTTGTTGTAAGTCCTAGCAACATCTAAGGTCATATCAGGACGGGTACCAACTTGTGACAGTGCACACTCATGACAAATTGATAGTGCTGCCCCCCTGGGAGACCAGGCTGCCAGCACCGTGACCTGATATCCCACACAGTCACATTATCCTGACACTGAGCCAACGAGTTTTTAATGTATCCTAATAATGCTGAGTGCCTGGTTAGGAAGCGACAAGTATCACATTTTAAGTCAACCAGGGTTCGAATCCACATCCCCATGGGTTCGGATCCCCCGATCTCCCAAAACAGCACACAAACGCTCATCTCATTCGGCCTGGTTCCCCAACACTCACTTCACAGCACTGTTCTAGGGAATATCAGCGTTTGATATAATAGCAGCTATATGTGTGTCCATGGTTACGTAATTATTATTAATGTAGGTTTAATGATTGATCTCTTCACCATGATTTCTTCGTCTGTATTTTTTGTTAATATTAGCTTTTATTAATAATAAAAACATAATCATTTTTTTATTTGAAAGTCACGCAAAGGGTGTACCACTGTATAACAGAATGAATGTAGTGATATGTATGCAAGGAAACATTGTCGACGGTAAGTGAATCAAGTTAATGAGCAAGCCGAGCAGTGGCATCACCGTCGGAGCTGAGGTTCAGTTGGTTGGCGCAGTAGATCATTAGCAGTAGATAATTAGCAGTAGATAATCAGCAGTAGATAATTAGCAGTAGATAATTAGCAGTAGATCATTAGCATTAGATAATTAGCATTAGATAATTAGCAGTAGATACTTAGCAATAGATAATTAGCAGTAGATAATTAGAAGTTGATAATTAGCCGTAGATAATTAGCCCAAGGCTCCACCACCCGATTACTGGTGGGTGGGTGTGAGAAACGAGTATGGAATTCCGGGTTATGATACTTGTATAATTATTATACAGCATATATATATATATATATAAAATATATATATAGATATATATATATTATATATGCATATACATCCCTTCTAGATATATCCCTTCTCCCCCCCCCCCCCTTTGGGGTTATGGTCATGGATGGCCCTGTTGCATTAGGTGGGAACCGGTCTGGCGATCGCACAGAGTCTCCCTCTGCGGTTAACTGTTACTACTATATATATGTTCTGATCTAATTACCACCTGGTCTCGCCAGACGGCGCTGTCATGCCAGGCGAGAGGTCGGTGTGCCTGTCGAGACAGTCATTGCCGGCCCAACACAGATGAGAGCACACATACTTTTTTGTGCTCATGTTATTATAATTTTCAAATAAGTTCTGCTCAGATAAGTACAAACGTAAATAACATCTCAGACGCCTTGAGTAGGCGGTCGGATTCGGCCAAACAAACCATACTTGCTGCTGATGAATCAAAATCGTTCTGTTGTAACCACCTGTTCGAGACCTAACTGAAAACTTCATCAATTTTTCTTTTGCTTGCGCTTCAGATCTACATCAAGAAATGAATGACTTACGTTCACAATACTACTCACCGAATTCATGCTTAAATCGCTCAATGCAAATTTGGACTAACATGCATTTCATCAACGAGTTTGCAGGTCTTCTGACGCCAACCCCTTGTCCGCCACTTCAGGTGGCTATATCTATTACTTGGTTAATCAAATTTCTAAAATATAACTATAAAATATAAAAGGAAAATTGTAGTCGAAGTGAGATCGATTTGGTTCTTTTCCACGCTACGTAGATGGCGCCCCATTCGCGTGCACCGATCACGGTGGGTGCGCGACTCCTAATACATACAATAGCAATAGCACAATAGACAATGAATAATAATTAAACCTTGGATTAAGCTCCGATCTTTATATTATTATAATTCATTATAATACACATAACTAATTATTTGAGTGGATTACATTTTTTCTCAAGGAGTAACGTGCCTTCCCTATTGATTATGACTCTCACTATGTTAAAACAGTCCTTGGAGGCGCAAAATGTAAACTCGGTTGCTATGTTCGGCGCGTGGCACCATTACTTCCTAAAGAGTTGATTACCATGTTTTCCTTTTTGACTGATTCAATTGGCCACACGTCCATGAGGGCCACCTTACTAACTGGGTTTCATGCCTCCGCAAATGCCAACTTACTAATTCTGACTCAGTTTTGTTACGTAAAAGCTTAAAATTTTACGCTTGGGGTATGATTATTACAATCAGAAAACAAAAAAAAGATACAATTTGAACAGAAAGAATTATTAATTTATATTGCTTGTGTTCCTAACTATCAGTTATGTGCTGTTTTTTTTGTTAAAAAACAATTCACTGAGGCCCCAGTTCAGATGACGCACCGGCCTTCCAGGTCCCTGATGGCAATGCCAGTTTCTCCCCCTTAGATTATCCATCACGCCAGGCAACAATTAACTATTTGGCTTATCGTTCTAATCTTGATCCGGAAGATTACTCATCCCATTCTCTCTGCAGAGGTGGGTGCACCTTTTTAGCGATACAAGGTGCACCCCTGGAGGAAATTAAGACACGGGGGGATTGGTCGTCCAACACCGTATTTGCCTATATATGTTCTCCTCTTTCGGAGTGTATCCTGGCAGATGTGCATGTCACGATGGCCCTCGCTGACACTTGATGGTTTGGCTGGGTGGGTGCGTGCATCCGTGGCATTTAGTCCCAGCCAGATACGGTTCATTGAGGAATTGTTGGGATGTCATTATCCTATTATTGTTGTTGAATAAATCTGTGTCAGCCATTATTTGTCTTCCTTGTCTGCGCAGAACTACAGCTTGGGTATATCTCTATATCCTGGTGTAGGGATGGTGCAGACTCCCTTGTCCCCACCCCCTTTGGGGTTATGGTCATGGACGGCCTTGTTGCACTAGGCCTGAACCAGTCTGGTGATGGCACAGAGTCTCCCTCTGCTGTTAACTGTTACTACTATATATATGTTCTGATCTAATTACCACCCGGACTCGCCAGACGGCCCTGTCGTGCCAGGCGAGAGGTAGGGCATGCCTGTCGAGACGTTCACTGCCGGCCCGACACATATGAGAGCACACATACTTTTTATTTTACTGACTATGAAGTTATTACTATTATTCTACTCTGTAGGGTGTTTAGTCGCAGCCAGATATGGATCATTGAGGTATTGTTGGGATGTCATTATGCTATTATTGTTGTTGAATAAATCCATGTCAGCCTTTATTTGTCTTCCTTGTCTGCGCAGAACTACATATATAATATATATATGTATATATATATATCGGCGATATATATATAAATATAGAGGAGGATGGCCAAGGCTAGCGCATCTTTCGGCCGACTACGCCAGAGACTTTGGAACAACCACCATGTGTCCATTCGGGTCAAAGGTAAGATCTACCGTGCAATCGTGCTATCCACCCTACTATACGGAGCCGAGGCCTGGACAGTGTACAGACAACAGGTGAAAAAGCTGCATGCCTTCATGATGCGACATCTGCGTTCAATCATGAGGCTAACCTGGAAGGACAAAGTGACGAATAAGGAAATACTCGAACGGATGGGGCTGCCCTCTATGGAAGATCTTCTGATCAAAAAGAATCTCCGGTGGACTGGACACCTCATGAGGATGTCATCAGACAGGCTACCAAAGCAGATCCTCTATTCTCAACTGTCTTCTGGCTACAGAAAGAGAGGGTGCCCCCGTCTCCGGTTCAAAGATACCATCAAGAGAAACCTGAAGCTGAGAGACATTAAGACCGACTCATGGACGCAACTCTCACAGCAGAGAGCTAAATGGAGAATGGCAGTCAAGTAATGAAAGCAGTCTTTGTCGCATCGCGACCGACAGCATGATGATGATGATATATAAATATATATATGTGTAGTAGTCGACACTGACCTCTCCGGCACTGACCTCTCAGGCACTGACCTCTCAGGCAATTAACCACATAGTCAGGTAGGCGTGGGTAGTGTGGTGATACCAGGGAGCCTAGGTGATCTAATGGTTAGCACACTGGCCCAGAATGCAAAGAGATGTGGGTTCGAGTCCAGCTCTAGGCGCAATATTTCCAATGTTCATCACCCCCATGACACTGATTGCCGTGACCATGACCCTGTACAAGCTATGCGCTGTATGGTTGTTGAACCTACCCTGTGTATGTATGTGTAAGTGGCCTGTATGTATGTAATTGTAAGCATTAAAAGACTTACAATTCCAGGGGGACAAGTGTAGTAGTCGGCACTGACCTCTCAGGCAAGTAACCACATAGACAGGTAGGCATGGGTAGTGTGGTGATACCTAGGTGGTGTAATGGTTAGCACACTGGCCCAGAATGCAAAGAGATGTGGGTTCGAGTCCCGTTCTAGGTGCAATATTTCCAATTTTCATCACCCCCATATATATATCGCCGTAGTGCTGGAAACTATGCGATTATCATGTGTAGACTGGGCTTGAACTCATATCTCTGCTATTCTTGGGTGACAGAGCTAACCATTAAGTTATCAATGTTCCATATATATTCATTATATATGTACATATATGTGTATATAAACCGACCTATTTTAAGTGACCTTTCTCATGCTCGGGATGACTCATACACAGGTTTTCTATCAAGTTTTATTTTACATCCTAATATATCCCCTCTCTCTATAATGCTCTCCCTCTCTTTCTCTCACTCTCAGAACCTGGCTGACTGTTGTTATGAAGTCGGTCAATGAAAAAGGTTTGACCCATTCTCACTGCATCTATCTCCGCATCTCGGCGGCCTGGTCTCCCAGGGGGACAGCACTATAAAGTCACAACGACTCACTGTCATTTGGATTGAATTCTGTATTAATCTAGAGGTTCTGAAATGCAATTCAGGGAGGTTATATACTGGGTGGTTTATTTTGGAGAGTATGTGGGGTGGGGGTGGGGGTGCAACTGCGCTCTGAACTCGCCATAAGTGCTCACTGTCACAAGTTGGTGCCCGTCCTGCTATGACCCTAGATGTTGCTAGAACATAACTCAAGAAGAACCAGACACAAATATTTAAATGGTTGCTGTAGCGGCCCTACAACAGGAGGGGAATAAATGGCAGGCAACATGGCGGTAAGGTTGCGCACCCATCTGAGGGCAGTCTGAGGGCTGTCTGAGGACAGTCTGAGGGCAGTCTGAGGGCAGTCTGAGGGGAGTCTGATGGCAGTCTGAGGGCAGTCTGAGGGCAGTCTGAGGGCAGTCTGAGGGCTGTCTGAGGGCAGTCTGAGGGCAGTAGGAGGGCTGTCTGAGGGCAGTCTGAGGGCAGTCTGAGGGCAGTCTGAGGGCAGTCTGAGGACAGTCTGAGGGCAGTCTGAGGGCAGTCTGAGGGCTGTCTGAGGACAGTATGAGGGCTGTCTGAGGGCAGTCTGAGGGCTGTCTGAGGGCAGTCTGAGGGCTGTCTGAGGGCAGTCTCAGGGCAGTCTCAGGGCAGTCTGAGGGCTGTCTGAGGGCAGTCTGAGGGCTGTCTGAGGGCAGTCTGAGGGCTGTCTGAGGGCAGTCTGAGGGCTGTCTGAGGACAGTCTGAGGGCAGTCTGAGGGCTGTCTGAGGGCAGTCTGAGGGCTGTCTGAGGGCTGTCTGAGGGCTGTCTGAGGGCTGTCTGATGGCAGTCTGAGGGCAGTCTGATGGCAGTCTGAGGGCATTCTGAGGGCAGTCTGAGGGCAGTCTGAGGGCAGTCTGAGGGCAGTCTGAGGGCAGTCTGAGGGTTGTCTGAGGGCAGTCTGAGCGCAGTCTGAGGGCTGTCTGAGGGCTGTCCGAGGGCAGTCTGAGGGCTGTCTGAGGGCAGTCTGAGGACAGTCTGAGGGCTGTCTGAGGGATGTCTGAGGGATGTCCGAGGGAAGTCTGAGGGCAGTCAGAGGGCAGTCTGAGGGAAGTCTGAGGACAGTCTGAGGGCAGTCTGAGGGCAGTCTGAGGACTGTCCGAGGGCAGTCTGAGGGCAGTCTGAGGACTGTCCGAGGGCTGTCTGAGGGCTGGCTGAGGGCAGTCTGAGGGCTGTCCTATGGCAGTCTGAGGGCAGTCTGAGGGCAGTCTGAGGGCAGTATGTGGGCAGTCTGAGGGCTGTCTGAGGACAGTCTGAGGGCAGTCTGAGGGCTGTCTGAGGACAGTCTGAGGGCAGTCTGAGGGCAGTCTGAGGGCAGTCTGAGGGCAGTCTGAGGGCAGTCTGAGGGCAGTCTGAGCGCAGTCTGAGGGCAGTCTGAGGGCTGTCTGAGGGAAGTCTGAGGGCAGTCTGAGGGCAGTCTGAGGACTGTCCGAGGGCAGTCTGAGGGCTGTCTGAGGGCAGTCTGAGGGCAGTCTGATGACAGTCTGAGGGCTGTCTGAGGACAGTCTGAGGGCTGTCTGAGGGCAGTCTGAGGGCAGTCTGAGGGCAGTCTGAGGGCTGTCTGAGAACAGTCTGAGGCCTGTCTGAGGGCAGTCTGAGGGCTGTATGAGGGCTGTCTGAGGGCTGTCTGAGGGGTGTCTGAGGGATGTCTGATGGCAGTCTGACGGCAGTCTGATAGCAGTCTGAGGGCAGTCTGAGGGATGTCTGAGAGCAGTCTGAGGGCTGTCTGAGGGCAGTGTGAGGGCTGTCTGAGGGCTGTCTGAGGGCTGTCTGAGGACAGTCTGAGGGCAGTCTGAGGGCTGTCTGAGGGCAGTCTGAGGGCTGTCTGAGGGCTGTCTGAGGGCTGTCTGAGGGCTGTCTGAGGGCTGTGTGATGGCAGTCTGAGGGCAGTCTGATGGCAGTCTTAGGGCAGTCTGAGGGCAGTATGAGGGCAGTCTGAGGGCAGTCTGAGGGCAGTCTGAGGGCAGTCTGAGGGCAGTCTGAGGGCAGTCTGAGGGTTGTCTGAGGGCAGTCTGAGCGCAGTCCGAGGGCTGTCTGAGGGCAGTCTGAGGGCTGTCTGAGGGCAGTCTGAGGACAGTCTGAGGGAAGTCTGAGCGCAGTCTGAGGGCTGTCTGAGGGCTGTCTGAGGACAGTCTGAGGGCAGTCTGAGGGTTGTCCGAGGGCAGTCTGAGGGCAGTCAGAGTGCAGACTGAGGGCAGTCTGAGGACAGTCTGAGGGCAGTCTGAGGGCAGTCTGAGGACTGTCCGAGGGCAGTCTGAGGGCAGTCTGAGGACTGTCCGAGGGCTGTCTGAGGGCTGTCTGAGGGCAGTCTGAGGGCTGTCCTAGGGCAGTCTGAGGGCAGTCTGAGGGCAGTCTGAGGGCAGTCTGAGGGCAGTCTGAGGGCAGTCTGAGGGCTGTCTGAGGTCAGTCTGAGGGCAGTCTGAGGGCAGTCTGAGGGCAGTCTGAGGGCAGTCTGAGGGCAGTCTGAGGGCTGTCTGAGGGCAGTCTGAAGGTAGTCTGAGGGCTGTCTGAGGGCTGTCTGAGGACAGTCTGAGGGCAGTCTGAGGGCTGTCTGAGGAGAGTCTGAGGGCAGTCTGAGGGCAGTCTGAGGGCAGTCTGATGGCAGTCTGAGGGAAGTCTGAGGGCAGTCTGAGGGCAGTCTGAGGGCTGTCTGAGGGCTGTCTGAGGACAGTCTGAGGGCAGTCTGAGGGCTGTCTGAGGGCTGTCTGAGGACAGTCTGAGGGCAGTCTGAGGGCTGTCTGAGGACAGTCTGAGGCAGTCTGAGGGCAGTCTGAGGGCTGTCTGAGGGCTGTCTGAGGACAGTCTGAGGGCTGTCTGAGGGCTGTCTGAGGACAGTCTGAGGGCAGTCTGAGGGCTGTCTGAGGACAGTCTGAGTGCAGTCTGAGGGCAGTCTGAGGGCAGTCTGAGGGCAGTCTGAGGGCAGTCTGAGGGCAGTCTGAGGGCAGTCTGAGGGCTGTCTGAGGACAGTCTGAGGGCAGTCTGAGGGCTGTCTGAGGACAGTCTGAGGGCAGTCGGAGGGCAGTCTGAGGGCAGTCTGAGGGCAGTCTGAGGGCAGACTGAGCGCAGTCTGAGGGCTGTCTGAGGACTGTCTGAGGGCAGTCTGAGGGCAGTCTGAGGGCAGTCTGAGGGCAGTCTGAGGACTGTCCGAGGGCAGTCTGAGGGCTGTCTGAGGGCAGTCTGAGGGCAGCCTGAGGACAGTCTGCGGGCTGTCTGAGGGCAGTCTGAGGGCTGTCTGAGGGCAGTCTGAGGGCAGTCTGAGGGCAGTCTGAGGGCAGTCTGAGGGCTGTCTGAGAACAGTCTGAGGCCTGTCTGAGGGCAGTCTGAGGGCTGTATGAGGGCTGTCTGAGGGCTGTCTGAGGGCTCTCTGAGGGCTGTCTGATGGCAGTCTGAGGGCAGTCTGATAGCAGTCTGAGGGCAGTCTGAGGGCTGTCTGAGGGCAGCCTGAGGGCTGTCTGAGGGCAGTCTGAGGGCTGTCTGAGGGCTGTCTGAGGGATGTCTGAGGACAGTCTGAGGGCAGTCTGAGGGCTGTCTGAGGGCAGTCTGAGGGCTGTCTGAGGGCTGTCTGAGGGCTGTCTGAAGGCTGTCTGATGGCAGTCTGAGGGCAGTCTGATGGCAGTCTGAGGGCAGTCTGAGGGCAGTCTGAGGGCAGTCTGAGGGCAGTCTGAGGGTTGTCTGAGGGCAGTCTGAGCGCAGTCTGAGGGCTGTCTGAGGGCAGTCTGAGGGCTGTCTGAGGGCAGTCTGAGGACAGTCTGAGGGAAGTCTGAGCGCAGTCTGAGGGCTGTCTGAGGGCTGTCTGAGGGCAGTCTGAGGGCAGTCTGAGGGCTGTCCGAGGGCAGTCAGAGTGCAGTCTGAGGGCAGTCTGAGGACAGTCTGAGGGCAGTCTGAGGGCAGTCTGAGGACTGTCCGAGGGCAGTCTGAGGGCAGTCTGAGGACTGTCCGAGGGCTGTCTGAGGGTTGTCTGAGGGCAGTCTGAGGGCTGTCCTAGGGCAGTCTGAGGGCAGTCTGAGGGCAGTCTGAGGGCAGTCTGAGGGCAGTCTGAGGGCTGTCTGAAGTCAGTCTGAGGGCAGTCTGAGGGTTGTCTGAGGGCTGTCTGAGGGCAGTAGGAGGGCGCTGTGTGGGGGGTATGGATGTGTGTATGTGTGTGTGTGTCTGGATGTGTGTCTGTGTGTGTCTGGGTGTGTGTGACTGGGTGTGGGTGTATGTGTGTATGTTTGTGGGTGTCACGAGTGGGTGTGGTTGTGAGTGTGTGTGGGTGTAGTGTGTGGGTGTGGGTGTGGGCGTGTGTTTTACGAGTGTGTGTCAGTGTGGTGAGGGTGTGTGTGAGTGTGAGTGTGGGTGCGGGTGTGGGTGTGGTATGTGTGTGTGGGTGTGTGCGTGTGGGTGTCAGTGTGTGTGGGTGTTAGTGTGTGTGAATGCGTGAGTGTATGAGTGTGTGAGTATGTGAGTGTTTGAGTGAGTGTGTGATTGTGTGAGTGGGTGAGTGTGTGCATCTGTGTAGGTATGTTGTGTGTACTGTGTTAGTGTGTAGGTGAGTGTATGCGTGGGTGAGTACGTGAGTATGTGAATGTGTGAGTGTGTGAGTGTGTGAGTGTGTGAGTGTCTGCACGTGTGAGTGTGTGTAGGTATGTGTGTGTGGGTGTGTGTGACGAGGGGGTGAGTGTGTGTGTAGGTGAGATGTGAGGGCGGGGTCTGGATGCAGACAGCTGGAACGACTCCCACTTCTTAAAACGCGTCGTTGCCGGATAAGCCTCCCCCCACTCACCCCCACAACAACCCCCACACCCCCACCCACCCACCCACCACCGTCACCCCGCCGCGCAGCGGGTGCAGATGGGTCGGCGTGACTACGGTGGTTGGGGATCAATAGTGTCATGTAAGTAGTGTACCGTTCTGGCGATTTGCTTCTGGGTGGTCGCTTCTGGGTGGTGGGTGGGGGTGGGTGGGGGGTGGGGGGTGGGTGGGTGGTGGCAAGGCTCTGAGGTTAGGTTTGCAGTGGGTGGGGGTGGGGCGGGGGTGGGGGGAGCGGGGGTGGTAGAGTCCATGCTGGGAGCAGCGCAGTCAAGGTCAATGTAACTACAACTACCACCTAAAAACTGTAAAGCGCTGCTATGACGTCATGTTGTCGTCTGCCCAGGACAGATGTTAGCTGCCAATCAAATTCGTAGAAAACCTGTTTGATGAGTGAAGATTCTCTTTTTGCTATTTTTTTTCCGTTGATAAACATTTGCGGTAAGAAAGACCGAATGTTGTCGGTGTAGAAACGAGGAGACGACATTTAGCGGTTTGAGGTCAGAGGTCCATGAAGACAGACTGCATGAATTGCTAAATGAATTGGAGGCCCCGCTTTCCGCGTGGCAGATTATGGTATTCGAACCCCACGTTTAAACCATGTCAGGGTCACATCAATGCCGTGGGAAATTACCGTATTCTCGCGAGTTAACGGCCATGTGTGGGTTAACGCCCACCCCCCACTTGGCCAATATTTTGTAAACGCCAACTGCTTAAACGCCCATGTGTGGTTAAACGCTTCCCTCACACTTCAGTGATTTGTCAATGTAAACGCCCAGGGCGTTAACCCGCAAGAACATGGTATATATACTTGTTGCTACCAAGCCGGACACTCAGCGTTACTAGGATAGTGGGGCAAGGAGCACTGGTATGAGGAAGACCAACTGTCCACAGTTGAAATTCCCTTCCCTGCGTAATCAATTAATGTGGTCAAAAGAAGTAGATGAATGACCAGACGGAATGGCCGAATGAGTTGAGCGTCCGTCTCCCGTTTTGGTAGATCATGGGATTCGAACCCACGGGTTCGAACCCTGATCGAATCAAACCGATGACTTACAAATTTATACTTGTCGCTTCCTAGCCTGGTGCTCGGCATTATTAGGATAGGCCAAGGACTGGTTGGCTCAGTGTCAGGATAATGTGACTGAGTGGGATATCAGGTCATGGTGCGGGTGGGGCAGCACTGTAAAGTTGCCATGAATGCGTCTATTCACAAGTCGGTGTCCATGCGGATATGACCTCAGATGTTGCCAGGACGTAAAACTCCAACAACCAACCAAGAAGCAGCTATGGCCTCATTTTGGTACTACATGATGGAATGTGTGTTGCGGGAGGTGTGTGTGTGGGGGGGGGGGGGGTTGCAGTAACCGGGCAGTGTTGCTTACATACATGGGTTTGTAGTTGTGGGAAGAAGGGGCAGAGAGAGGGTGTTGGGGGCGGGGAGAGGGGAGGGGTCGGGAGGCGAATCGGAGAAGGAAAGATGTCTACTTCATGGGAATTGTGGGTCAATACACCCTTCTATAGGAGTCCTGATGGAAGCTAAGCGCGACATGGTTGGTTGTTGGAGTTTTATGTCCCAGCAACATATAAGGTCATAGCAGGACGGTGACTGACTTGTGACAGTTTGCAGTCATCATGACTTTATAGTGCTGCCCCACTGGGAAATCAGGCAACCGGCACCATGATCTGATATCCCGCTCAGTCACATTATCCTGACACTAAACTAACCAATCCTTGCCCTATCCTATTAATGCCGAGTGCCATGCTAGGAAGCGACAAGTATCACATTTGTAAGCCATTGGGGAGACTCAACCGGGAAGCGAATTCCCGACCTTCCACAAGCGAGGCTCGCGCTCTACCGATTAGGCCTCCGCGTCCGGTCTAAGTGCAACATGTAGCTGGGCATGAGTGGGGTTCCCCGTAAGTATTCCACGGGCGGACAGGGGGCTGGGCGGAGGCGGGGGTGAGGGGGAGAGTGGATGGGAGGAGTGAGGGGGGTCTCATCCCATTGCCCCAGGAGGCCCGGAATCTAATTGTCGCTACCGCCCGCAAGGTGGCAGGTTAAGCAATAATGCGCATGATTCACTACGAGGGTGTGGTAATACATCACTTCCGGGTGTCCTTTTCCTGCATGTCTTGCCCCGCCCTGCCCCACCACTCTCCACCAGAACACACCTTACCACCACCCCCACCCTACCCCACTCCCACCGCACCCTCACCCCAACCCCTCTTCACCCACACCCCACCGCACCACACCTCACCTCACCTTCACCCCCATCCCACCCCACCTTACCTCTACTTTACCCCCACCTCACCGCGCCCCCACCTCACGTCTACTTCACCCCCACCTCAGCCCCACCCCACCACCACACTCAGCTGTACTTCACCTCCACCTCAGCCCCACATCAGCCCTAATGCCTTTTCTCAGTGATGTAGTCTAGGGCATACGCAGGACATACTTGTAAAATAGTGCAAGCCATGGTAACCCTGAGAGTAATACCACTGTCACACTACGACGTAATGAGCGAACATGAGCATAACGTGGTGATATTTCGTCATTACGTTGATGTATGTTGGATTATGTTATGATGACGTCATAATGACGTTAGACTGACGTTAGACTACATCACATTACGTCGTGTTACATCGAGTTACGTCGAGGTTTTGGACATGTTAAACAATTTTGACGTAGCTCGAACATAAGGGTTTATGTTTGCCGTACGTTCTGTTCACGTTCAGCGAACGTCAATGACGTTAAACGGACATTAGGCAAATGCTGCTCACTACATTCAACTACGTTCCACTACGTTGACCCACATTAAACTGGGTGGAAATGCCCATGCGGCGTAATGGGAACGTCAGGAGAACGTCAGGAGAACGTAAGGAGAATGTCAGGAGAACGTACATTCAATGTACGTTCAACATCTCATGACGTATGTAACGTCACGTAACGTTCTTCTGGCGATGGAATAACGTTCATAACGTTCCGTGAGCGTAATGACGTTGTCCTCTCTCGTTGAATGACGGTATCACTACGCTTTACCGATGTTATGCTCTCATCCACTACGCTGCATCCACGTTCAACTTGCGCCCAAATTTGCATACTACGCCGAGAAGTTCAACGTTCTTCACGTTCTCCCTACGTTGACGTCATTACGTCGTAGTGTGACAGGGCCATTAATTGTTAGTCTGTCTGATAACTTGTATAGTCATCGGGTGTGGTAGCCGAATCGGGAGAGGAAAGCCTTCCCCTGCCGTAGGTCGGGAGTTCGAATCCCAGCCGAGTCAAAGCACTTCCTTACAACATTGATCCTTACCGCTACCTATCCTGGGACTCCGCATTACTCGGATAATACAAGGACTGGTCGGTACAATATCAGGATAATCTGACTTTTGGGGATATTGAGTCATGGTGCCGGTGACCTGGTATTCCAGTGGGGCAGCACTCTAAAGTCACTGTGAGTGCGCACTATCACAAGTTGGTACCTATCCTGATCTGACCGTAGATGTTGGTAGGATGTAAAACAACCACACACAAACTTATGTAGTCGATCCTTTTCCTTTCATATGTGATTTCACAGAACTAGTGATAACAGCCATGGTGTATTCAAAGTCTAATCCTTCTGGGCAAGCCAATCGCAACCTCTAGGTTTTGAGCTCAAATAGGCCATTCTAATCTAAGTGTGGGGAAGCTGGACGTAGCTCAGTGCCCCCCTGTGAAGGCCCAGTGGACATATTTGCAGTTTGGGCTATTTTCTGTTCCAACCAGTGGTCCACAACTGGTTCATCAAAGGGTATTATATGTACTGTCCTGTCTGTGGATATAAAAGACCCATTCTGCTTATCGGAAAGAGTAGCCTATGTGACGACAGCGGGTTTCCTCCAAAGAAATATGTCAGATTGACCATATGTTTGAAGTCCAATAGCCAATGATAAAAATCAATGTGCCCTAGAGGCATTGTTAAATAAAGCAAACTTTCTAATCTAAGTGTGATCGTTCATTAAGGTACATATCATATCAACCTACTGTATACATGGTGCAATCACGTGACTAGATCCTTAATACCCCCCATTACACCAAACTAGTTCTCACTACATTCTTGAAAATGTTGCTGACTGGGCTCAAACTGTGTGCGAATGGAACGGACGTAGTAGTAACATTCTACAGTCTGTGTATGAACGAATGGATGGGCTAAAACGGAATGGTGCTCCAGAACTTTGAGCATGCCCAACATTGTCTTGCAGTCACGTTTTCCCCCGACCACAGCCCGTTTTAGAACGGGGTCGGACGGTTTGAGAACTACTGCGGTGTGATGGTGGTGTTAGGTAGGCACTTTCCGAGGACAAGTTCCAACTATTAGGTCAGCAAAATTATTGGTTGGTTGTTGGAGTCCTAGCAAAATCTAAGGTCATATCAGGACAGGTACCCACTTGTGACAGTGCATACTTATGGCAACTTTATAGTGCTGTCCAACTGGGAAATCAGGCAACTCGCATGATGACTGGATAAAGGATAGCGTAAGGACTGGTTTGGCTCAGTGTCAGGATAATGTGACTGAGTGGGATATTGGGTCATTGTGCCTGCAGCCTGGTCTCCCAGTGGGGCAGCACTATAAAGTTGCAATGAGTGTGAACTGTAACAAGTCTGTACCCGTCCTGATTTCACTTTAGATGTTGACAGGATGTAAAACGACCAACAAACCAAGGAGACGATCAAATCCTCCAGGCTTGGCATTGCCTCAAGTCCCTTCCCCTTTCACCCAGCCCATCCTCCTATCGACATTCTCGCAACCACATCAGGATCCCTCTCCACTCACTGGATCCCCCAGTACTGAATCGACAATTGTCCCACAAGGGCAATTAACTAAATAAAATTAATGAATGAAACAAAGTAGGATAAACAGTTAGCGAATTAATAATCCCAGTGCTTCTTTGTCATGACAAACCATTGTTTACCAAATGATATGTAATACCCAACAACTGTAACTATTACTTACCCTAATAATTGAAAGGCAGCTAGTATGACTTAAAACGTTATGCTTGTTGCTTCCTAGACAGGCGCTCGGCATTACTAGGATAGGGCAAGGAGCAGTGGAATGAGGAAGACTAATTGTCTGCGATTGAAATTTCCCCTGCTTAAGCAATCCAAAGAAGGGCTATGAGATGATTGTACATGGATTCGGGCTGGGTCAGTGGATTTTATAGCTCATTGGCTTGACTTGGTATGCAGGTATTGCAGGTATAGTAATACCTCAGGGAGGTTAACGCCCCTGCCCTGCAGAGTTGTAAACGACTGCCTTGTGGTACATGTTCTTGACAGAACCGAAGGCTAAGGGAGCAAACCCTAAAGAGAAAAGCATGTCACTGTGGCAGCATTAAGGGCGGTTGATATATGGAGCTCCCAACATCTTCCGACCAGCCACTGCAGGGACAAATAGTTTTGCGCCTGTCTTGACATGTTCTTGCCGGTGAGAAACCTCTATTTGCTCCCCGAGAGAGTGACGCTGGTAACTTGCAAAAGCCACCAGCACTTCAACACTTTTGCAGGCAGCTTTCATGAAATGTAACATCACTCTCACAGCAGAGAGCTAAATGGAGAGTGCCAGTCAAGTAATGAAAGCAGTCTTTGTCGCATCACGACCGACAGCATGATGATGATGACATGGATTCGATGAAATACCCAACAAACAATGTATGCGTCATTTGGAGATCCGAAGCATGTACTACAGACGGGCCCGGGGGGATATAATTAAAGTACTCACATATCTCCATGGTATCTACAAGACAGGCAGCCCCCTTATCAGAGACTCCAACACCAGAACCAGAGGGCACTCCCTGAACCTGAGGAAGCGGTACTCCAGACTGGACCTGCGACACAACTTTTTCGGCTTTAGGGTGGTTGATCTGTGGAATGACTTACTGGAGAATGTTGTAGCAGCAGAGTCGGTGAACTGTTTCAAGTACCAACTGGATGCATACTGGTCAAGCATCACGTATATCTAGGAGCCAGTGACAGCTGCTACAATCCACCACATCTGAAGAACTGTCTTGATTTCTATTAATTAAGAGCAGCTAACAGTTCCAAGCCATATTACTAGTATTATAGCTGTATCCTATTGATTGATTGATTGATTGATTGAACTAATGTCCAAAAACAAAGTAGGATCTTGTTGAAACAGCAAGTCTCACACGGTCTAAACCGAGAAGTGATAAGACAACACCAACACTACAGCTGGCCAGCATTGAAAACAAGCCTGAATACCCAGGCTTATATGCTATGGACAGTATAAATACAGCCTCAATAAAAAAAGAAATAAAAAAAAGAAATAAAAAAAAGAAGAGGTACCCGTCCTGATATGACCGTAGTTGTTGCCAGGACGTAAAACTCCACCATCCAACCAACCATGATTAATGGGCACTTCATGTTGGAATAGTAATGTAGGGCGAACACTCCAGTTTATCTCCGCGATGGTTAAATTTAGTGCATGTCAAAGGTCACCATTAATCAACTACGTATTCCAATGTCATGTGAAAGTTAGGGATAAAAATGAATGCCAGAGCATCTCTGTTATTAGCATCCACAAACAATTGATCAAAAGAAACGCACCAGACAAGATGGCCGAATAAGTTGAGCGTCCTTCTCCCGCTTTTGTTGATTGTGGGATTCGAAACCACGGGTCCGAACCCTGGTCGAGTCAAACCAATGACTTACAAATGTATAATTGTCCTTTTCTAGCCAGGCACTCAACATTGTTATGACAGGGCAAGGACTGGTTGGCTCAGTGTCAGGATAACGTGACTGAGCGGGATATCAGGTCTTGCTGCTGGCAGCCTGGTCTCCTAGTGGGACAGCACTATAAAGTTGCCATAAGGGCGCAGTGTCACAAGTCGGTGCCCGTCCTAATATGAACTTCGCAGTTTAGATGTTGCCAGGACGTAAATCTCCAACAAAGTAAGCGAGGAAGGCTCAGAAGGAGGAAATGCTGGAATGGTGACAAACGCAAAAGAAAAGGATGAAGAAAAAGAAGAAATATACAATTTAAAGTTGCACAGTCCGATGGTTTTGAGTTTCTGTCATTTTTCTGAGATAAGTATATTTAATTGATTGTTGTAGTCTACCTTACCAGCGTTTGAAATAACTTACATTTTAATGGCTAACCCTTGAGATATTTGAAGCGAACAAAATGTACAATGAATTTTGGCAAGCATGCCAAAACTCTGACACCATAGGCTTCTGCAGTAACAGCTTCTATTAAATTGAATCATTTTCTTCCATTTATGCAGCAACAAATGCTTAATAAGTGCATCAGTATCTAAGTGAAATATTTGAGAATTAATTCTAAATATTTGTTTTCGTTTTGTAAATGTGCTGTTTCATCGGGCTATGCAGCATTAATAAAAAAACAATTCAAGAAAATAAGGGAGATGGATGCAGTGTGGAGGGTATGGTGTGTGGGGGTTGGGGTGGGGTGGAACTGGGGTCCGGTGGGGCTGGGGTGGGGATGAGGGTGGGTGGGGGTGTATTGTGGGAGGGTGTACTGTGAGGGTGGGGGTGTTTTGTGGGGCTTCATTATGGGGGTGCAGTGTAGGGTGCATTGTGGGGTGTAGCGTGAGGGTGTGTCGGGGGGAGTGAGTGGGATGTGGAGGTGGTGGGGGTGGATTGACGGGGTATAGTCTGAGGGTGGGGGTAAAGATGTATGGTGTGAGGGTGGAGGTGTAGTGTGGATGTGTAGTGTGAGGGTGGAGGTGTAGTGTGGATGTGTAGTGTGAGGGTGTGAGGGTGTGAGGGCGGGGGTGGGGGGATGTGGAGATGGTGAGGGGGGGGGGGGGGGGGGGGGGGGGGGGGGGGGGGTGGGTGAGTGCAACCAGGGAAAGGTCTTCATCGCAGTGTTGTGGAGTGGACGTAAAACTCCCCGGCCATCATTGGGCCATCCCATAACGAGGCTGTCTGCACAACATCACCACATAACCCGTGTAATGAATAACGCACGGCTCAAACCTCGCCCTCCCTCCCACCCACAGATCCACCCACCCACACTCACACCCACCCACACTCCCACCCTCCCAGCCACCCACGCACCCACCCACCCCGCCCGCCTTCCACACTCTCACCCCCCCCCCCCCCCCAGCCACCAACACAACCCACGTAATGAATAACGCCCGGCTCAAGCCCCGCCCTCCCGCCTTCCCACCTTTCCACCCTCCGATGCTCCCACCCTCCCGCCCACCTTCCCACCCTCCCACCCTCCCACACACTCTCCCACCCTCCCACGTAAGCCGCGTAATGAATAACACACGGCTCAAACCCAGCCCGCCGTCCCACCTTCCCACCCTCCCACCCACCTTCTCACTAACCCCCTCCCTCCCTCCCACCCACCCTCCCACCCTCCTCCCTAAACCCCACCCACCCTACCAACGTCCCGCCCACCTCCAGCGTGCAGCGCCACATCTCCCCCTGGCGGCGCCCACCCTCATAAGCCACCATCAGCATCAGCTGAGAATCAGCGGAGAGTGGCCAGTCACTTCCGGTGTTAACATCCATGGCCGCCTTATAAGTTATATCAAGCGTCTGCTCGTGGCTAAACTGTCATCGTCTGCTGTCAATCAGTGAATCACGTCTGTTCATTTTAATGTTATTTCTCCATTCAATTTCGTCTGCGTTTTCATTACGGCGTTGTCAGAGGACATTTGGTGTTCATGTAGTAGAAAGAGCGAGTAATATTTGCGGAGGGGAGATGTGTGGGAGGGGGGGGGGGGGCTATTAAGCCAACGTACGTGTGGGGGGGGGGGGGCGTGCTGCGAGGGGGAGGTGCGATTAAATCAACGTTCACGAGTGGGCGCGGGGAGTGGGGGGAGGTGGGGGGAGGGTTAGTTAGGGAGGGCGCTTGTCGTCTGCTGTGAAGTGAGGGTGAGGAGAGATGTCGTTCGTCGTGATTTACCGGCCTCGTAAAATGCGGCCTACCACATAAAGACATCCGCTGATTGATAATAGAGAAATTGTTGTCCATTGTAATAAAATAAAAGAAAGAGAAAGATTGCCCCCTCCCCTGCTAATGTGTCTGCGGGCTGAGCGATAAAGGGTGCATTGAGCCATTTATATAACGCCTGTCGGTGTCCGCAGGGAAACGGCCACGTTTAATCGCTGCGTATTTAGTGCGAGGTCCTGATGTCAGTTTAACAACAAATATTTTCTGTGTGTGGTATCTTTTTTTCTTCTTTTTTTTCCTTTTTCTTCTCTTTTTTCTCTCTCTTTTTTACCCTTTTATTCTTCTCGCCCCCCTTTTTTTAGTGGGGGGGGGGGATAAATTCATGCATTCCACACCTATTGTCTCATCAATCTTGTTTTGTTAGTATTGTGCTCCAGCAGCCGTGAAGGCATGACTATGGGGAAGGTGGTGGTGGTGGTGGGACAGTGCCCCAGGGCCGCGTTCAGGGTACATCTCCGAGACGTCTCCGATATGTCTCCGATATGCTTTTTGGCTTATTTCCATTCAGGGTGCGTCTCTGAGACAGCTCAGAGATGCCTTCCATTTCAGAGAGGAGACGAAAAGCACCTCGAAACCGGCCACCGTATTCAGTGGTTTCAGCCAATCTGAGCGCTTCTTTTTCATTGGAAATGGCTGCCGCCTATGGGGGCGGCCATTTTCCAGGTGACCCACTGCTTTTACCGTTCAGACTAGCATGATGTCAGGGATTTCCCCGAGGCATCTCGGAGGCATACCCTGAACGCAGCCCTGATATAGAAAGGGGGTGGTGGTGATGAGGTCACCAGTTCAGCTCAGTGCACCTATTATCACTCACTCACTGATGAATAGCCAGCCGTTAAATATCCGTGTTGTTTTGAGTGCTGACACGGTTGTATGTCACAATTTTGTGGGGTGGGTGATATGACCTTAAATGTTGCCAGGACGTAAAACTCCAACAACCAATCAATCCTTGAGTGGTTTCTGTGCAAATGTCAAGGTATTCCATTAATAAGGAAACAGCTTCAACTTTAAGCCCTTTGCACAATCCCTGACTTGTGTCCTAAAGTTGCATAGTCCGATGGTTTTGAGTTTTAGTACAAATATATTTAGTTTATAGGTATAACCTACCTCACTTTAGTTCGAAGTAACTTGTTTTTCACATGGCTAACTTTTGAATTATTTGAAGTGAAAACATGTGATATGAATGTTGGCAGGCATGCCAAAACTGACACCATATGCTTATTCGTTATTGCAGTAACATGTGCCATTAAATTGATTCAGTGTAATTGAGAGACTTTGGTCAGAGAGCGTGTATATAAACAGATGAGAGGGACAACTCCCATACTAGACCGTGTAACAGCTGCCGACTGTGGCGCTCCAAGTGGTGGTTGTTGAACAGTTTACACATATGGGCAAACTCAAGGCATTGTCAATGGTCGTGTGCAATCTTGCTACAGAAAAAGTGAAATATCTCTAAAACTACACCACCTAGAAGCAAATCGCATGGTACACATATAGAAAACATGCTTACCGAAAGGATTATATTAAATTTATAAGGTTACAGTTCTGGATTTCTATTAATTTTGAAAAAAATAAACATTTTGCACTGCATGTACGGCAAACTCAATGCATTGTCAATGGTCGTGTGCAATCTTCCTACAGAAAAAGTGAAATATCTCTAAAACTACACCAAATAGAAACAAGCCGCTTAGTACACATATAGAAAACATGTTTACCAACAAGATTATATTGAAGTTATAAGGTTAGGGTTCTGGATTTCTATTAATCTTTTAAGAAAATTAATGGTTTGCACTGCGCGTACCGGCAAACTCAAGGCTTGTTCAACAATAACCGCCAGGATCGCCACTGCAGCCTGTGTTACATATTTTCGTGGGAGTTATCCCTCTCATCTGTTTATATACACGCTCTCTGCTTTGGTGAAGGTGTATGGGTCTCACCGTCATCTGATCTTGAAAAGACCATCTTGCAACTGATACCCCAGTCACACTATAGCTTACGACCACTTTGCGACCACCTTAGACCAAAGAAGCCACACTCACCAGTCCCAGACGTCGGCAACCATTGTTTGGTAGCGAGGATGTCACTGGTCAGTGACGGTTCTTTGGTCTAAGGTGGTCTCAAAGTGGGCGCAAGCTGTAGTGTGACTTGGGTCTGAAAATGGGGGAGGGGGGGAATCGGTAGCTTCCCATGTGAGAGGTCGTCGGTTAGAGCCCCAAACTCAGTCAATCCAATGACTTACAAAATTGATACTAAAGTCTTGTCGCGACCTAGCCTGGTGTTCGCCATTAATATGGTGTGACAAGGCCTGGTTAGCTCAGTCTCACGATAATGTGACAGAGTAGGATATTATGTCATGGTGCCAGTAACGTGTTCTCCAGATGGGGCAGGACTATAACATCGCCATGACTACAAGTCGGTATCCATTCCGATATGACCTTACATGTTCATAGTACATAAAACCACAGCAAGCAACCTATTTTGCAAGGGAATTGGGAGTAGGCGAGGTGGCCATGTTGGGTGGGCGGGACTGAGCTGTGCAGAACAGGAAATATGGAGACAACCAATCAATGACGCATCACTGGTTTCCCAACGACCCGCACCGAGTGCAAGGGCCTAATCGGTAGAGCGTGGGCCTCGCATGCTGAAGGTCGGAAGTTTGTTTTCCAATCGAGTCAAACCGATGACTTGTATGATTGATACGTGTAGCTTCCTAGCCTGATGATCGGCATTAATAGGATAGGGCAAGGACTGGTTAGCTTAGTGTCCGGATAATGTGACCGAGTGGGATTTTGGGTCATGGTGCCAGCGGCGTGATTTCACTATAAAGTCAACATGAGTAGGCACTGTCACAAGTCGGTACCCATCCTGATATGACATTAGATGTTGCCAAAACGTAAAACTTCAACAACCAACCAACCAACTACCCGCACTGTTTGAAACTGAATCAGTGTTTCTGTCAAATGATAAAGTCTTTATTGCCCACTCCGTTTTTAGTTAGCATAATTTGCACGACTCATGAACACATAGTTTTACTATCCATCACCAGCTATGCTCTCCTTCTGTAATCGCTTCAATATTCCTATTCCTTATTGAGCCTAGCTTAACAGACATGCGTAAGGCTCTAAAAGGCCTCCTGCTGCAACTGACTGGTTTTACTTGGTGCGCGCGGCACACTCCACCTCTCCCCAGATACCCATTTCGACAAACATAATTAGTTATTGTTTTTTTGTTGTCGCTGCTGTTTTTGTGGGTTTTTTTAATGGGACCGATAACCTCATGTTTAATAAGAGGCAATGACAGTGACGTGAACTTGAACAGCGAATAAAAAGATGCGCATTTAGATAGTGTAGATCATCCTATTCCTTTATTAAGTCGGGTGTCGTTCCCCATGCCATCACCTCTGCTAATTTGGATTTCCACTGCTGTGTTCAACTTACAGCATCATCAAAGGCCGGTTGCTATCATACCATGTCTATGTGGTATGGGAGGTTATAAATCCCTTTGGGTCGCTAAAAGTGTAGGCTCAGGCTTTCTATCGACCAATCGTCTAATGGTGAAAACAAGACTATTCAGACTTATTTATGATAGGCGGTATCAATAAGAAAAAACGAAAAACACAAAAGTTTAGTAATACTCAACAGCTTGGAGAATATTAACTGACTTCCCCCAAAAATAGAAGCCATGGCCATGTTGGTCACAGGGTCCCCTAACAACCGATAACCACCTATATTGCTTAGCAGCGAAGCACATTTCGATGCGAGATATCGGATAGGATCTGACTTCAGATTGACCCTATATAGAGCGATGATTTATAATCATTAGGGGAGATTACATATAATTATATCACAATATCTTATATCTATGAGTAGTAGATATTCATAAACATTGGACAGAGGTGATGGTTGTGTGCAGGGCTTTTACATCACCTCTGTCCAATAACCCCCCCCCCCCACCACCACCCCTATCACCCGACCCCCCCCCCCCCCCCGACCCCCAGTGATCGATTTCTAGGACATTTATAATTCCACCAGGAAAGGTGGCCGAATCGGTAGAGCGCGGGCCTCGCGGGCGGGAGATCGGGAGTTTTGTTCCCAGTCGAGTCAAACCAATGACTTATAAATTTGATACATTGTCGTGTCCTAGCCAGGCACTTGGCATTAATGCGATAGGACAAGGACTGGTTAGCTCAGTGTCATGATAATGTGACTGAGTGGGATATAGGGCCATGGTGCTGACGGCTTCATTTCCCAGTGGGGCAGCACTATAAAGTAACCATGAGTTTGCACTGTCACAAGTCGATACCCGTCCTGATATGACCTGAGATGTTACCAGGACGTAAAACTCCAACAACCAGCCGACCTATGATTACCATCCCCTGTTTGTGCATGGATCTTGGTGGTATTTGATCTCGCCCCTTTCATGTGGGTTCACAACAAACGCCTGCGACAAGTTCAATAGTTGGGAACTAATGCTGGGCATCGACCACATACATGGACACACAATCAATTCTCAATCAATCAATAGTTCCGTCCTCTAGTCGAGGGTTGGATGCAATGGCTCTCCACTTGTCCTGATGGTGTGCTGTTCTGATAGACTGTGAATATTTCAAGCCTGTCCACTGTGAAATATTTGTAAACCATGATGTTCTTGGTCTCCCTCTCCCTCTGCTGCCATTCACCTTCCCTTCCAACAATGTACGGTATATTGAACTCTGACAATCAATTCTAAACTACTGAAATTAGGGAAGCATTTCTTACAAATCGTTTGATTTCCGTCACTCCCATTCAATGAAAATGTTTATTTAGCAAATCAAAAATGCAATTTTCTTACCTTGCATGATGGGATTGCTGAATAGCTTGAGCAACCGCCCCCCGGTTTGGTGGGTGGTGATATTCGAACCACCGGGATCGAACCCTGGCTGAGTCGAAACAATGACTTAATAAGTTATATTTAGCGCTACCTATCCTGGCAGTCAGCACTACTAGGATAGGACAAGGAGCAGTGGAATTATATAGATCAGTTTTCCAAGATTGAAATATCCCCTGCTTAATCAACTGATGTAAATGCGCACAACAATGCAACTGTTCATCGATATCAAAAGAGCAAAACAAATTTCAATTAAGCAGTCCAATCTGGTTTTATGAAACCTGCATGGTCAGTTAAAAACATCAAATTTTCAAAAGCGAAACAATTATCTAGATTTGATTATACATATATAATTTAGATACTGGTGCACTTATTAAACATTTGTTGCCATACAGAACGAAATACCGAGTCAATTTAATAGAACCTGTTACTGCAGAAGCCTATGGAGTCAGAGTTTTTGCATCGCTGCCAAAGTTTCTTTTGCATGTTTGCACCTTAAATAACTCAAAAGCTAGACTTTTAAAATAAAAGCACTTCAAATTAAAGTAAATTAGATTATCCCAATCAACCTCACATATTTATCTCAGAAAATGACAGAATTTCAAAACCATCGGACTGTGGAACCTTAATAGAAGTCTGGAAAAAGAGATTGGTTTACAATAATGGACATCTAAATTGTAAGTTCCTTTTTTTAAATTTAGATCTTCTCCACAATTTGACTTTGGTTACAAAAATGTAGCGAAGAAAATATCAGCCACTCCAGACACATGAAGTCCTTCACCCTGCTGTAATTGGGACAACACGAACAGAGTAAATATATTGATGGCTTTTTATTTTACCCTTTCTTGTATCAATGTCTTTGTTACAATTTTCATTTCAACAGTTCGTAATCGAGGCTAGAGATGCTATGATCCTTCTATCCCGTATCTTTTTGGGGTGGGTGGGATGACAATTTTAGTGAGTTAAGTGTCTCCAGGCTCCTGAGTTCGAAGTCAGCAAATCTGGATTGTGCAGTCGCTTTTATAGAGAATGTCTTGTTGCCGAAAGGGGGCGCATGGGTTAGTTCGAGAAAGCTATGACAGGTGAAACGTCATCCGCATTTTGTTTACGTCCAGCTGCCAGCGTAGTACAAGTACACCTGCTAGTCAGCGTTTAGGCGCTAAATAAAATAATCTTATCGAAGTCCGCTAGTCGGCGACAATGTCAATACGTCCATGAACTGGCACGCAGCTGAGCTGCGTTCGCGTGCCCAATTACCCACAATGCCTTAAGCATTACAGACAATGCATTCTTATTGTTGCCAGCATGCCGCAACTATATACAGTAAAGCCTCTCTAACCGAGCACCTCCACAGATCGACCACTCCCCTATATCAATCGCTTTATTTGGGTCCCAATGATCGCCCTTGCAATACCATTCTAACCATTAAAAAAACTCCCTACACCAAGCACCTCCATAAATGGACCATTTAAATTTGGTTCCATGGTCGGTCGATTTAGAGAGGTTATACTGTGTCCAGAAATTATTTATCGCAAGCTGATGTCAAATTGATATTTAAATCAGGCAATTCCTGATCTATTTGTATTTCTTATTGCCATGTCACGGCAATAATTGCACTCGAGAGGAAACTTCTTTATGACGACACAATTAAGCGCACACTCTAAATTCAGGGGTCACTGAGTGCGCATGTGCAATTGACGGAATCTGCGCATGCACAATTGGCGGAAACTGCGCATGTGCATAGCGAGAGATAGGAAACACTCCAGCTAAATATAAATATTCCTAAACATAAACATGTTGTATATAGTAAAAAAAAAATATTCCCATTGGAATGCCTCTGATAGATTAGCTCATAGATTTGTTATGGAAACAATAACTGAATAGTTATTTACTGTGTTCCATGAGTTAATTTTATTATAAACATTCTGGATATTCTTTAAGGTATTCCAATGGGAAGGCCTCTGATAGATTAGCTAATATATATGTTATGGAAACAATAACTGCATTGTTATTTCCTGTGTTCCATGAATTAATTTTATTACAAACATTTTGGATGTTTTTTAAATATTTGTTTCTGTTTTTTTTGGTGCAGCTATTGTTGATATAAGGTGTGTTGTTTGTTGTTGTTAGTTTGTTGTTGTTTTACGTCCTAGCAACATCTAAGGCCAATTGATGTAGTGATGGGTGATATTGATTCCCACAGCGTTGGTTAGATGCTGGCGAGCAAAGTGAACAGCATGGGTGCAGTGGCCGAACCGGTAGAGCATGGGCTACCCATGCGAAAGGTTGAGAGTTTGATTCCAGGTCGAGTCAAACTAATGCCCTACATAATTGATACCTGTTGATACCCAGCCTGGGGCTCGGCATTACTAGGATAGTGCAAGGACTGGTTAGCTCAGTATCAGGATAATGTGACTGGGTGGTAAATTAGGTCATGGTGCCAGTGGCCTGGTTTCCCAATGCGGCAGCACTAGAAAGTGGCCATTACACTGTCATGATAACTACAACTGTCAGAGTAAATCTCCTTGTAGGCTTAATTGTTTTAAACCTGATTTAACCATGAACACTCATGAGCAAATCGAACATAACAAGCGCAAACAAAGACTCCTGCTTTGTGATTGGCTAATTATTCTTAATGCGCTTTAATATGATGAATGCCAGAACTGCTTATTATAGCAATCTCTATTAGGTCCCCATGGAAACGTCCCTAACAACTCCCTAATAGCATGTCCTTTAGACCGGTTACAAAATATATACACAAACAGAAAAAAAGAAGAAAGCAATGAAGAAAAAAACTTGGTCATGATAGTTTTACTTCCAGCAAATAAACCTTGATGAAATCGCCCGTCCTGATATTGTGACCTTACTATCAAAATGTTCTATCTGACAAAGTGACTGAATTGGTGTTATGGATGTAAAAATGTTCTATCCACAAAAGGCTATCATGCAGTTTACACAACTGTTTCTCAACTGGTATTTTTCAGTGAGATATATTTAAAATAATATTGTTGTATCTGCTTTGCTATCATGCAGTTACACAGCTTCAGTCCTCATTATCTCGAAAGCACCATTTTGTCAGATAGAACCTTTTTATAGTAAGGTTGCAATGATGTTAGATGTTGGTAGGACGTAAAACAACAACAACCTGATACAATTAAACACTACGGTCAGTTATACATCCTCTCTTCTGGGTCATTCTTTGTTTCTCATTCTTCTTGAGAATTGTGATTTGTTTAAAGAGCCAGTAACAGGACAAACACAAAACCTATTTCCACAATTACTCACGATCACCACGATCGAACATGACCGACTATTCAGGGTTTTATGCAGCTTGTGTATACTTTAAAACAGCCGTTCCCCCGCAAGTAATTTAAGGGGCTGTCACATTAGGGTTTTTTGCGGGAGCGTATGGCGGCGTAATATACGTCGGCATACGCCGTATACGCTACTCATACGCTACGCATACGCTACTCATACGCTACTCATACGCTGCCAGATGCCACCAGATGCCGGCGTATGTGAAGCGTATGAGGCATACGCCGCCATACGCTTTCATAAATCCGTCCGTCCAAATTTGTTTGTGCATGCTCAAAAAAAACCCGACCTATGAGGGCGTATGGCCCATACTGTCAAAAAATGTCACAGCACGCTCCCATACGCTCCCATACGCTCCTCATACGCTCCTCGTACGCTCCTCGTAGGTTCCACATACGCTCAAAACCACCTGAAAGGTCACCAAATGTCATCATAGGCCGGCATGCGCAGGACCTACGTAGGTTTTCAATACGCTCCCGCCATACGCCGTAATGTGACAGGGGCCTTTAAAGCTGCATAGTCCGATGAAGCGCAACTTTTCAAAACCAAAGCAGTTATCTGATGTGCTCTAGCTGCTTTGTTAAATACAAGAAGCTTTACTTTGAATATACTGAGACCTTGACTGGAAGTCATTAGAGGAGGAGCGGGATGTAGCTCAGGCAGTAGAGTGTCCACCTATGAAGGTGTCGCTCATCCGATCGATCCCGCTCAGTGGACACATTTGCAGTTTGTGCTATTTTCTGTTCCAAACAGTGGTCCACAACTGGTTCATCAAAGGCTGTGGTATGTGATGTCCTGTGTGTGGGAAAGTGCCTATAAAAGACCCCTTGCTGCTTATCGGGACGAGTAGCCTATGTGGCGGCTGCGGGTTGCCTCCAAAGAAATATGTCAGAATGACCATGTGCTTTCATGACCAATAGCCGATGATATGAAAATCAATGTGCTCTAGAGGCGCCGTTAAATAAAACAAGCTTTTCTTTGAATGTAGTAAGACGTTGAAAATTCATTGGAAACAGTAGATGGAACCATTTCCAGTGCTTGTACCTGTAAATGCAGGTAATTATATATCGACATGCAGACGTGACGTCACACCATCAGCTTCAGATCACGACCATATTCCAGCGACAGGAGACTAATTACTAGTGAATTAATGGAATAAATTCCCCCTTTTCTATGACACAAATTCGCTTGGTTGCGGGAGACCTAGACTTAGCGGCATTTTCCTCCAGTTGCAAATGAAATTATCCCAACGGAATTACTTTCCTTCTATAGTTCCAGCAGTGGCCAAGTGCCGAGTTTTTGTCGCTTTAATGCCCGCCTCATACTTGTCGAGAATTTGCATTTGAAACCATTTAGTTGAATAGTGTTGGAATGGATTGGTTCCTTCCTTCCGGGATGCAATCAGGCAAGACTGGTCTTTGATATGAGGTGTTGAAACTTTGTTCGGTAAGCAGTCGTCTTGATGTTGACTTCTCCTTGAATCCTTCTTTCCGAAGACTACATTTGTTTGGGACATTAGGTTTTGTTTGTTTGTTGTTTTACGTCCTAGAAACATCCAAGTTCATATGTGATAGTGGGCACTCATGACTGACTTCATAGTGTTGCCCCCCCTGGGAAACCCAGCCGCCAGCACCATGACCTGATATCCCCCTCAGTCCTGACACTGAGCCGACCAGTCCTTGCCCTCTCCTAATAATGACGAGCGCCAGGCTAGGAAGTGACAAGTATAACATTTTAAGTCATTGGTTTGACTCGACTAGGATTCGAACACACAAACTCATGGGTTTAGATTTCCCGATCTCCCAAAAGAGGAGCCGGATGCTCTACTCATTCGGCCACCCTGTCTGGTCGGTACATTAGTTGATTAATCACAGACAATTACTTATAAAATTGATACCAGTCGCTTCCTAGCCAGGCACTCGGCATTGTTAGGATAGGGCAAGGACTGGTTGGCTCAGTGGAACGATAATATGACTGAGTCGTAGATCAGGTCAAGGGGCTCACGGCCTGGTCTCCCAATGGGGCAGCACTATAAAGTTGACCGGAGTGTGCACTGTCACAAGTCGGTACCCGCCCTGATATGACATTATATGTGGCCAGGACGTGAAACTCCAACAACCAACCAATTTAATCGTTGTTTCCGAAGATTACATTTTGTTGGTACATTTGTTGATTAAGCATGGAAAAACTTCAATCACTGACAATTGGTCTTCATCATTCCACTGCTCCATGCACTATCCTAGTAATGCTGAATGCCACGCTAGGCTAGTTAGTGACAAGTATACATTTGTACGTCAGTGATTTGACTCGACCAGAGTTTGCACCCCAGAATTTGAATCACATGACCTACCAAATGAGGAGCTTTCATGAGCCATTTCTCTCGTTATGCGCTTGGTGGCAGCACCCGTTCCCAGTCCAAGTCGGCCATCATGGTTGGATAGAAGCAGTTCCTTCTACTATCAAGTGTGTGTAAATAAAACAAAAAGCACAAATCTATTCACTGATACAAATTAATTCTGTTATTTAGAACCATGAATATTCACTCGGGGGTTGAAATAATGTTATTTAGGAGCATAGCTTATTCAATAAGTGAAATTTAGCTCATATTAAACCCAAACTCCAAGCGATATTAAGGCCGCCACTGCATCAGCGGTGTTATTGCGAATGTAAATAAAACAGAAAGCACAAATCTATTCACTGATTTGATTTAATTCTTGTTATTTAGAACCATACATATTCACTCGGAGTTGAAATAATAGTATTTAGGAGCACAACTTACTCAAGAAGTGAAATTCGGTCAAATTAAACCCAAAACCCAAGTGATATTAAGGCCGCCGCATCGGCAGCATTATTTCCGTTGTCACTGTACTAAAGAGAAGTGACAGCTGAGAAAATGGTGAAACACGCGACATGCAGCATTACCTGGGCCCGGCATGGTGCGCCATCTGACGACAGAGTCATGCAAACTGGTATTGCAACAAAAGCCCCTCATTTGCAGGTGGGCGCTCAACTCATTCGGCCATCCCGTCTGCTCCTTACAGGTCCAACTCTCTGTAGCCATGGAAACCGGTCAGTTGCCAATTAACACCATGTCGTGCCCACGCTCGGGTAATCAGCCGCCTCATTTGGGGGCGACCTGACATACGTATGTATGGGGTGTCCAGTGTAATGTACATATATATGCAGAAACAAATCCCCGGTGCGACTGAGTGTGTGGCGCGTCCGTTAGGGACGGAATGGGCCGGTGGTGGCGCCACCGGTCACATGTGTCAGGTGGAGGACGCATACTATAGAAATAATCAGTACAATGTTAGAAGTAATTCCCTTATGAGTCTTTATACTCGCATAATAAGTTATGCGTCACATATAATTCATTTATGCATACGTTGTGTAATTAATTATGCGGAAATGAAGATGAAATAACATTTCTGTTTGTATTTAGTCTAATTGCCTTTTTTCGCACGTCAACTATCTCAAGGACCCCCGGTAGCCGATGTCTACGTTTTGTGCTGGGGTGGGGGGGGGGGGGGGGGGGGTCGATAAACAAACTAACAAACAAATCAACTATCTCAATAATTCATTCTTTAAAATTAAAGTCATGTCAAGCTAAAGCCCCAGTCACCCATAGCCGGACGAGCCCCGGATTTTGAGCCGGACCACCCACGGACCAACAGCCGGGACTGTCCCGCACCGCCATGGATAAAATCACTGTTTTCGTCGATTTTTGCCTTGCAGTCACACCTTCCCGGACCGCCCTGGACCATCCCCGGAATGGCCCTGGACGAGCCCGGACTGGCCCGGACCGGCCCCTGATTAACCTGGACGAGGCCGGACCACCCCCCGGACTGCCCCAGACCACCCCCGGACTATCCCGGATCACCCCCATACAGTCTGGGAGTGGTCCGTGGCTAGGCCGGGGGTAGTCCTGGATAATCCGGGTCAAACCGTGGCTCAAACTGACCCCGTACCACCACCGGACAACCCCGGTCCACCCCAGACCACCCCCGAATTACCCGGTCCACCCCCAAACCACCCCCGGACCACCCCTGGACCACCCTGGATCATGCCGGATTGAGCCCGGATCGAAAAATCGCTCAGACTGCCCCGGATGTTTTAAACATTTTAAAACATCCGGGGCTGAGCCCGGACGGCGCCAGACGAGCCACGGAGGGGGGTCGCCACGGACGAGCCACGGACGAGCCACGGACGAGCCCCGGATCGCCCCGGATCGCCCCGGATCGCCCCGGATAGCCCCGGACCACCCTAGATGGCGGTCCGGGGCTCGTCCGGCCCCTGATCCGGGTAGGTGTAACTAGGGCTTAAAGTAAAACACATCGAACCCTGGTCGAGTCAAACCAATGACTTTAAAATTGATAGTTGTTGCTTCCTAGCCTGGCGCTTGGCATTATTAGGATAGGACAAGGACTGGTTGGATCAGTGTCAGGATACTGTGAATGAGTGGGATTTCAGGTCATGGTGCTGGCAACCTGCTATTCCAGTGGGGCAGCACTATAAAGTCACCATGAGTGCAGACTGTCACAAGTCAGTGCTCGTCCTGATATGACCTTAGATGTTGCTAGGACGTAAACCAACAACAAACAAACAAATATCACAATGATCAATGTAATACATTTATCTTAAAAAGGGTGCAGAAACTCAAAAGCCGTCGGATTTGGACATTGTTATGATAATAATAATAATAATAATAATAATGATAATCTCTCCTTTGAGAAACTGAAACCCTGTAAATAAACCAAAAGACGCCGATTGTGTCTCGCGTCAGTTCTCCCCTCAGATGTTGTGTTGGGGTTAGGGTCCTGTCGTCCGTGCTACCAGGATGAATTAATTTGTTTGTTTTGAGGAGTGTTTCTTTGTTTGTTTTGTTAATCACATTATCATCACCCCCTGGTGGGTACTTACCCTCCTTTTAGTGCAGCGTTCCATCTCGATCTGACATGCGCGAACGAACGGCTAAGTACCATGACCCAAGAGGCTGGTGTCGGGTGGGTTTGGGTTTGGGTGGGGTGGGGTGGGGGTGGGGGTGGGGGTGGGGGTGGGGTGGCGAGGTCGGTAGGAGCGGCGGAGGGGTGTAGGATAGGGCTCAGGGTGGAGCTAGTGGTGGCAGTAAGGATGCTTGGATGGTTGCTGGAGTTTTATGTCCTGGCAACATCTAAGGTAATATCAGGACGGTTACCGATTTGTGACAGTGCGCACTCATGGCGACTTTATAGTGCTGCCCCATTGGGAAATCAGGACGACATCGCCATGACCCAATATCCCACTCAGTCACATTATCCTGACACTGAGCTAACTAGGCATTGCCCTCTCCTAATAATGCCGAGCGCAAGGTTAGGTAGTGACAAGTATCAATTTAATAAGTCATTGTTTTAACTCGACCGGGAAGCGAACTCCTGATCTCACGCACGCGAGGCCCGCACACTAAGTAAGGATGGAGGGTGAGAGAAGGTGTGGGTTCAGAGTGTAATGTCAGAGGGAGTAAAAAGGAATAGCCACAGTTATTTACGTAGAAGCTAAACCGGAAATGGAGTATGCGCTACTCTTTATTGGCTTTAAATGGTTTTAAATGGTTTTAAGTGGCTTTGGGATTTGTCCCCCCCTACCCCCATTTCATCTAATTGATCTGTCTTGTTGTTGCGTTGTTTCCTACTACAGTAAAACCTCTCTAAATCGACCCACTATGGGACCGATTTTAGATGGTCCATTTAGGGAGGTGATTGGCTTAGGGAGTTTAAAAAAAATCATTGTGATGGTATTGTACAGGCAATTGCTTGGTACCCAAATAAAGCGATCGATATAGGTGAGTGGTCGATTTGTGGAGGTGGTCGGTCAGATACGTTTTACTGTAGCTGCATTAACACAACAGAGTTACGCGCGCAAAGACAATTATCTCTCTCTATAGGGTGTATGCTTTAGTATGTGCGTGTAAGTGCCAGAGGTGATCTTGATGGTTTTATTGGCAGTGATATGCATCCCCTCTTCGCCATTTTATCTAATTGCTGGATTTTTTCTTCCTTACTGGCGGTGTTTTACATTGTTTTAATTAATAGACCCCCGCCAGTTAAGCTAGTGACACCTATCGGCAGAATTTGGAACCACTCTATTAGAGTCGTTTCCCTGACTGCCTATGATTTCACATCCATAAAGAATGTGGGACAAATAATAAAATGCTTGATTATATTCAGATATTCATATTGCAACAGGCATCAAGGTATTATCCTTGTAATATATATTGTTAAAAGGACAACTATATTGTATTTTTCTTCTGGATTACACCACTGCTCTCTTCACATATATTACACTCCGCCAGTTAAGCGAGCCGCTCTCTTCACATATATTAAACTCCACCAGTTAAGCTAGTGACATCTGTCGGCAAAATCTGGAACCACTCTATTCTGGTACATTCCAGCTTAAGGCTGCATAGTCCGATGAAGCATCAACTTTTCAAAACCAAAACAATTATCTGGAACTAATTCTACATATCTAACTTACATACTGATGCATGTATTAAGCATTTGTTGCCACATAGCAGGGAATACTGAGGCAATTTCATAGAACCTGTTACTGCTAAACCCTATAGCCCCGTTTACACGGGCGATTTAAAACGTTTCATATGAACCCACTTGCCTAGATCGACTCACATTTGGCGTGTAGACGCGGTTCTGTGGCGTTTTAGGGCTGAATCGCTTCATATGAAACGTTTCATCTAGACCACCTCGCGAGGTAGTATAGATGAAGCATTTCAGCTGGTTCCCGGCAGTGTTAGGGCCCGATTAGGCCGAAATCTAGTGAATGCGATCATATTTAACAGAATTTCATACTCAAATAATTAAATTTAATTAAATTAACCTTAAATTCCAAGCGATATTAACGTAGCAGCTACATCTGAGTCGAATCGACGAGTGTAAACTAAACACATAGCAGTGCTCACCGGCTACAGGCGCACCACAGGCTGCTGGTTCCCGGTGCCAAAACACTTTTAAAACTCTGTCCGTGTAAACACGCCTCTAAAACGCTTCATATAAATCGCCTTGTCTAGAACGTTTCACAATTCCCCGTGTAAACACGGCTTTAGATGTCAGAGTTTCGGCAAGCTTGCCAAAACTAATTTGACATGTTTGTGCTTCAAATATCTCAAAACATAACTGTTTAAAATAAACAGGACTTGAAGCTAAAGTAAGGTCGATTATAACGGTCAGGTTAATCTATTTATCTCAGAAAAATTACAGAAACTCAGCACCATCGGACTACGCAACTTTAACTGGCGGGGTCTATTATGAAAGTATAAATAACATATGGTTCCCGATGTAAATTGCTGGGTTGCTAATGCATTATGTTCGTATTAAACCAAACTGGTAGCGCCAACATGGTGATCTGTCTCACTATAAACCGCCGCAGACTTATTTTAATATCAGTTATATTGGTGTTTAATCCCTGACCAGCCATGTCTATGTTGACTACTATTCGACAGAGCCAATTTAGTGGATCGGGACGTCACATTGTAGCCCCATCTTGGATTTGTCAATAAATAATTAAGTGAATTCCTTGAGCCCTAAAACCTAGCTTTAGACAGCAAAACCACCTTTCATGTTGAATATTAATTGAAAGCTCCCGGCAGCCATCTTGGACACCATCTTGAAAATTAGCCCTTTCCGGAAGTCAGAGTGTACTAGATTTTTAGTACGTTATTTAGCATGGCCAGTGGTACTAGAATCCACAATGGGGAACCCTTTGATATCAATGTTGGGTGGTTCAACCATATAATGTAATGCCAACCATATTATGTAATGCCACCAATGCTGTCCTGAGATTGCATCTGTCCCATTATTAGAAGCACACTTAAATTAAACAAAGCAGTTCATAGATCGAAAATGGGACCAGATGCAGTTGCGGAATCGATAAAGCACAGGCATCCCTTTTACATTCTAAATCCGGACTATATATATTGTCAGTCCTGATATGACCTAAAATGTTGCAAGGACGTAAAACTCCAACAACCAACCAACTACAGTAAAAGCTCTCTAAATAGACCGACCTTGGGACCGACTTTAAGTGGTCTATTTACAGATGAGGTATGTTTAGGGAGTTAGAATATGGTTACAATGGTATTGTTGGGACCCAAATAAAGTGACCGATTTAGGGGAGTGGTCGATCTGTGGAGGAGGTCGGTGAGGGAGGTTCTACTGTATATACTGTTGCTCTCATCCACTGTGAGGGGTCGCCAGAGCTAATAAGATCATTGTCATTGTGATTGTCATTGTCACGTTCGGAAGGTATGGGGTTCGAATCCTGGCCGACTCAAACCAATGACTTACTAAATTGATACTTGTCACTACCTAGCCTGGTGCTCGGCATTACTAGGATAAGGCAAAGGACTGGTTAGCTCAGTGTCAGGATAAAATATGACAGTGCAAAACCAGCGCATGGCACCGGCAGCATGATCTCTCAGTGGGGCAGCACTATAAAGTCACCATGAGTGCGCCTGTCACAAGGCGGTAGACGTTCTGATATTACCATAGATGTTATTAGGATCGAAAACGCCAACAAACAACTTTGAAGCATGGTGTTTGAAGATGACAGGAGTCCGCTAACTGCAGGATGCGCTGATGAGAGGCACTACTGTTAATATTATGATAAAACCAAAGTTGGTAATCGTCCATTTGATGACAAAAATCCATGTCGGGCCGGAATGTTTTTATTTATATTTTGTATTTGTTATCAGTTTATCATACAGTTCTAGAAGTTTCAATTTTGAAAGTCAAATATTTTAATTAACAGTAGCAACCCCCTCCCCCCCCCAATGTTTTCATTTATCCCACAGAAAATACGGATCAATTTATATCCTGCTGAGTAATATGTAAATTCTCTGCTAGCTCAACACATTTTTAAGTTAAAGAAAAAAGAATTAATAAATCAAATCAGGGGCGGACGATTGGTCCGGCACGGGCGGGGACGATCAGCAATTTGTTATTTATATTTAGCCTAATCCTTGAAGAACTTTCATCCTCTCTCTTTATACCTTATGGAGTCTTACAGAGAATAACAATGGTAATAACTATATTATCATCATCATCACCATCATCATGCTGTCGGTTGCCATGTGACAAAGACTGCTTTAATTAATTTCATGAAAGCTGCCTGCAAAAGTGTTGAAGTGCTGCTGGCTTTTGCAAGTTACCAGTGGCACTCTCTCGGGGAGCAAATAGAGGTCTCACACTGGCAAGAACATGTCCAGACAGGCGCAAAGCTATTTGTCCCTGCACTGCTGGCTGGTTGGGAGATGTTGGGAGTTCCATACATCAACCACCCTTGATGCTGGCACAGTGACATGCTTTTCTGCTTAGGGTTTGCACCCTTAACCTTCGGTTCTGTCAAGAACCTGTACCACAAGGCAGTGGTTTACAACTCTGCAGGGCAGGGGCGTCAAACTCCATGAGATATTTCAATACCTGCAGTACCAAACTATAATATAATAATATAATATATAATTGTAGCAATTCCCTTCGTATTTTTATACTCGCATAATTCACAGATTTAGCAGACAAGCAGACGAACCGAGGAACAGACAAGCAGATAGACAGACGAACAGACGAACAGACAAACCTACAAACAGGTGAACAGACAAACAGGCACACAGGCAAACAGACAAACTTACAAACAGACAAACAGACAAGCAGACAAACAGACAAGCAGACAAACATACAAACAAACACACAGACAAACAGACAAACAGACAAACAAACCAACAAACATGCACTGACAACAAACAGCCACAGACTATATCTGCCCAACCCATTCGCCCGTGTATTTTTCGGTTACCATGGCAACCGGTATATCCACTTGAAATCTGACCTAATTCTGTGGGTCGTGTTGGTGAGCTTGTCGGTGAGCACTGGTGAGGGTTCGACAATGGCCGTGAGTGCCTTCTCAAAGCCGAGTTTAAGCACCTTTCACATCTCGCCGGATTGAGGAAATGGATAGAGCCGGACAAAAATATTCTAGTCCGGTGTGATTCTGTAACGGAGAGTAACGGATGGGTAACAGACGGTAACGGGCGGATAACAGATGGTAATGGATGGTAACGGTTGATAACGTATCTAACGATCAACGGACAATTCAGTATACAAAAAGAACTATAACGAAGGGCAAAGGATGAGTAATGGATATGTAACGGATTGGAACGGATGGTAACGGACGGGTAGCGGACGGGTAGCGGACGGGAACGGACGAGGAACGGACGGGAACGGACGGGGAACGGACAGGGAACGGATGGTAATGGACGGGTAGTGGACGGAAACGGACGGGAAACGGACGGGATTGGACGGGGAACAGACCGGGAAGGGGCAGTAATGGATAATAACCTCATAGGTCAGTCAGGCGCAATCCGTTACAAGTTTTGTGCATGCTCAGACGTTGTAATGGATCGGGTTGGATATCAACGGATGTAAATGGATATCAATGGATAGGCAATGGACACAAATCAGACTTTGCCGGATATCAATGGACTTTGTTTGGTTTCTTTCCGTTTCCCCAATCCGGCGAGGTGTGACAGAGCCTTTAGGAGACCCTGCGCGACTGCGCCCGTCACGAGCATGCGCGGGGAAGGGGTAACACGTGGGGGTGATGGGGATGAGTGGGGGGGGGGGGATTTGCTGAGGTGGTCTGCATTCGGTCCCAGGACATGGCCTCCCGGACTAATGATAAAAGTGAAGTAAAGCTTGTGTTATTTAACGACACCTCTAGAGCACATTGATTTGTTATGTTCGGCTATTGGATGTCAAATATATGGTCATTCTGACAGATTTCTTTTGAGGAAACCTGCTGCCGCAAACATAGGCTACTCTATCCGATAAGCAGCAGGGGGTCTTTTATATGCACATCCCCACAGACAGGACAACGCATTCCACAGCCTTTGATGAACCACTTGTGGACCATTGGTTCCCAGACTAATGAGGGCGGTTGGTTTGAGGTGACGGGTGGAGAGAGGAGGGGGCCGGGGAAGCGAAGGAATGTGAAGGAATGAAGGAAGGGATGGGGATGGGAGTGGAGAGGGATGGGAGGGAAGGGGGATGGAAGGGGAGGGAGGGATTGTGAGGAGTAAGCGGGAGATTAGGGAAGGGCATAGCCTGGGACTGGTAGTCGGGTGGCGGTGCCCGGTGGGTGGTGTAAAGTTAGAACTAAGGAACGACTGCACATGCTGACGTATAGTTACTCAATGCTTTATGCTTGTCCCGAATGGCTGGTTCCCGGCCCGCCAAGCCTCAGTACTTACACAACAGGTGGGTGGCTGGATAGACTGGTAAAGTTAAAAATCTGATATAGAATACAGATTTTTTATTTTTTTTGTGTGACAAGTTTTTTATTCTGCCCATAACGTATAAGCTCCCGTGAGGGTGCATGTTTTCAATGCTGGACAGCTGTGACACTGGATTGGTCTGGTCCCGCACTCAGGAGTCTTTACCTGGTCTTTCTCGGGCCAACCTTTGCGGTTTTGGGTGTTAGTAGTTTCTATATTAGTTTTTTTTTAATTTTCAAGTTTTTTCCTAACCTGTATATGATAACTTAGCTTACTATGTACATCTACGTAGATGACATACAGGCCTGTGGTAGAGGATCCCATCCCATTGTGGTTTGTTACAGCATCCTTTCACCCATGCCCTGTCCTTAGATAGTACACCAGTGTGCCAGAACACCCCTGGACCCTTCGGGACTGCGACTAGGTGGGATGGCTGTGTTGTATGGTTAGCCATTTTGTATTTCAGGGTGATTCGGATGCATGACCGTGGCCTGTCTGGTTCTGCTTTGGTAGAATCAATCACTGTTCCTAAGTACCTGTATGCACTTGCCTCCTTAATTTGGTTTCCGCCAATATGCAGTGTTATGGGTTGTGCCCTTGCCTTCCTTGCTTTGGTGCCATAAATGACTAAGTCAGTTTTATTGGTGTTAAGGGATAGTTTGTTTTCATTACACCACAGGTTAACCCTGGTCAGCACTGTCCGAACCTGATTGGTTGCTATTTGGAAATCTTTATTGTGTACTGTGAGTGCTGCATCGTCTGCAAATAATGTGAATGTTGCATCCTCTGATACTTGCGGTGAGTTGGTGGGTTGAGCGTCCTAGAATCCATGGGTCGAACCCTGGTTGAGTCAAACCAATGACTTAAAAGTTGATTCTTGTCACTTTCTAGCCAGGCGCCAGGCATTATTAGGATAGGGCAAGAACTGGTTGACTCAGTGTCAAGATAATGTGACTGAGTGGGATATCAGGGTCAGGGTGCTGGGAGCATGGTCTCCCAGTGAGTCAGCACTATAAGGTCGACATGAGTGTGCACTGTCACAAGTCAGTACCAGTCCTGATATGAGCCTAGATGTTGTCAGGAAGTAAAACTGCAAAAACCAACCAACTATGCAGGAAACTGGCGAAACTTTGTGGCAGAGGAATGAGCAGAGGGGTTCGCGATTGCAGATCAGCTGGTTGGTTGGTTGGGTGTTGGAGTTTTAAGTCCTAGCAACCGCTATCAGGATGAGTATTGACTTGTGACAGTGCGCACTCATGGCAACTTTACAGTGCTGCCCCACTGAGAAATCAGGCCGCTGGCACCATGACCCAATATCCCACTCAGTCACATTATCATGACCCTTATCTAACCAGTCCTTAACCTGTCCTATTAATGCTGAGCACCAGGCTAGGAAGTGACAAGTATTAATTTTAAAGTCATTGATTTGATTCGACCGGGAACTGAACTCCTGACCTTCTGCACTCGAGACCCACGCTCTACCGATTAGGCCACCACGCCAGGTTAGATCGGCAGGTGTTTTCTGTGGGCTTTAATTTAAAAGAAATGTTAAATGTTGGCTGTGGCGAAGGACACAGAATCTGATGGGCATGGAATGGCTGTGCGTGGAATGAGCGGGGTGCACCAGTAGTATGGTGTGTCTGGGCTCCACAGCAGACCAACTTACAACCCACAGGCACGTTATCATGCCATCAATACATGATGATACATGCCCCAGTGGCTGCTGGCACTGCAAAGCTACAGGCCACCACTCCTGACATTATTAAAACATCCAAGTCGCACCCTCAGCTGCCTGGAACAGAATTGAGATGAGATTTGCCAAAGACCCTATAATACCTAGACGGCTCACTCTGCCTGTACTGTGTAATCAAAATGATCAAACCCACCACTTGGTGCGCTTGGCTGTTCTCTTGGTTAAACAGTTGCTATATTATATGTATAAATGTATATATGAATGTGAAAGATGTGTGATGATGATGATGATGATGCTGCTGATGATGATGTGTATTTGTTCATAGCAATTTGATATTGATGTGTATTCATACTTAGCTATCTCATGTATGATATAATTGTATGTGTTTACATGTGAAACACCAACCAGCAGCTGGGCTGATCAAACCCACCACAATGTCGGCACTGCAAAATTTACATTACCAGGGGAGAGAGTGAGCCGTCTTAGTGGTATATAGTTGGTCTTTTTGGGAGTTTGCTGGAGCTATTTATGGAAATGATACTGCAATACATCCAAAGTTAATCGTATGGTTGGGTGGTGGAGTTGGACGTTCTTGGCCAAAAGCATGCGTAAAGTCATAGCAGGACTTTTATTGCGACTTGTGACAGTGCCACACTCATGTTGACTTTATAGGGTTGCCTCACTGTGCGGATATCAGACTAACGCTCGGCTGGCACCTTGAACCGATATCCCAGCAGTCAGATTGATCCTGACACTGAGGTAAACAGGTGTGTGCGCCTATGCTATTAAGTGCCAAGCGCCAGGCTAGGAAAGCGACAAGTATCAATTTTAAATGTCATCCGGTTGACTCGACCGGAATCCGAACTCCCGATCTTCCCGCAGGCAGGCCGAGATTTATCGATTCAGGCCGACCGTCCCGCTAGGCATTTCGGACCACTGATTTGTTAGTAAAACATGATTCGGCCGCCGTGCCGCAACGAATCTCCACCTCGAAACCCTCCTCACCACCCTTTCGTCTCTATCACTCGTAGTCACAAACGGCACCGTGATTGGGCGCCCCCAACGATCGCCACCTCAGCCTCCTCACCACGCGCGTGCGTGTCTGAGACACGGCGCGTCACAAACGGTGCAGTGAATTGGCCAGGGTGGAGCGGACAGGAGTGCGGGAGAGGAGCGTTGGATCGCTTGGAGGGATGAGGGGAGCGGAGGCTCGAGAGGGTGACGAGAGGCCAGGAGCGGGGAAGGATCGAGGGCGAGGAGTGACGGGCGAGGGAGGGGGTCAGCGAGGGCAGGGGAGGGCAGGAGGAGGGGAGGGGACGATGAGCGAGAGGAGAGGGGAGGAGGAGGGGAGGAGAGGGGAGGAAGAGGGCGGAGGAAGGGGGGCGAGGGAGGAGGGGAGGGGAGGAGGAGGGGAGGAGAGGGGAGGGGACGAGGGAGGAGAGGGAGGAGAGGGAGGAGAAGGGGGAGGAGAGGTGGAGGGGAGGGGGGAGCGGGAGGGAGAGGGGAGGAGAGGGGGAGAAGGGAGGAGAGGGGAGGAGAGGGGGGGGGGAGAAGGGGAAGGGAAGAGAAGGGAGGAGAGGGGGGGGGGGGGGGGAGGACTGAGGGGGGTGAAGGGGAGGAGAGGGGAGGAGAGAGGGAGAGGGGAGAGAGGAGGAGGAGAGGGGAGGGAGGGAGGGGAGGGAGGGAGGGGAGGGAGAGGGAGAGGGAGGAGGGGAGGGGAGGGGAGGGAGGAGAGGGGGGTGAGGGGACGAGGCGAGGGAGGGAGAGGGGAGGGAGGGGAGGAGGAGGGAGGGAGGGGGGAGGGGGAGGAGGAGGGTGGGGGAGCGGGGGGGGGGAGGAGGGGGGAGGGAGGGGAGGGGCGGAAGGGGAGGGCGGGGAGGAGGAGGGGGAGGGGAGGAGAGGGGCGGGGAAGAGACGAGGGGCGAGGGAGGGGGGGAGGGGAGGAGAGGCAGGGAGGGGAGGGGATAGGGGAGGGGGGAGGAGGGGGGAGGGGATGGAGGGGAGGGGGGGGGGAGGGGGGAGGGGATGGGAGGGGAGGGGGGTGAGGAGAGTGGAGGAGGAGGGGAGGAGAGGAGTGGAGGGGAGGAGGTGGGGAGGGGTGGAGGGGAGGGGAGGGGGGAGGGGAGAGGGCGGGAGGAGAGGGGCGAGGGAGTGGAGAGGGGGGGATGTAGGGGAGGAGGGGAGGAGAGGGGTGGAGGGGGAGGAGAGGGGAGGAGAGGGGGGGAGGGGTGGAGGGGGGAGGAGGGGGAGGAGAGGGGAGGAGGGGGGAGGAGAGGGGAGGGAGGAGAGGGGAGGGAGGGGAGGGTGGGGACGGGGAGGGGAGGGGAGGGAGGGAGGAGAGGGGGAGGAGGGGGGGAGAGGGGGAGGAGGGGGGAGGAGACGAGGGGAGGAGAGAGGGAGGGAGAGGGGGGGGAGGGGAGGCGAGGGAGGGAGGAGGGGGAGGAGAGGGGAGGGAGGGTGAGGGGGGGGAGGGGAGGGGGAGGAGAGGGGAGGGAGAGGGGAGGAGAGGGGAGGGAGGGAGGGGAGGGGGGAGGGGGAGGAGAGGGGAGGGAGGGGAGGAGAGGGGGGAGGGGGAGGGAGGGGGAGGGGGAGGGAGGGGAGGGAGGGGGGAGCGGAGGGAGGGGAGGGAGGAGGGGAGGGAGGGGAGGAGGGGGAGGGAGGGGAGGGAGGCGGGGAGGAGAGGGGGAGGAGAGGAGGAGGAGAGGGGAGGGAGAGGGGGAGGAGGGGAGGGAGGAGAGGGGGGGGGAGGGGAGGGGGGGAGAGGGGAGGAGGGGGGAGGGAGGAGGGGGAGGGGGCGGAGGGGGAGGAGGGGGGGGAGGGGAGGGAGGAGGGAGGAGAGGGGGGAGGGGAGGGGGAGGGGGGGGGGCGAGGGGAGGCAGAGGGGGTGGAGGAGGGGGAGGAGGGGGGAAGGGGGAGGGGAGGAGGGGGGAGGAGGGGGAGGGAGAGGGGAGGTAGGGGAGGGAGGGAGGGCGGGAGGGAGGGGAGGGGGAGGAGAGGGAGGAGGGGAGGGGAGGGGAGGGGGAGGGCAGGGAGGGAGGGAGGGAGGGAGGGAGGGGGGGGAGGGAGGGAGGGAGGGGGGAGGGGAGGGAGGGAGGAGCTGCGGGGAGGGGGGAGGGGAGGGGCGAGGAGAGGGAGGAGAGGGGAGGAGGAGGGGGAGGGGAGGGGAGGAGGGGAGGGGGGGAGGGGGGGGGGAGGGCGGGGATGGGAGGGGGGGAGGAGGGGAGGGAGGAGGGGGGGAGGAGAGGGGAGGAGAGGGGAGGAGAGGGGAGGAGAGGGGAGGAGAGGCGAGGAGTGGGGAGGAGAGGGGAGGAGAGGGAAGGAGAGGCGAGGGAGGAGAGGGCAGGGGGGAAGGGAGGGAGGGGCTGAGGGGTGGGAGGATGGTGGAGTGAAGGAGTGGATGGGGGAGGGGAGTGGGAAAATGCGGATGTGGGTGAGAGTTGGGTGCGAGGGGCGGGAGGATTGGTTGGTTGGTTGTTGGAGTTTTACATCCTGGCAACATCTAAGTTCATATCAGGATGGGTAGTGGCTGGGAGAGAGAAGGTTGGGATATCGGGTCATGGTGCTGTAGGCCTGAGTTCCCAGTGTGGCATCACGATGAAGTCGCCATGAGTGTACACTGTCACAAGTGGGTGCCCATCCTGATATGACATTAGATGTTGCCAGAACGTAAAACCACCAGGAACCATATGGCTTCAAATGTTGCCAGCATGTAAAACTCCAACAACAACCAGACCCTGCTCAGGCAGTAGAGTATCAACCCCCAGGAACCATATGACCTCAAATGTTGCCAGGCCGTAAAACTCCAACAACAACCGGACGCAGTTCAGGCAGTAGAGTATCAATCACCAGGAACCATATGACTTTAAATGTTGTGAGGACGTAAAACTCCAACAACAACCGGACGCAGCTCAGGCAGTAGAGTATCAACCCCCAGGAACCATATGACCTCAAATGTTGCCAGGACGTAAAACTCCAACAACAACCGGACGCAGTTCAGGCAGTAGAGTATCAACCACCAGGAAGCATATGACTTTAAATGTTGCCAGGACGTAAAACTCCAACAACCAAGCAAGCCACTGGGAACGCCTCGAAGTCGGCCTGCAGAAAGCCGAGCAGAGTCTGACTGACGTCTGTAGCTAGTTTCTGGGGTTCGCAAATTCCTTCAAACCCCACCAGTTTGCGGCCAGCCACCACCCTTTCCGATACCCACCAAGCTCAGAGCAGTGTCTAGTAGCTATCTAGTAGCTATTATGTTTTACTAGAGGGTGTCTAGCGGGTATTATGTACTACATTCACAAAATCCATATTAACACCTTTTTTTCTCTTTGTTTTTTGACAAAGCGCTGTGGCCGAATGTGGCCGAACCGATTTTAAGCGCCCGTCACACCTTACCGGACATGAACCGGACAAAGAATTGTCTCGTCTGGTGCTGTCCAGTGACAAAATGCATCGAAATGTACCGAAATAGAGCATAATTGGGTCAATTGCCGCTGGGCCACCGGACAAGTACTGTACATGTGCCGGACGAGAACCGGATGAAAACCGGACACGTAACGGATGGGTACCGGACATGAACCGGACAAAACGGACAAACTGGACACCAAACGGACACCAACGGATGGGTACCGGAGACATACGGATGGGTACCGGACATGAACCGGACAAACCGGACACCAACCGGACACATCAGTCCGGCAGTGTCCGGTAGACGGTAGAAGTCTTGTGCATGTTCAAAACTTGTACCGCACACCGCCGGACACTACCGGACACCACCGGATGGGTACCGAACATGTACCGGACATTGCCGTATTTCACCGGACAGTGTCTGGTTCCCCAGTCTAGTAAGGTGTGACTGGGCCTTTAAGCCTCGTGTGCGGGAGATCGGGAGTTTGGTTCCCGGTCGAGTCAAACCAATGACTTATGAAATTGAGTATTGTCGCTTCCTAGACTGGTTCTTGGCATTAATAGGATATGCCATGGTCTGGTTGGCTCAGTGTCACGATAATGTGACTGAGTGGGATATCAGGTCATGGAGCTGGCTGGCTGATTTCCCAGTGGGGCAGCCCTAAGAAGTTGCCATGGTTGCGCACTGTACGGCAATGACTGGCTAGTTCAAAATCAGGTTAATGCGAGTGAGTGGGATATCAGGTCATCGTGTCAGCAGCTTGGTATCCAGCACTATAACGTCATCATGAGTGCATACTTTCAAAAGTCGGTACCCATCCCGGTATGACCGTAGATGTTGCTAGGATGTAAAACATCAACGAACTAACTATAGAGTCACCATGAGTGTGCCCTGTCACAAGTCAAAATCAGTATTGTTCTAACCTCAAATATTGCGAGAAGTGAACAAACATACACCGGATACTATTGCGAAAAAGGATAGTTTGTTTTATTTAACAACACCTCTATAGCGCATTGATTGTTATCATCGGCCATTGGAAATCAAACATATGGTCATTCTGACACATTTCTTCGGATGAAACCAGCTGGACTTTCCGATAAGCAGCAAGGGGATCTTTTATATGCACTTTCCGACAGATAGGACCGCCCATACCACAGCCTTTGATGAACCAGTTGTGGACCACTGGTTGGAACGGAAAGTAGCCCAAACTGTAAATGTGTCCACTCAGCAGGATCGATGGAGACTCTACCAACTGAGCTACGTCCCGCTCCTCGGATATTATAGCGACCAATACGCGAGTTCAAATTGCTCGCATCACATTAAGGCCAAATAAAAAGAAATTGGTGGTCATCCCCATCCGTGCCTGAAAATATCGCTCACCCCTGATTTAATTTTTTAAATAAATGTTAACTGTGTAAACTCGATCGGGCTAGCAGCAATTCAACTTTCAGACTTTATATGTAACTATGTTTGGACAGCGGTGAACACCGTAACACCATGTATAATTTTCCGATATTTCAGATATGGGCTATGGAGAACTCTGCTATAATACATTCCAACTTGTCAATAAAATGGTAAATGGTATGTAAAACCAAAGGCATATAAGGTATATTTGGTGTTGGTGATCCATTACTAATTAAGGATAGAAATTGTATATCAATATAGATAGAGATGATCCTGAAAATAATTTTACTGAGAAACAGACAGAAAATTGAAGAACAAATCACTAACGTACAAAGTGAGTTTATATCTGGAAGAGGTACACGTGAAGGGATTTTCAATATGAGAATGATTTGTGAACATTATTGTGAAATGAACCAGGATGTTTATGCCTGCTTTATTGACTATGAGAAGGCCTTCGACCGAGTCAATCATGAACTGTTAATCAAATGTTTACAAGATATTGGTGTCAATGGCAAAGACAGTAAACTAATTGTGAACTTATACTGGACACAACGTGCATTTATAAAAATGGAGCAGGGCCTATCGGATGAAGTTATGATTAAACGAGGAGTTTGACAGGGGTGTGTATTGTCACCATGTCTATTTAACCTGTACTCAGAGATGATTTTCAGATACATTGAAGATTGCAAGGGAGTGACAATGGGTGGCATGAACGTCAACAATCTTAGATATGCCGATGACAGTGTAATACTAGCAGACAGTGAGAAAAACCTACAAGATATAGTGAATAGAATCAATAAAGCTGGAATACTATTCAACATGAAGATGAATGCCAGGAAGACCAAAACAATGGCTATAAGTAAAAAGACAGATAAACCAAATATCAATATAACCATAGATGGCACAAACATAGAACAAGTATCCGAATTTATCTCGGATAAAAGATTACAAATGATGGGAGATGTGAGGAAAAAATTCAAAGAAGGATAACAATAGCCCGAACAACATTCTCCAAAATGTATAGATTGTTAACATCAAGTAAGATATTTATACAAACAAGGAAGCGTATTCTTCAGTGTTATGTGTGGTCTACTCTAATGTATGGGGCTGAGACATGGACAATCTCTAAGAAAATGTACAAACGTTTAGCAGCATTTGAGATGTGGACTTATCGAAGGATGATGAAAATATCATGGACAAAGAAGATCACCAACAAAGAAGTTCTCAGAAAAATTAAAAATAAGAAAAGCTTGTTTGCCACTATACAGACAAAGAAACTTATTTATTTTGGCCACTTCATTCGTCAGAGTTCAATATACCGTACATTGTTGGAAGGGAAGGTGAATGGCAGCAGAGGGAGAGGGAGACCAAGAACATCATGGTTTACAAATATTTCACAGTGGACAGGCTTGAATTATTCAGTCTATCAGAACAGCACACCATCGGGACAAGTGGAGAACCATTGCATCCAACCCTCGACTAGAGGACGGAACTATTGATTGATTGATAGATGGAGAGAGAGGGTCACTTCTTGACCTGAGAGAGGGTCACTTCTTGACATGTGGGACAGTTTTGGGGAAGTCGCCTCACATACCCCCTCCCGCCAAGTTTTATTTATGGATCACTGCACACCAGACACCACAGGGCAGTGTAGCCAGATCTAACCATGCCTTGGTTACAGGGATATTGAACCCTCATTGGTTAATCAAGGAATGCCTGTTGGTGATTGGAGGGATTGGTCAGGTGTGTACATCCATCTTGGATTCTAAAAGCTATCTATATAATAAACTAAGCAAGCTCCTTATGGTTCCTTCTGCACACTCTATATCTTGCCTTACTTCTCTATACTTGCCTGTAGTGAGTTCCTATTTAACCTGCCTACACAACCACAGCTGCCGGCCGTCGACTTTACAACTATGTGCATGCACTGAAATCGATGTTTATGTAGTTCCATTGAAATCATGTCAAACATACTGAAAAAAAATCAACAAAACCAATAAAAACGCCCTCCTGACCCTGATTTGTGTGATCAAAAGGATGATCACCAATTTTTGTTCTGGGGGGGGGGGGGGGGGGGGGGGGGGGGGGGGCAGTTAGAGGATTTCTACTAATTCTAGGTTGTTTTAAATAAGATACATATATGCCAAGAAAATCCAAAATCCAAAAAAACTAACATAGGCTACTAACCATAGCAACCAACTATCTATCTGCTACTGAAATGCAGGCAATCAAATAACTTATCAGTAGCTGCCGTGTGGTAAGATAACACCAACACTACAACTGGCCAGCATTGAAAACAAGCCTGGGTACCCGGTATTATATGCTATGGACAGTATAAATACCGCCTCAATTAAAAAAAAAAGTTAAATTTAAAAAATGGTGAATATTTGCTAGTTTACGTGAGTAATGCTCAGTGAAGTGGCTTCATGGACAGCGTACAGCCAAAACTTTCAGGCGCTAATTCCGTGGCTACATCGCACGTTAGCCTGATTCCCTTTGTAAGCGGCCTGATCCAAGTTGTCCCAATACCAATCCCAGCAACGTAGAAGTTTTGAGCCGTCGGGCCCGGATCCATCGGACGTGCTTCCTGAGTGCCCTGATGTTTCAGATGATAATATTGCTTTAAATACAGTAATTGAAAGTATCTTCACTATGAAGGAAATGGAGGGGTGTATTTATTCATATGATTGACATTGGAAGAGAGTAGATGGTGTTTTGGTAGGAACACTAATAAAGTTCTGAGCTCTTAAAATGTGATTGAGATGTTCCTTGCATGCCGTACCCTTTACAAACAGGTCGCCTATTATACTAACCACCATGGTCAACCCCCTAACAATAGTTCATTATATCTATTACTATTGGCCTTTTGTACAGACGGTGGAGTAATGTAGACATTGCAGTAAGATAGAATAACCCTCCCCTCGGGACTATTAACCACCTTCTTAATACAGACAATGACAATAATGGGTAGTGTCTCGGGTGTTTATAAGGTACAGTGGCGGTGGAGTATACCGTCGGCCTTACTATAGAAGTATAAGAGTAATAGCAGTTACTATGAGAGCAATATGCGGGGATAGAACCCGTGAACACTTATTACATAGGCTGTCAGCACCTGGGCGGATCACATTAACTAATAAGTGGAATGGCTACAACGGGTGAGAGGCGGAGAGGTAGTGTCAAGGAAAGACAGCGGCGGCCAGAAGCAAGAGCGCGGAATCAATATGCATATTAATAAAACGATAAAAGCAGAACGGCTAAATATATATATATATATATATATATATATAGTATGTATGTGGTCTGTATATATATATATCTCCTCCAATGCGACTTGAATGCGTTAAGGCCAGGCGCAGCTGGCATACAGTGCACAGGGCCGCTCACAGGGGGCGCCACCGTGGTCTATGTCATAATAACAGGGTCAGCTAGATAGGATAAGTGCTAACTATTACATAGGGAACTGAAGATCGGTAGTGTCCTTGTTTATATTCCCATAATGGATTATAGAGCACATATATATATATATATATAGACACATCCGGCAGTACAGTGAGTGTAGGTGAGGGGGGACAGAGTGGTGTGTGCACAGATGGGTGGCGCCCCCAACGGATCTGAGTGTGAGTAGGATGGAAGTTTAGGTGAATAGATACGCTCCTCCACTAGATGACTGAGGGAGGAGTTAGGGCTGAGGAGCAGATAGCATCTTTCAGCCTCATTATACATCCTATAATGGCTTATGCAGCATATATATTGCTTACTATGGGTAAATACTTGGTAGGTTCCCCTTCCTTTCCAAGGTGACTGGCCAATTACTCATCTTTGTCAGAGTGTGCCCTGATGAGCCACATCATCTTGCTGTTACACCTTCAAAGCTATTGATCTTCTAACTCATCTGCTGCTCCAGTATTCATGCACTTGAAGGGGTGACATCCCCAGACCACACCAACAAAGTGGATGTGCACCGCACTTAGTTTAGGCCGACAATTGAGTCGGTATGACCGCTGGTGTGCACTACCAACTTCTGGTCTTCCCATAAATGGGACTAGCCACACGGCAGCGGGGGTTTTAAATCAGAGTTTACCTTCTCCTAGATGAGCAGTCAGCCAAGATTGACGAGCTCCACCTGCCCGAAGCATCTGGTTTTGAGGCGCCAGAGATCCGCCTTTGCCCATTCTCCCATCAGTAGAAACAGTTTCGCCTCGTGAAGGCCGGGAGTTGGACTTGGTTATCAGAGGCTATTTGATACGCATGCCATGAGAAAGTACTTTATAGGTAGTGAGAGCTTATCCTCACTATCACTTCCGGCAATAATAACCTTGAAACCTTGAAACCTATAGTGAAATTGAAACAGCAGAACAAAATTAAAAACAACATTCAAATGGATATGAACATGTTAAAAGATGCAAAATACAGAACTAAGTATAATGTCTCTGTTCATAACAAATTCAGTGTACTGGTGAATAAAGAAACTCCTCAGAGAGAGTATAACAACAGTGAAATGGAATGGGAAGCTCTCAGAGAAAGCATGGTCAAGTCAGCAGAGGAGGTGTTACCAAATAAAAAACGAGAGACAAAGCAATCATGGATGATGCAACTCATACTAGAAAAGATGGCAGAAAGGAAGAAAGTGAAAACCACTGATCCACTTAAATACAAACACCTGAAAAAAAATTGTTGGCCACATCATTCATCCGAGTTCAATATACCGTACATTGTTGGAAGGGAAGGTGAATGGCAGGAGAGGGAGAGGGAGACCAAGAACATCATGGTTTAGAAATATTTCACAGTGGACAGGCTTGAATTATTCACAGTCTATCAGAACAGCACACCATCAGGAGAAGTGGAGAACCATTGCATCCAACCCTCGACTAGAGGACGGAACTATTGATTGATTGATTGAGCATATATATATATATGCAGAAACCGGTCTGGGTGGCCGAATCGGCAGAGCGCAGATTTACCCTGTTAAAAGTGATAATTTCGAATCTTAGCCGAATCAAACTAATTATAATATTTCTGTATGCCCGGCCGTCTGAACACCAGAGATACCATAAACTCTCCCCAGTCAGTTCACACCTGATGCCCCTCTTAAACAAAGTCATAATGAAGAAAGGGAAGACAAGTCATGCAAGATTGGGCAGGCCCTTATGCAGGTAGTAAGTTCCATGGCTTCACCATACCGTAAGTGGCAGACCAGCAAACCCTCAGCCTCGCTTCTCCCCCCCCCCTTTTTGTGTTTGTTGCTGTTCCTGTTATTTCCAATCAACCATATACAATGACAGAAACAGTCCAAATAACAATATAAAATGTAAGACCTTCATGCACTGGGATTGGTCCCACTGCTTCACTGGTCACAACTGGTCCAGTGTATTATTAAGAACCCCACCCCAACAACATCATTCGTAAACTCACATAACCAACTACACTAGAGATACATTAGAATATTTCTAACACACTGACATTTATATACTGCTTGCCTAACTGCAACTGAACATTTAAACTTACTACAACTTTACCAACTGAATACAGAAGATAACTTCTGCTTACATTCTAAATACTATGTAAATACTCACATTGATCTGACTAATATTGATCTAATTATATGACAATACGCGCGCATATTGCTATGGAACTTTTGGATTACAGAATTTCATTGTGTTACATGCTGCAAATTGTGTATTCAACAGTTATTGGATACCTTATTCTATATACCTTTTGTGTAAATAACCCTGAATTGAAAAATGCCTGGAAGACCAGTGCTTCGGCACTGACAAAAGACTTATTCAGCAGAATAAACATATTTACAACAAAAAAAAGGTTGACAGTGAAGATGTTGTGCTTTAATGGCATCAACTCCTGTTCACCTTTGCGTGTTGTTGTTTTACGTCCATGCAACATCTAAGGTCATACCAGGACGTGTGACACATTAAGCTCCTGGGATTAGCACACCGGTAAGACATGACGCACCAAACCCTAATTAGTGTGCGCGATGTAGTCTGATGTCAATAGTCATTTTATATATATATATATATATATATATATATATATATATATATATATATGTATGTATGTATATATATATATATATATATATAAACTTCCGAGCGAGTGTCGCGCGAAAGCCCCTAACATGGGGGAGGGGCGGAGTGAAGGATGCCGGTACCCCCCCACCCAGGAAGGTGGGGGGGTACCGGGTGGGGGGGGGGGGGGTGTAGGAGCACGACACTACAGACATTATTACACGCGATAACAGTGTTATCACTGTCCATACATATATGCATATATATTCCCCCAGTGTGAGCCAACTGTGCGTAATGTGCTATGCATCAACTACACATATATATAAGACCAGACGGGATGGCCGAATGAGTTAGAGCGTCCATCTCCCGTGCTGGTAGATAGGAGGGTCGTGGGTTCGGACCCTGGTCGAGTCAAACCAATGACTTAAAAATTGGTACTTGTCGCTTCATAGCCAGGTGCTCGGATACCATCAAGAGAAACCTGAAGCTGAGAGACATTAAGACCGACTCATGGACACAACTCTCACAGTAGAGAGCTAAATGGAGAACGGCAGTCAAGTAATGAAAACAGTCTTTGTCACATCGCGACCGACAGCATGATGATGATGATGACTGGTGTAGGGAGAGCGCAGAGGCCTCCCCTAGTGTTTATGCGATTAACCATTCCACTGCTGGGTTCGATTCCGTCAGGTGGTGCCTCACCCCCCCCCCCTCCTCGAGGCCAGCGCGCTTGACCAGAGCCCATTCCTGCGGTTAAACGCCTCATCCCCTGATTTGTGTTGTTTACTAGATAAAGGTGGGGCGGGTTTGCCCAGCCAGATTTTTATATATAAAATCGTATTGCTGACAGGTAAATTGCACCTTGTAACATGGTCAGGCATATACAGATATATGTATGTGTATGGGCGAAATCGATTAACCAACTCGGGTCATCCGAGCTACATTTTGGCGCATGCGCAGACTCTACATCCTCGGGTTGCATAATCGAACACTCTCCAACATGCTCGGGGTAAAAAAAATGGTGGCTTAATCCAAAACCTTTTTTTTCTAAACAACCAATATAACTACAGCAAAATAGGATTTAAAGTATTTTTTGATTGCATAGTTTAGTTATATTTCCATTTCATTAATCTGAATTATTACAAAACAAACAAATATTAAACAAACACATATGACTTCTTCTGCTACAGGACAGTACCAGCACAAATGTGACGTCATGGCTCCTAGCCACCCCCAGCCAAGAGGTGGGTTTCTGGGGTCGGGACTTTTTGCACACGGCACATGTATTTTGTTGACTCCACTCGCCGTGTTCGAATTGAAATTCTAGCGACTCGGGTGACCCGAGTCGCCCAGATCGTGTTAATCGAATACGGCCTATGTGTATGTGTATATGTATATGTAACCGGGCGCGGTGGCCGAATTGGTAGAGCTCAGGCCTCCAGTGTGAAAGGTCAGGAGTTCAATTCCCAGTCGAGTCAAACCAATGACGTACAACATTGATACATGTACCTTCCTAGCCAGGCGCTCGGCATTATTAGAACAGGGCAGGAACTGGTTGTCTTAGTGTCAGAATAATGTGACTGAGTGTGATATCATCGGGGGGTACGTAGCTCAGGCAGTAGAGTGTCCACCTGTGCAGGTGTGGGTCGATCCTGCTCAGTGGACCCATTTGCAGTTTGGGCTATCTTCCGTTCCAACCAGTGGTCCACAACTGGTTCATCAAAGCCTGTCGTATGTGGTGTCCTGTCTGTGGGAAAGTGCATATAAAAGACCCCTTGCTGCTTATCGGAAAGCCTATCCTATGTGGCGGCAGTGGGGTTCTTGCAAAGAAATATTTTAGAAAGACCATATGTATGATGTCCAATAGCCGATGATATGAATCAATGTGCTCTAGAGGCATCGCTAAATGAGACAAACTTTGTTTTTTGAGTGGGATATCAGGTCATGGTTCTTGCAAACTGATCTCCTACTGGATGTTATTGCTGACAGGTGAATTGGCTTGGGTTGTCTTTATCAGGTGCGCTCTGTCAAAGTGGCTCTCAACTGCGTAATTCAATCTGGCATTTGAAAAGCTTTCCATACGCACAGCGACTCCCTACCAAACACCACCCATATATATATATATATAGTTGCAGAAATTCAGGTAGATGTTGAAGTATTAAGGTGATATTAATATTCTCTACTCATGAATATTCACCAAACGGGGTGGCTGAATGAGTTCAGCGTCCATCTCCCGTTTTTGTAGATCATGAGATTCGAACCCATGGGTTCGAAACCTGGTTGAGTCAAACCACTGACTTAAATATTTCTGCTTGTCGCGTGTTAGCCGGGCGCTCGGCATTGATAGGATAGGGCAGTGACTGGTTGGCTCAGAGTCAGGATAATGTGACTGAGTGGGATATTAGGTCATGGTGCTGGCAGCCTGGTCTCCCAGTGGGGAAGCACTATAAAGTCACCATGAGTGGGCACTAACACAAGTCGGTACCCGCCCTGATATGACCTTAGATGTTGTCAGGACATAAATCTCCAACAACCAACCAACCGCATTGGAAGGTCAGATATGTTGGCTTCTGAACCTGACTATAAGAGTATCAGACTGGTCCCACCAGACAGGGTGGCCGAATGAGTACAGCGTCCGTCTCCTGTTTTGGAAGATCGGGAGATCCGAACCCATGAGTTTGTGGTTTTGAATACTGGTCGAGTCAAACCAATGACTTAAAAATTGATACTTGTTGCTTCGTAGCCAGTCACCTGGCATTAATAGGACTGGTTAGCTCAGTGTCAGGATAATGTGACTGAGTGGGATATCAGGTCATGGTGCTGGTGGCTTGGTGTGCCAGTGGGGCAGCACTATAAAGTCGCCATGAGTGCGCACTGTCACAAGTCGCTACCCATCCTGATATGACATTCAGTGTTGCTAGGACGTAAAACAACAAACAAACAAAATCAGACTGGTCCCTTTGAATTGGCCTCTGCAAATGTTCTCGCAGATCGCGAGCGCTCGCGGTGCGGAGAGCGCTACGGTGCCGCCACCTGGTGAGGAGACGGAGAATTAGACCTAGTCTGGGAATCAGCTGATCTGAGCCAGTGTTCGACAGGGGTATCGATCGCTTATCGATCGCGTATTGATCAGCATCCCCGTATTGGGTAGGCCCGTGGGTGCAGTGGTGTGTGCGGTTTGTAGAGGTGTGGTTGGTTGGTTATTGTAGTGTTTTCCTGGCAACATCTAAGGTCGTATCAGGACGGGTAGTGACTTGTGATAGTGCGCACACATGGCGACTTTAATAGTGCTGCACACACTATTAGAAGTCGGTACCGGTCCTCATATGCTGCCAGAACGTAAAACTCCAACAACCAAACCAGCTAAATACCCAAGTACATAAACAAAGGTGCTATTTAACTGGATATAACATGTTGTCACGAATGTTTGCGGTGGTTTTAATAGTGGCCAGGTTTAGGAAAACACGGAAATAAATACAAACCTAACTTTTATATATAATATATATATACACCCACGCATAGCAAACGTTGTTTATGTTTAGCTTGAGGTGTCAGCGACTAAGGGTAATGGTATCGCGACCTGACATCTGGTTGCAAGTTGTTCAACTATTTCTTCACACAACTCAGGTACTGCCATCTGGTGGGAAACGGTGTGAACCATCTTTTCTTGTACAAGGACGAAGGTAAGCATCAAACAACGCCATTGTTTCAGGCTCTCCAGTATACTCCAGCGACTATCTGAAGCCATACCCAGTGAGGTGAATGTGTAGATCTTGTCCCAGAACAATTCCCACTCTGTCTACCGGACGAGGTGGCCGAATCGATTGAGCGCGGGCCTCGCATGCGGGAGAGCGGGAGTTTGCTTCCTGGTTGAGTCAAACCAATGACTTATCAAATTGATACTTGTCGTGTCCTACCCTGGTGCTGGGCATTAATAGGATAAGGCAAGGACTGGTTAGCTGAGTATCAGGATAATATGTGACTTAGTGGGATATTGGGTTATAGTGCAGGTGGCCTGATTTCTCACTGTAGCGCAACACTATAAAGTCACCATGAGTGCACACTTTGATAAGTCGGTACCCATCGTGATATCACCTTAGATGTTGCCAGGACGTAAACCTCCCACAACCAACCAACCAAACAACTCTGCCCAGGACCTTATCGAGATAAGGCATATCTGGCTTCCTCGCCCCTATGCAGAATCAGATGGATTTACAGATATGATGCCAATTTTGGGATTTGTCAGTTTGAGTGTATGTAAATTAAGTTGGATTTATTGTGTCATTTGAGATGATATCGAATTTTCCAAATAATTAGAAAAATAATTGCCTCATTGTCCAATGTATATATACAAAATTATTCTAGTGTGCAAGTGACAGTATTTACGGCATTGCTAGGGGTGGGGGGTGGCGCCACCTGTCCCAACTCTGGAAAGGGGTCACCCATAAAGTAGTACAAGACATATGGGTGAGTAATATAGGGAATCTTCCCTTCCATGCTCTTATACTCTCATAAGTCTTATACATCATGTATATAAAGTGTGCTGGGTATCTAAGCGGGTAATGCAGTACCTATCTGCTAAAATACCTCAGGGAGTTTGACGCCCCTGCATTGCAAAGTTTTAAACCACTGCCTTGTGGTATAGGTCCTTGATAGAACCAAAGGCTAAGGGAGCAAACCCTAACAGAAAACCATGCTTCCATGGCAGCATTAAGGGCAGTGATGTATCGAACTCCCAACATCTCCCAACCAGCTACTGCATGGACAAATAGTTTGCGCCTGTCTTGACATGTTCTTGCCGATGTGAGACCTCTATTTGCTCCCTGAGAGAGTGCTGCTAGTAACTTGCAAAAGCCAGCGGCACTTCAACACTTTGCAAGCAGCTTTTATGAAATGCACAACCACACAAAATAGCAGTGGTTAAGAAATAAAAGCAGTCTTTGTCGCATTCCGACCGACAGCATGATGATGATGATGATGATGATGATGGGTATCTAAGGCACAAGTCGGTACCCGTCCTGATATGACCATAGATGTTGCTAGGACGTAAAACTCAAACAAACAAACAAGCTTTTCCTGCTGGTACTGATCATATCTATATCTCTTTCTTTTTAAATGACAAAGTCAGTGTGTCTGTGTCAAAGATGCAACCAATCTTTTAAAGAAGTACAAATTGAATCAATGTGTTCCTACTGTCTGAGACCAGCTGATCAAACATAACTTAATTAAAGGAGTGTGGGGGGGGGCGCAGGTTTGTACAGCTTTTATTGGGGTGTGTGGGTATTTCTTTCTCATACAGTAAAACCTTTCTAACCGACGACCTCCATAGATCGACCACTCTCCTATATCGATCGCTTTATTTGTACCCCAATAATACCATTGTAACAATACTCTAACTCCCTAAACCAACCCCACCCCCTAAATGGACCACTTAAAGTAGGTGCCAAAATCGGTCGAATTAGAGAGGTGTTATTGTATTTGTAAAAGCCAACTGACACATTATGTGTTGAGTAGATTTGTGTGCAATTTGCTTCAATTTATTTGCAGCTAACTCGGTACTCCATTATTTGCTGTTTATTAGTGTGATTTTTCTTTTCAATTTCCTACCCGTTTATGGGTGTATAGAATGGTTGCATATATATGTGTAAGGCTACACAGGATAAGGCGAGGGGAGACTGGACAATATAGTTTATTGACAATCAACGGTTGTCAATCAACATCAAACAATCAATTCAAATAATCAATCACGAAAAATAACCAGTAATGTCTGCCAACGGCCGCTCGGAGGTGCAGCGGTGGTGGGGGTGGTTAGGCGAGCACTGTCGAATGCACCGGGCAAAGATTGTCATGGCTACAGAACGCAGCATCACCCAACGGATAATACCTGAACCAATCATGTTTTGGTGGCTTACGCACCGCAAGAGGGGGGCACCATGTACCGCCCCTTACACACAGATATACGTCGTATATCTAGGCTATATACTTTTATTTACAGTACATGTGTCCAGGATTTCCAATATAGACATTCTAAAATGGTCGCCTATATATGTATATACAGTAAAACCTCTCTACCTGACCACCTTCAAATATGGACCACCCCCCTATATCGATCGCTTTATTTGGGTCCCAATTTCCCATTGTAATAATAAAAAAAACCTCCCTAAACCAACCAGCTCCTTAGATGGACCATTTAAAGTTGATTCCATGGTCGATCGATTTAGAGAAGTTTTACTGTATATTTATATTTATGTTATATGTGTGCAGGTTTTCCAAATTAGAAATTCTGAAATGGTTCCACATATGTAAGCATTATATGTGTGTGCATTATATGTGTGTGCATTATATGTGTGTGCATGTTGTCCTCTATCCACATCCACATGAAGGTGACCTACATTTGATAAGACCAGATGAATCCCGTGATGCAACCGTTACTCATTAGCATAAATCTGACACATATACACACACACTGCAATACGGAGCTTGCAGAATATCCAGGTCATCAGTGACGTCATCCTGCCGCAATCCGCAACATAAATCAGCCGATAAGAAAACACCCCCGGACGACGCGCCATGAATCAGCGATGGTTGGTTGCTTCTGGTATTTTACATCCTGGCAACATCTAAGGTCATATCAGGAGGGGTACCGACTTGTGACAGTGCAGACTCATGGGAACTTTATAGTGCTGCCCCTCTGGGAAATCACTACCACCAGCACCATGACCCGACATCCCACTAAGTCAAATTACCCTGACACTGAGCTAAACAGTCCCGCCCTATCCTATTAATGCCGAGCGCCAAACTAGGAAGCAAAAAGTATCAATTTTGTAAGTCATTGGTTTGACTCGATCTGGGAATCAGACTCCCGATCTCCCGCACGGGAGACCTGCACTCTGCCGATTCGACCAGTGCGTCCGGTGTGATTCAGTGATGACCGGTGGATGTCAGTGCGTGATGTTCGTGGAATGTGCCTTCTGCTCTACTCGGCAGCCAGTTATCAGATAATTGTCAGATAATTGTCAGATAGTTGTCACGCCGTTGCCCCTATCTCATTGGTTTATGTTCGCTGCCTTCTCTCATCTGTCATCCACAGTACTGCGCGGTTGATTTGATTGTCGGACATTAATTTGGGACATCATGAGCTCTAATCAGTTTTCCCATGTTACCATTCTTGTATTTCTGCCATAAGAGTCCAATCCATTTATAGAGTCTGGTCTGGGTGAGAAAAAAAGTGAAGCTTGTTTTATTTAATGATGCCTCCAGAGCACATTAATGTTTGTTGCATCAGCTATTGGATGTCAAACATATGATCATTTTGACATATTTCTGTGAAGGAAACCCGCTGCCGCCACATAGGCTACTCTTTCCAATACTTGCTTGCTTGGGGTGGTTTGTAACATTACGATGGTTACTGGTTGCAGAACTGCAACATTATAGAGAGGCTCCGATAAATTGGCCCAATCGTTGGTTGAAGATTAATCTTCAGTAGGGATGGTTGTAGAAGCTGGGGACATCTTTACAATGGTGTAACGGCGAAGCATTGGGGCGGCCCCCAAATCTCTTCGGTCCAGCAGTAGTTGAGCAGTTGTATCCAGCAGACAGCAGCAAGGGTTTCGAGGAAGGGCAGTTAAAGATGGGTGCAACGGTGGTTCCAGCAACGAGAACAAAGCTAGAGAAATGTAAACATACAGGGCCCCACCCAAGGACACAACTTCCCTGGTCAGGGGGAGAAGTATGCCTGGGAGAAATAGAAAGGGTAAAGTCTAGGAAAGAGAAATGAGGAGAGTTTAGTCAAAGGACCATGTCTATTTGCTCTATGGTGATGAACCAGTGAGCCATAGACACGGACAGAGTAAGAGTAGAAAGTGAAATGCTGGCGGACTCCCCCTCCTGGAACTCTTTTCAGACATATCAAGGAGGAGCAAGGCCAGTGGAGAGGAGATAGAGAGAGGTGTGGATGAAGTGCGGTCCGGATAGCAAGTGTGTCTGACTTTCCAATATGCAGCATACGGTATTTTATATGCACTTTCCCACAGTTTGGTTGATACCCAGCCCCCACCTTCTCCTATGTTGTCCCTCCGTTTTGGTAGATTACCCATGGGTTCGAACGCTGATCGAGTCAAACCTATGACTTAAGAATTGAGGAGCTTGCTAACCAGGCACTCAGCATTATTAGGATTTAGCAAGGACTGGTTGGCTCAGTGTCAGGATAATGACACTGAGTGGGATATCAGGTCATGGTGCTGGTGGCCTGGTCTCCCAATGGGGCATTACAAAAACGTTGCCATGAGTGCGCACTGTCACAAGTTGGTAGCCATCCTGATATGATGGTAGATGTTGCTAGGACGTAAAACTCCAACAACCAACCATTTATTGTCCCTCCCACCATGCTCACCATGAGTCAATATGAGGTTGTTTTAGACCGGATTGCATTGCTTTTAAAGCGGCATCGTACGATGCTTTTGAGTGTCTGCCATTGGTCTGAGATAAATACGTTAAATTGATTGTTGCAATCTACCTTACTTTATTTTGAAGTAACTTTTATTTTAGGTGTCTAAGTTTTGAGATATTTGAGGTGTAAAACATAAAATTAGTCTTGGCAAGCATGGCAAAACATTGACACCATAGACTTCAGCAGTAACAGCTTCTATTAAATTGACTAAGTATTCCCTTATATATGGCAACACTTGCTTAATTTACTCATTCGGACATATAAGAAAGGCAGAGTATAAATTTGGTCAAAAATGTTTATTGGAGGACACAACCTGCAGGCCGGTCGTCATATCAGGATGTCTGGAGAGCATGATCGGTTTGTGTATCATGGTATCGTGAGGAATCAAAGTAGATATCAATTGTCAATATAGCAAACATATTGTAAAGCATCAACAGTGAATAATCGTGAATCGAGTATCAGTGGGAATCAAATAACAATCATAGAAATCAATCAGGGGAAAAGCAAGTAAGATAACACTCGAATAGATGTTAGGTAATCAGGGTAAAGTGTGTGGAGAAGAAATGAACCATATCCTCTATTATGAGTTGAGAAACATCAGACCTCAACCCAACAATTTACCAAGGGCTGATGGACCTGAGTATATCAGGGGGTTTTCCATATATGCTAGGACAGCATCACTATTCCAGGGTCCAGCCTCTTTTATATCTTCAATAGTGACTCCTGCTGTTACATACCCCTGAACAGCACCCCTTCTAAGAATATGTAGGAAGAGAGAGGGACCAGGCCCAAAGAGGAAACAGGCAGCAAGGGAGAGAACTTTGGTTAGTCTTGTTACAGTTAACGGGGAACCGTCTGGTAGAAGGAACCCAGGAGAGAGGTCAGAAGGGTTAAAATGAATCTTGTATCTAGACCAGGCAGAGACAGGGCAGCAAGTGGAGATGGGAAGAGTTGGAAGGAGGTATGTCATAGGAGGTTGAGACTTAGAACTAGTTTTAGGTAACCTTACCGAGACATGTAGACCAATATGAATAACAAAAACCTGCAATTACCTCAATTCTGTTATGTAAGACTATTCAGTGCTAATAACAAGTTCTGTAATGTTTGAGTGTGACTTACAAGTAAAGAGAGTACTAAATTGAAGAAAAATGAGCCGGTGAGCGGCAATGTTACTGTCATCTCGGTGTGCAGCAAGGAGAGCCGAATCGACTGTCTCGGTGAGCTGTGTGCGGCGAAGTGAGTAGAGCGAGGTGATCATTTGACGAAAGTAGTGCGAGTGGCCTTGTTCGTAGATTATTTATGTTGACCATGACAACATACGTAATAAGTGCACTAGTATCTCAGTTAGGTATGTAGCATCAATTCTAGATAATAGTTTTGCTTTTGAAAATTTGATGGTACATCGGACTTTGCAGCTTTAAGTATGTGCATATAATATCCCATGATTTTATTATACTTGATTGATTGCCTACCGATGAGCGGGTTGGCAGCAATGGACATATTCACCGCGAAAAAGCTAGTGTCATCTATTCTGTCAGTCTTGCTTCATTATACCACCAAGGTTGAGCGGTGTCAGTTTCAGTACCATATTTTGTTGGTAGATTAGTTGATTAAGCTGGGGAATTTTCAATCGTGGATGATTGGTCTTCCTCATTCCACTGGTCCTTGCCCTATCCTAATAATGCCGAGCGCCTGGCTAGGAAGCGACAAGTATCAATTTGTATGTCATTGTTTTGACTCAACCAGGGTTCGAAGCTACAATCCTACGATCTACCAGAACGGGAGATGGATGCTCAAGTCATTCAGCCATCCCGTCTGGTTATGGTATATCTATGGTATATCTATGGTATATCTATGGTATATCTATGGTATATCTATGGTATATCTATGGTATATCTATGGTATAGATGGGAGGGTATTGTAGCATTCCCTTCTAATCGAACGAGTGCCATTCTACCGGTATAAATGTCAATTTAGCTGAGTACCAATGGCGACTGGAGTAGTCTGCTGTTCCACAATATGGGGCAAGAAGCAGTGATACATTTATTCAACTTTATATTATTCTTACAATGAATATAACCGCTCTGGTCAAATATAGAGTTAGTAGGCAAATCAAAATAATGTTATTTATTTACTTCTATTATCAACTTAATCTACAATAATATATTTTCTGACGAGACGGGATGGCTGAATGAGTTGAGCGTCCGTTTCCTGTTTTGGTAGATCGTGGGATTTTAACACTGGTTGAGTCAAGTCGATGAATTTAATAGTTTATACTTGTCGCTTCCTAGTCATTTTTTCGGCATTATTAGGATAGGGCAAGGACTGGTTGGCTCAGTGTCAGAATAATGTGACTGAGTGGGATATCTAAGAAAAATACTGCAGGCAGTGGCTGGCAAGTTTTTCGCTTGCTGTCACCTTACTCTGCTTGTGTGCCTAGCTCACCAACTGGTCACCACAGAGCAAGGAGGCACAGCCCATTGACTCAAGTTGCCTCACTTCTCTTTCCTCTCTTTCCTCTCTTTCCTCTTTTTTTTCTACCGGGCTTACTTCTCCTGATCAAAGGAGTTGTTCGCTTGGGTGGGGCCCTTTTCCTTCTTCACTGCTGCTGTCGTCCTTTGCTGCGTATCCGCTCTTTGCCCCTGCCTCCTCTCCAACCCATCGGCGACTGGACTCAAGTGCTTCAGCCAAAATCGGACTGATTAAACGGTGCTAATTTGACGACCTTTCGGGGATTGGACTCAAGTACTTTGTACTCTTGACAAACCGGTTTATCAAACTCTTGACAAAATTGGACCAGTTTATCATTGCTGTTTCAATGCTGTAGGTTACGAACAACAAACACATCAAATCAAGTGTCCATTGGCATTTCCGAGCGAGTCAGCAAAGTACCCAAACTTCCAGTTTCTTTTCCTGCCCACACCCTTCTATTTGTACTCTAAATAAGACGTTTTACCCGTGTTATTCTAAAGCCGAGCAGGGATACAGCTGTTCTCCCAATTTGTAATTAAACTCTCCTGGTGTTCCTGCACTTCCTCACTCAATCATTCCTTCTCAAACCAGGTGTAGAATTGGCCGATTACAACAGACATTTTGAGGCTAATCCACAATGCGTATACCCCAGTAGAACTAGCAGAGCGCTAATGCTACAACCCTTGCTGAAATGAGAAATATTGCACCTAGAGCAGGATTCGAACCAACATCTCTTTGAATTCCGGGCCGCTGTGCTAACCATTATACCACCTAGGCCCACGTGTATATGTGGCTACTCGCCTGAGAGGTCACTGTAGATCACTACACTCGTCCCTCTGGAATTGTAAGTCTTTTAAATGGTCATTTAATGCTTACAATTACATACATACATGCAATGCACTAACAGTATACATACACAGCGTAGATTCAACAAACATACAACGCTTAGCTTGCACAGGATCCTGGTCACCGCACCAGTGTCATGGGGGTGATGAAAATGGGAAATATTGGGCTGAGAGCGGGACTCGAAACCCATCTCTCTCCGAATTCCGGGCCAGTGTGCTAACCATTACACCACCTAGGCTCTGTGATATCCCCACACTACCCAGGCCTACCTGTCTATGTTGCTACTTGCCTGAGAGGTCAGTGCAGACTACTTTTTTTAAAGTTTTTATTGAGGCTGTATTTATACTGTCCATAGCATATAAGCCTGGGTATTCAGGCTTGTTTTCAATGCTGGCCAGCTGTAGTGTTGGTGTTATCTTATCACACAGTGGCTGCTGCTACGGTATTTGATTGCCTATATTTCAGTAGCAGGTCGATAGTTGGTTGGTCTGCTTAGTAGTCTGTCTATGTTAATTTGTTTGGATTTTCTTGGCATATATGTGGTTTATTTTTTCTACTCTTCATTTAAAAGCACAATTACCATTGCTACTAACATCTGACCTTATTCAAATGCCTCATATTTTTAATAGTAAGCAAAGATTTTTTTTTGATTTTTTTTTATTGAGGCTGATCAACTACACTACAATAACTCTTCATTCACACCACCACAGCATAAAACATTGCAACATCAGCAAATTCTGCTTGACAAGGTCCCACTAGAAAATACTTTTCGGTTCAAAGGCACAGGTGCCTATGTCTACCCAACCTGATATATGCTTTTGAGAACAGACAGAATGAATAAAATCAAGCCTGAGTTATGTATGCCCTTACACAACTTCAATCCTATGAATATATAATTAGCAGGGTTAATTTAGCAATTAAGATACAGCATGCAGAAGGAGTGGGTGTTCCGACAACAGATGAATGATCGCCAGACAATATTCCCAATTTTGGCCAAATAGATATGTAAATGATATCCTTCGATAGTGTATTTATGCAGTTTGAAGACTAATACAGGTAGAACTTCACTCGCTGTATAGCTTTTGGTTGGTTGTTGGAGTTTTATATCCTAGCAACATCTAAGGTCATATCGGGACGGGCATCGATTTGTGACAGTGCACACTCATGGGGACTATATGAATTATAGTGCTGCCCCATTGGGAAATCAGGCAACCAGGACCAGGACCTGATATCCCACTAAGTCATATTATCCTGACACTGAACTAACCAGTCCTTGCTCAATCCTATTAAAGCTGAGTGCCAAGCTAGGAATCAACAAGTATCACTTTTTAAAGTCATTGGTTTGACTTAACTGCGAATTGAACTCCAGATCTCCCACAAGGGAGGCCTGCGCTCTACCGATCTGGCCACCGTGCCCGATAATGCTGTTTAGCTGATGGATATATATCAGTATATCAGTTGATGTATATATTTAGATATTTATATATAATGCTAATCGGACAGGATTGACTAGTGGTTAGACTGTCCACTTTTTTGTTCGTGTTTTTTTTTGGTAAAGTATTTATTCATCTGAATATGACATTTGTCAGCGCCGAAGCACTGTTCTTCCAGCCATCTTACTATTGGAATTGACATTCTAAATAATCTAAGTTTGGTCAGTGCTGTATTAGTCACAGCACCGATCCTGTAGAATTAAGGGAGTGGCTCCTGCTGTATAATGTACAGCACCAGTCACTGCGGTTCATTCAAAAATTTGGAGCAGCACCAAGTAGAAGATGTGTACTTGGGGCAACTCAAACAATCGTTGTGGGTTACATTTTCTCTCTTATAAAACAAGCTAAGTTTATAGTTGACAAGACATTTTGTCTGTCTTATATAATGTTCAATGTGTTTAAACAGATTGATAGTTGTGTAGGATGTTCGGTGTGTTGATGGTTTGTTCATGATGGTTAAGGGTGGTGGCAGGGGAGGGGGGCCCATTGGGGTGCGTGGTAGGAAGAAAAACCACGAATTGATGACTGCAATCCCCGGCCGTGTCAATCCAAGGCCCTACACGATTGGAGTATGTGTCACTAACTACCTTCTGCTTGCTTTGTAATTTTCACCAATGGGATAGTTCCAATTATGGATCTGGTTTAAGACATAGGCTCTATATATAAAACTGTCAGTGTCAAACAGGATTTGCATGCAGCTCTATCACAACTATGCAGGTATAGCAATACCTCAGGGAGTTTGATGCCCCTGCCTTGCAGAGTTGTAAACCACTGCCTTGTGGTACAGGTCCTTGACAGAACCGAAGGCTAAGGGAGCAAACCCTAAACAGAAAACCATGTCACTGTGGCAGCATTAAGGGCGGTTGATGTATGGAACTCCCAACATCTCCCGACCAGCCACTGCAGGGACAAATAGTGTTGCGCCTGTCTTGACATGTTCTTGCCGGTATGAAACCTCTATTTGCTCCCTGAGAGAGTGCCGCTGGTAACTTACAAAAGCCAGCAGCACTTCAACACTTTTGCAGGCAGCTTTCATGAAGCTTTCAGCTTTCTATCACAACTGATAGTTTCATTTATGTATAAAAGAATTGTACTGTACGGCCGGAAGACCAGTGCTCTGGCGGTGACAAGAGATATTATTCGATGAATAAAATACATTTGAGTAAAACAATATATACATGGACAGATCTCCGCTGGTTTTCACCGGACGCGGTGGTCTAGTCGGTAGAGCGCAGGCATCTCGTGTGGGAGATCGGGAGTTCGATTCCCGGTCGAGTCAAACCAATGACTTACACAATTGGTACCTGTCGCCTCCTAGCCTGGCGCTCAACATTATTAGGATAACTGGTTAGCTCAGTGTCAGGATAATGTGACTGAGTGAGATATCGAGTCATGGTGCCGGTGGCTTGATTTCCCAGTGGGGCAGCACTATTAACTCACCATGAGTGCGCACTGTCACAAGTCGGTACCAATCATGATATGACTATGGATGTTGCCATGATGTAAAACTCCAGCAAGCAACCACCATAGGGGCAGCACTATCAAGTCGTCATGAGTGCGCACCATGACAAGTTTGCACCCGTTTTGATGTTACCTTAATTATTGCTAGGAGGTAAACTTTACAATAACACAAATCAACCCCCTCGTACCACCCACCCTCGCTGCCGGCGCTCACCCCACATCACCACCACCCCACCCTCCCCTCCCCTCCCCTCCCTCCGGTCCAAGTGCTCCTTTTGATAAGTGGGCCCAGTGTCCGCTGGTTTACCGGTGTGCCCCTAGGTGGCGCCCCCTGTCAGCGATAACACCCAGTCTAATGGGAGACGCCCTGCCTACCCCGGCACCTCGCCTCATCTAAATAATTGACTGCGCGATTAAGGGGGGGCACTTCCGCTTCCGGTGGCCGCTTATTTACACGTGAAACACATGTGGAAAATATGCTAATGGCGCCCTCTGGTGTGTAGGTGGGGGTGTGGGTGTGTGATGGTATGGGAGTGTGGGTAGGTGTGTGGGTGTGGGCGTGTGGGTGCGGGTGGGGGGGGGGGGTGAATGTGTGTGTGGGTGTGGGTGTGGGGTGTGTGGGTGTGTGGGTGTGTGGGTGTGTGGGTGTGTGGGTGTGTGGGTGTGTGGGTGTGTGGGTGTATGGGTGTGTGGGTGTGTGGGTGTGTGGGTAGGTGGGTGTGTGGGTGTGTGGGTGTGTGGGTGTGTGGGTGTGTGGGTGTGTGGATGTGTGTTATGTGTGGGTGTGTGATGTGTGGATGTGTGGGGGTGGGGGTGTGGGGCAGTGGGGGTGTGGGGGTGTGGGGGTGTGGGGGTGTGGGGGTGTGGGGGTGTGGGGTGTGGGGGTGTGGGGGTGTGGGTGTTGGTGGGAAATGGCGGTATGTGGGTGTGTGGATGTTGGGGTATGGGTGTGTGTGGGTGTGTGGGTGTCTGCGTGTGTGGATGGGTGGGTGCGTGCGTGGGTGTGGGTGCGTGGGTGTGTGAGTGTGGGGTATGGGTGTGCGGGTGTGTGGGTGTGTGGTTGGGAAATGTGGGTATGTGTGTGTGGATGTGTGATGTGTGTCTTCTTCTTTTCGTTCGCCTTCAATTACACTTGGAGCCCAGTTCTCATAATAAAATTGACAGTCCTCTGTAGCACATCTGCAGCCCTGTACAGCTTCTCCTGCAAGTCAGTGGGAGCTGGCCATATCTCTTCCCTCAGTGAGTGATGGTTCAAGCAGCTCTGTAGGATATGCTCAGCAGTCTGATCTTCCTCTCCACAGGGGCAGAGGGCAGATGGTACTACACAGAAGTATCTGTGCAGGTGATTGTTAAGGCAGTTATGCCCAGTCCTAAGGCGGAAGATGATCACTTGATGTTGTCTTGACAGTTGATGGTAGCTGTCTCGTGATTCTGTTGATCTATGCAGAGACTTAATGATGGTCTTCATCTCCTTAAAGTCAACACTGTTTTCGCGCTGTTCTGCCTCTGCACCCATCGTTGCCATTTTGTCAGCTTCTTCATTACCCTGAATGCCGCAGTGTGAGGGATTCCACTGCAGCACAATTCTGAAGCAGTGGATATTTTGAAGTGCTTTCTGGAGTCATGGCAATTTGTTCTCTGTGACTGCCTCACCTGCAAACGCGCCAATAACGCGCGAGCCAACACTTGGCATGCGTCGGCCCGCGTCGAAAGTTTTGTGCAAGCACAAAACGTTGGACGCGGCCCGACGCGCGCCAACGTGTTGATCGAGACATTGCTGTCACTCAACCTGTACCGACATGTACCGTAGCGCCCAAAAAGGCAACACGTCGGCACGCGTCGACGCACGTTGGTGAGAAACGTTGTAGTGTGACAGCATCATAAGGGACACAAGTAATCTGCACTGACCTCTCAGGCACGGAGCAAGGTAAACAGGTAAGCATGGATAGGGTGATTGGTGTCAGGGAGTTTAGGTAGTTTTGATTATACTTAGCACACTAGCCCTGGGGCCATATGCAGGAGTCAGTGTTATCGAGCCAAAACGCGTTTAGAGGGGATTTCTGGTTTAACGCCGAAAAGTCGATATGCACGAGTCAGTGATAGGCCTAACACCACGCGTTTAAGGTCCGCTACACTAACCCTGTTTCATATGATGTTTACGGGCTGTGTTAGCGTAACCTTGTAGCCAAATCTATTAAATGATATCATATTTAACAGAATTAAATACGCAATAAGTGAAATTTAATGAAATTAACCCTAAATTCGAAGCAATATTAACGCTGCCACCGTAACGGCGGCGATATTAATACTTATATTTTCGAATCGACAAACGTAAAGTAAACAAATCGCCGCCGTCGCGACCACCGCGTCGACGTCGACATCCATACTGGCCGACTTCTATGCATTGGCGGCAATGTATTAGCGATTTGTTTACTTTACGCTCGTCGATTCGAAAATATAAATATTAATATCACCGCCGTTACGGAGGCAGCGTTAATATTGCTTCGAATTTATGGTTAATTTCCTCAAATTTCAGTTATTGCGTATTTAATTCTGTTAAATATGATAGCATTTAATAGATATAAGCCTAAAATATGGGTACACATGCAGAGGGATTTCCCAAATCTATAAATAAATTCAGGTTTAGCTAAAATGAAAGTGTTACGCGCTCCTGCATACGACTTGACACAGTTCCCGACGTCGGTGAAAGCTAAACGGTAAAAGGCTCTAACACCAAACGCCGCTAACACTGACTCCTGCATATGGCCCCAGGAATGGCAACAAGTGGAGGTTCTAATCCTGCCCTAGATATAATAGTTCAATTGTTATCACACACACACACACCGATGACAGAAACAAGAAGAAGCAGGTGTGTAAATAGTAGCTTTGATTCGGACGCGGATGGAATTCTCGACCACCCATAATTTGTAGGAGGTGAACTTCCTGCAATGGTCGATCGTTACTTCAAATTAAAACACACGCTTGAGGTTCTGTAATTTTCTGAGATAAATATATTACCTTGATCGTTATTATCTACCTTACATTAGTTTGAAGTAACCTTTATTTAAAATGAATAACTTGGGGGATATTTGACGTACAACCATGCACAATTAATTGTTGTTTGTGTGTGTGTGGGGGGGGGGGGGGGGTCTTTGTGGATTTGTTTGTCTCAGTAACAGGGTGTGTATTTTTATTGCTCCACTCCTCTTCTTTTTTCTCCGCCACTGATGTAGCCTTCTGCATAAACAAAGCCAGTTTCCATGATTGTTGACCTTGGTGCAGGAGGAGCGCTAATTGTGGGGGTGTAGGGTAGTCAAGAATGGAGAGCGATGGCAGCTGCCTTCTGTCCTTTTTGTCTCCGTCTGTGCTTCCATTTCTATGATTGTCTTTCCTTATGTAACGCCATCTCTATCCCTCAGTTTCTGTCTATTTAGATGTTTCTTTCAATCCAAAGCTGTCCCTCTCCGTCTCCATCTCCATCTCCATCTCTGTCTCTCTCTCTATATATATATATATATATATATATATATATATAAATGTATCGGTACACAAAAGAACATAGGAGAGAGAGTAAGTTTGGTTTGTATTTAATAACTGGCTCAGGGATTAATAGCCCTAGCCCTAAGAAAAAAAGAAAAGAATTCCTCCAGTATGTCACATGAGGGGGGTGCCCGCTTGGCAATTTACCTGACAGCTGGGAGCGGGGGGGTGGGGGGGGGGAGTGCTCCCCTAATGTGCAAGAGGAAATATAGGATGTACATGTTACCTTTGTATTTATACTTGTATACTGCATTATACATCACATATATCAGTTCCAGTGCAAATGACAGGATTTTGCACGACTGGTAGGATTGAGGGTGGTGACGCCACCTGGCACAACTGTGAAAAGGGGTCACCTATAAAGTAGTACACAACATATGGGTGATCATATAGGGACAATTCCCTGTCATGCCTTTATACTCGCATAATTCTTATACATCACATACGAGGGGAAATAACCAAAGAAAGGGCAGGGGAGGAGGGGTAATAACCAATGTCCTGATATCACCTTAGATGTTGCTAGGACGTAAGACAACAAACAAACCAACATGAGGGCAGGAGGAGGAGGGTAATAATCAGAGGGAGGGTGGGGAAGATGGGTAATACCCAAAGGGAAGGTCGTGGAGGAGGGTTTATAACCAAAGGGAGGGTGAGGGAGGAGGGTTTTATCCAAAGGGAGGGCGAGGGATGAGGGGTTATAACCAAAGGGAGGGGGAGGGAGGACGGGGGTTATAACCAAAGGGAGGGCGAGGGAGGAGGGGTTATAACCAAAGGGAGGGTGAGGGAGGAGGGGGTTATAGTCAAAGGGAGGGTGAGGAAGGGGGTTATAACCAAAGGGAGGGTGAGGGAGGAGGGGGTTATAGTCAAAGGGAGGGCGAGGGAGGAGGGGTTACAACCAACAGGAGGGCGAAGGAGGAGAGGTTATAGCCAAAGATAGTGGGAGAGAGGAGGGGTTATAACCAAAGGGAGGGCGGGGGAGGAGGGGTTATATCCAAAGGGTGGGGTAGGGAGGAGGAGTTATAACCAAAGGGAGGGCGAGGGAGGAAGGGTTATAGCCATAGGGAGGGGGATGGAGGAGGGGTTAAAACCAAAGGGAGGGCGGGGGAGGAGGGGTTGTAACCAAAGGGAGGGCGGGGGAGGAGGGGTTATGACCAAAGGGAGGGTGTGGAGGAGGGGTTATAACCAAAGGGAGGGCGGGGAGGAGGGGTTATAACCAACGGGAGGGCGAGGGAGGAATGGTTATAACCATAGGGAGGGGGATGGAGGAGGGGTTAAAACAAAAGGGACGAGGTGGGGGAAGGGTTCTACCCTATGTGCCAGTAGAATTGAGACAATTTCTCTTTGTCTTTGTTCAGTTGTTTAATTATTCAAACAGTGTCATGTGACTGGAATGGCATTGTAAATAAAGCATGTGTTGTCTGTGAAGTCTGTTCCACTTCTGTTTCTTCCTTGCCCCTTTGTTTCTGATGTTGTGTCTGTCAGTTTGTGTTTGTAATGGCTTCTTACCAGATGTTGGCGTTGAACAATCTACCCTGCCAGGTCAGTGAGTTACTGGGACAAGCGGCTCTGTGTCACAATTTATCGGAATTTTAGTAGTCAATAAGAGTGTGTTACAGGTCAGAGATTGGTGGCAGGTCAATAGTATAGTGTGGTCAATAATCAGTTATATGTCTGGAGTTGGTGGATCATGTTGAAATTCAACTCAGGCCCTCAACCCCATCGCCTTTTAGTGTTTGTCGTTTGTAGGGGTGGGTGGGCAGCTGAGTTGAGATGGTGAGTTGCTCGTCCGGCTGCTGGAGTGGAAGTGAGGTCTGCTGGGTCTCGGGGGGCGACGATGGGTGGCCATAACATCAGAGGTCTCGCGGGAGACTCAGGCCCGCAGGAAATCCGGTAGGGGTTTTGGGGTTTGGATTCGAACCCAGGTGGTGCCACCGGAAAGACTCCTTGTTTGCACACAAATTACCCATGTTGGCGAACCAACATGAACAATGAGTGCGCGTGGGGGGACCTGGCAGCCTCTCGCCTTTAAAGAGAATTCAACGATGATTCTGGCAGAAAACAGAACAAAACTCTTGTCTGGTTCTGGATGTCAGTGTCTGAGTGGTCGGTAAATACAGTTGTCGCCACATGCGTTGGTGTTAAATAGAGGAGTGCATGGCTTTTTAGCCTCGGGGAATGGCACTAGTTCCATATGAAGTTGGTAGAGTGCAATTGTATCCCAGTACAACTGTATTCCACCAGCTCCATATGAAGAATTCAGGCGCAAAACCACTTACTTACGCCTACCGCCCAACGTTGGGCATAGGCCACAAACAAGGGCTCTCCAGTTATCCCAATCCTGGGCCATCTTCTCCAGCTGTCTCCATGTATGACCAGACCTCTTCACATCTGCCTCCAGGTCACGGCACCAACTGTTTCTTGGCCTGCCTCTCTTCCTTTTCCCCTGTGGATTCCAGGAGAGTGCATGTCTTGCGGTGTTGGATGCAGGCCTGCGAAGGGTAGGGCCAACCCATCTCCAGCGTCTCCGAAGGATCTCCTCCTCAACAGGCTGCTGTCCTGTTCGCTGCCATAGCTCCAGGTTACTGATGGTGTTTGGCCAGCGTACTCTTAGGATTCGTCTGAGACAGGTGTTGATAAAGGACTGGATTTTGTTCATGGTGGTGACCGTTGTTCTCCAAGTCTCTGCACCATACAGAAGAACAGGCTTTACCAAGGAGCAAAATATCCTGATCTTGGTGTTCCTAGGCAGCTTCGAGGATCCCCAGACATTCTTCAGCTAATGGAAAGCTGCCCTTGCCTTTCCAATCCGAACCCTCACATCAGCATCTGTCCCTCCCATCCTGTTGACCACACTTCCAAGATAGGTGAAGCTTTCCACTTCCTCTATTGCTTCTCCCTCTAGTCTGATGGGGGCTGTGTTGTTATTGTTAATTTTGAGGATTTTGCTCTTCCCTTTGTGTATAGTGAGACCAAGGCGTGCTGAGTGAGTTGCAATGATAGTGGTCTTCTCCTGCATTTGTTGGTGGGTGTGGGAAAGAAGTGGCAGGTCATCAGCAAAGTCGAGGTCATCCAACTGTGTCCAAGGTGTCCATTGGATGCCATTCCTCTTCTGGGCAGTTGATGTCCTCATAAACCACTTAAACACCAATTACAAAAATGTAGTTTAAATAGACATTTAGAGACATCTTTTATTCACAATGTCTATACATTATTCCACAAACGTGTACTATTCTGTTGACAATAGAAATTGTGGGAACATTGTAACCATTAATGATTGTTTTCCACCTGCCACTTATAAACAAAATAAATATAAGATTTGTGATCTGAAACAAATAATTCTCACTAATTCCACTTTTCATATGATCACATGGTTTTGGAGCAATGAACAAAAGAGTAGGAATATAATAAAGTAAAGTGTTTGAAGGTTTGATTTCGATGTTTATCTCAATTTTTTCTTCTTCTTCTTGAAGATTTATACTGCCTATCATGGATAAGTCTGAGTAGACTTGTTTTCACCATTGGACAGTCTGTCGATAGAAAGCCCGAGCCTACACTTTTACCGACCCAAGGGATTTGTAACCTCCCACACCACATAGACATGGTATGAGAGCAGCCAGCCTTTGATGACGCTCTAAGTTATACACAGTGGTGGAAATCCAAATTGGCAGAGGTGGGGGCACGGGGAATCGAACCACTGACCTTCAGATTAGGAGTCAGACCTAGAAAAAAGTCAGACACTCTAACCACTCTGCCACAGAGAACAGCTCCCTTTGGATTGGCATTTATGTGGTGTTGCGCATGAACTCTTCATATGGTACTAGTGATGGATTGGGAAAATAGCTCTGTAAACGTGCATTACACAATGGCCGTATTCGATTATGACGTTCTGGACCATTCGGATCATCCCGTTCATCAGAATTTAAAAAAGAACACACCGAGGTGTAAGTAAGAATACACAGGCCGTGTGCAAAATGAACCGACTCAAATGCCCCCATGCCTTGCCTGGGAGCATCAGCTGGAGCAATGATGTCACATTTGTGTTGGTACCTGTAGGTCTGTAGCTACTAGTCCAACATGGTTTAATTATGATTAATGAAATGGACATATAAACTAAATGATTCGATCATAAAATACTTTAAATCCTATCTTGCTATCTTGCTTTTGGATTAATCCGCCATGTTTTTCTGCCCCGAGCACATTCGTTTATGCAACCCGAGTTTGCATGATCTGTGCATGTGTAAACCAAAAATGGTTTGGATGATCCGAAATGATTAATCGATTATGGCCAATGAAAGGCTTAGGTTTGGAGTCCTTAGTTAGGGGGTCACGTGCCCAATCACTGATGTTGAGGACAACGTAAACAAAGATGCCATAACCTACTGTCATGGGGGTGGGGATGAAAATGGGAAATATTGTGCCTAGAGCGGGATTCGAACCCAGATTTCTTTGCATTCCGGGCCAGTGTGCTAACCATTACACTATGTAGCTTCCCTGATGTAACCACACTACCCACGCCTACGTGTCTATGTGGTTACTTGCCTGAGAGGTCAGTGCAGACTACTACACTTGTCCTCCTGGAATTGTAAGTCTTAATCCTTACAATTACATACATACAGGCAATGCACTTACACATACATACACATTGTAGGTTCAACAACCATACAGCGCATGGCTTGTACAGGATTGTGGTCAGAGAACCAGTGTCATGGGGGTGATGAAAAGAGCAACTATTGCACCTATAGCGGGACTCGAACCGACACCTCTTTGCATTCTGGGCTAGTGTGCTAACCATTACACCAGCTAGGGTTCCTGATGTCACCACACTACCCACGTCTACCTATCTATGCGACTCCTTTTCCTGAGAGGTCAGTGCTGACTACTACACGTTACATTTTGAATTTGTTGAGTTTTTTAAAAGCCAAAATTAAAATAAATACTTTTTAATGAATCATTTCACTAAAATAGACATTGGCTGTGTGTGAATCTGGGGACCCCGTCAACAAATGTTCTCAATTCGGCCCTGCAGCTCCTAAGGTCGGCCCTACCATCATCATCATCATGCTGTCGGTCGCGATGCAACAAAGACTGCTTTCATTACTTGACTGCCGCTCTCCATTTAGCTTTTAACATTTCATGAACGCTGCCTGCAAAAGTGTTGAAGTGCTGCTGGCTTTTGCAAGTTACCAGCAGCACTCTCTCGGGGAGCAAATAGAGGTTTCACACCAGCAAGAACATGTCAAGACAGGCACAAAACTATTTGTCCCTGCAGTGGCTGGTCAGGAGATGTTGGGAGGTCCATACATCAACCGCCCTTGATGCTGCCACCGTGAGATGGTTTTCTGTTCAGGGTTTGCTCCCTTAGCCTTCGGTTCTGTCAAGAACCTGTACCACAAGGCAGTGGTTTACAACTCTGCAGGGCAGGGGTGTCAAACTCCCTGAGGTATCGCAATACCTGCAATACCTGCATACCTGTAAGTCTTTGTAAGTCGGCCCTACCACTACTAAATAATAGTGCGGGTGAGTCACTGATGAATAAACTGGTTGGCTCAGTGTCATGATCTTGTGACTGAGTCGGATATTAGGTCATGCTGTTGGCAGCTTGGCCTCCCACTAGGGCAATACTATAAAAAGAAGTCACATTGACTGTGCACTGTCACAAGTCGGTACCCGACCTGATATGACCTTAGATGTTGCCAGGACGTAAGACAACAGAAAGCAAATAAACCTAAGTGGTCACTAGCATGTAATCTTCATATGAACTATCATGAAAACTCTGCAAAATACTGGTATTTTTTGTTGTTCGGTACATTAGTTGTTTAAGCAGGGGAAATGTCAATCGTGGGCGATTGGTCTTCCTCATTCCACTGCTCCTTGCCTTATCCTAATAATGCCAAGTGCCTGGCTAGGAAGCGACAAGTATCAATTGCTTAGTCATTGGTTTGACTCGACCAGGATTCCAACCCACCACCCCACGATCTACTAAACACGGGAGACGGATGCTCTAACTCATTCGGCCATCCCGTCTGAACTCATTTAACTGCACTGCACTTGGGTAGGCCTAATATGGTGGATTGGGCTATGGATAGGTCAATCCCTCCCTTCTAGGTTCAAGGGCAGATACCAAGTAGTCCATGCTGTGACCATGAGTTTAGTGTGAAGACGACAACACTGACACGCCAAGTGGAGAAAAGAAAAACAGGTTTATTCACTACCTACATCTACAGACACCGTGGTCTGGTTCGCTTTGTTGTTATACGTTCTAGCAACATCTATGATTATATCAGGATGGGTACTGACATGTGGCAGTGCACACTCATGGCAACCTTATAGTGCTGCCCCACTGGGAGTTCAGGCCACTGGCACAATTCCCCTTTTTCTCACACCTTCCCATTATCCTGATACTGAGTTAACCAGTCCCTGTCCTATCCTAGTAACGCCGAGCACCAGACTAGGTAGTGAAAAGTATCAATTTTATAAGTCATTGGTTTGACGCAGCTGGGATTCGAACTCCCGACCTTCCACAGCGAAGCCTGCGCTCTACCAGATATTAAAAGCTGATACTTCAGCGACTTGACATTGGTGTACATTCTGGGGAGGTGGTGAGGCAGCAGGTGGCACCACCGGTACAGTGTTGGGTCTTACGGAGTATAACAATAATCATAATCATAATAATTCCCTTACGTATCTTTATACTCACATAATTCGTTATGCATCACATATATCTGGATACATGTTTATATATATGTATATATTAGAATACACTCAGGCTAGGTGGCCGAATGAGTAGAGCGTCCGTCTCCTGTTTTGGGAGATCGGGAGATCTGAACCCATGAGTTTGTGGGTTCCATTCCTGGTTGAGTCAAACCAATGACTTAAACATTGATACTTGTCACTTCCTAACCAGGCGTTTGTCATTAGTAGTATAGGGCAAGGACTGGTTGGCTCAGTGTCAGGATAATCTGACTAAGTGGGATATCAAGTCATGGTGCCAGCGATCTGGTTTCCCAGTGGGGCAGCACTATAAAGTCGCCATTAGTGCGCACTGTCACAAGTCGGTACCCGTCCTGATATAACCTTAGATGTTGCTAGGACGTAAAACAACAACAAACAAACTATTAGAATACATAAGACAATATATTTATCAGAGTGTCATCCTTGAAATTCGGGTCGATATTGATGTGAAAGTCAAGATGTCGTAGATGATCGACAGTGTTGTCAAGTAATGGAGTAAAGGTAAGTGCCAGGGGTTACCACCAGGGGGCGGGTGATACCTTCCCGCCGAATCATGGCCACTGGGACCAGGGAAGTGATAGATTGGATTGCATGGGTTATAGTGGAAGGACTTTAAGTTAACTATTGTTGTGGTGGTGATGAAAATGGGAAATATTGCACCTTGAGCGGAAATCAAACTCCACACCTCTGGCATTCCGGGCCAGTGTGTTAAGCATTACACCACCTAGTATTGTGGTGTGGGGGGGGGGGGGGTGCAAATGGGAAATATTGCACCTAGAGCTGGAATCGAACGCACATCTCTTGCATTCTGGGCCAGTGTGTTAAACATTACACCACCTAGTTTTGTGGGGGGGGGTGAAAATGGGCAATATTGCACCTAGAGTGGGAATCGAACCCACATCTCTAGCTCGCATTCCTGGCCAGTGCAAAGGAAGTCTTCACAGAGACCTTCATTAAGCAGTTGACGCGACTGATGGTGACAATCTGAATCAATAATCAGCGATAACATATTTAGCTGGACGGAAAATGGGACTCCCGATTCCCGATTCCCGATCAACGGAGACACGATGACACTCTATTGGAGAAACTGCGTCGCTAACTGCACACCTTGGTTGTTAGCGCTGGTGCATTCTGGGTATGCTTGTCACATCCCATGTATCGATGAGTCTTCACAGAGACCCTCATTACGCAGTTGACGCGACTGATGGTGACAATCTGAATCAATAATCAGCGATAACATATTTAGCTGGACGGAAAATGGGACTCCCGATTCCCAGTTCCCGATCAACGGAGACACGATGACACTCTATTGGAGAAACTGCGTCGCTAACTGCACACCTTGGTTGTTAGCGCTGTGTATTCTGGGTATGCCTATCAGGTCCCATCCATCGCGTCTATTGCCGGCTTCTACACGGGCCATGGATGCCTGAATGGACGGGATGCAGATCACCGCAGTAGTGAAAGGGCGCCGCAGATCCATAAGTAGACTACCGCCTTAATTCTAGATCACCTACGTCAAGTATCTGGCGCGCTGGCCGAATCGGTAGAGCGCGGGCCACGTGGGTGGGAGATCGCGAGTTTGGTTCCCAGTCGAGTCAAACCAATGACTTATCAAATTGATACTTGTCGCTTTCTAGCTTGGTGCTTGGCATTATTACGATAGGGCGAGGACTGGTTAGCTCAGTGTCAGGATAATGTGATTAACTGAGATATCAGATCATGGTGCTGGTGGCCTGGTCTCCCAATGGGGCAGCACTATAAAGTTGCCATGAGTGCACACTGTCACAACTCGGTACCCGTCCTGATATGACCTTCGATACTGTACTGTAGACCTTCTACTTGCAGGAAAAAAGTTTGTTTTATTTAACGACTCCTCTGGAGCACATTGATTTTTTGTATCATCAGCTATTGGATGTCAAACATATGGTCGTTCTGACATATTTCTTTGGAGGAAGCGCACTGCCTCCACATAGGCTACTCTTTCCAATAAATAACAAGGGTTTTTTATATGCACTTTCCCACAGACAGGACAGCACATACCACAGCCTTTGATGAACCAGTTGTGGACCATTGGTTGGAACGGAAAATAGCCCAAACTGCAAATGGGTGCAGGGCTGTTCAGATGCCTTGGCGAAAGATCCCAGTGTTGTGTCATTTGCGGGTTGGTCACTGAAGCAATGGTAGTGGATGGCATGTCGCTTCAGGAGACCGATCAATGAGACATTAGTAAGACATGGTGTCTTTTTGTATTGTCCGGTCAGTAATTAATTGGTAACATGTGGCGTGCTTAGCGTTCTGCAAGTCGGTCAGTGACGCATTTATAAAACATGGCATGCGGGTCAGCAAAAAGTGCATCTGAAAAATGGGTTGGTTGTTGGAGTTTTACATCCTGGCAACATATAATAGTCATATCAGGACGGTTATCGACTTGTGACAGTGCGCACTCATGGCAAATTTATAGTGATGCCCCGCTGGGAGACCAGGCCACCAGGACCATGACCCGATATCCCAATGTCACATCATCCTGATTGACACTGAGCTAATGAGTCCCTGACCTATGCTAATACTGCCGAGTGCCTGGCTAGGAAGCGACAAGTATAAACTTTTAAGTCATTGATTTGTCATGACCAGGGTTGCATCAGTAAAGTTTTTATTTTTGCTAATTTGTCAGTGAAGTGTTGTTACCTCCGGTGGCAGGATGTAGTTCAGGCAGTACAGTGTCCACCTGTGAAGGTTTTGTTCATCCTATCGATCCTGCTCAGTGAATCCATTTGCAGTTTGGGCAATTTTCCATTCTAACCAGTGGTCCACAACTGGTTCGTCAAAGGTTCTGGTAACTGCTGTCCTATCTGTGGGAAAGTGCATATAAAAGACCCCTTGCAGTTTATCGGAAAGAGTAGCCTATGTGGCGGCAGTGGGTTTCCAAAAAATGAAAAAGTGTTAAATGACCGAGTGCTGGGGGTGCACACCGAGCCATCCCACTGGCTAAGCCCAGAAACCCCTCGACCAATCAACTTCAACCTCTAACCCCACCCCAGGCTCGCCCCTGCGAATAGCCACTCGCACATGACCCACCATAGCAGCAACACGTCTTCTTAATGAACGAAAAAACTTTAAAACTAAAGAATCGACCTGATAAAGTATTGAAGTTCATATGATTGAAATGTTTGCATTGATGTAGATTTGATGATTGTTTGATGATTGGTTGATGATTGATTAATAATTGATTGATGACTGATGATAACAATGCTTTGGTCTTGATGATTGAAATGTCTTGTGATTGTGATTAAAATGTCTGAATTTCTCATGTCACTATTATTAAGTACCATAACTTCACTTGCATGTCGAGCCTTGTTACCGGTCACTCATAGCTGCGTTGAGTAGAGTTGAACTACTCAGCCAGTCACCCTGCCTGTCATCAAAATAAAGTTGTGTTATTCCCACCTCCTGCTTCTGTTTTCTCTGTGCCCCGGGTAGCAAAGATGTCAGAATGACCATATGTTTGACGTCCAATAGCCGATGATACCAACATCAATGTCCTCTAGAGGCATTGTTAAATAAAACAAGCTTTACTTTACCTTATTTTATATCCAACTCAGTCACATTATCCTGACACTGAGCCAACCAGTCCTTGCCTATCCAAATAAAGCCGAGTGGGTGGCTAGGAAGCGACTATAGCTTTTTAAGTCATTAGTTTGACTCGACCAGGTTTACATCGGTAACAAGTTTCAGCCCTTGTTTTTCATGTTTGCTAATTTGGCAGTGAAGTGTTAGTAGCTCTGGGCACCTTGCTGTTTCCGGTTGGGTCGTTGACTCGGCCCGCTGTGGCCCCCATCCCGGTGTTGCGGTTTTGGGTCTCCGTTGGTTTACGCTCTATGCATGGGTTCTGCGCATGCGTCAAAATCGAACGGCATAGCCTGCACATGCATCAAAATCGCAGCCCATATCCGCCAGATTCAAATGTTGGCCTAAGACAGTTGGCTAAGAATGTAAAAGCCCCCCCCCCCCGAAAAACCACACCAGACCCTGTGTGAATAGGGGTAGGAAATAATCCCCCCACCCCAAAAAAAAACCAAGCCATGAAAAGATTTTAAAAGTACCCCCCCCCTTCAGAGATAACAAAAAGAATTATTAAAATAATCCCCTCCCCTCCCGCGATAGGAAAGAACCAACAAAAATTACCTCCTCCTCGTCTCGAGATAGTAGAAAAAAGAAAGAAGTACCCCCCCTTCACGGGATATATGAAACAATAATTAAAAGCATGTAAAAGCCCCCCTGCCTAAAAAACAATGAGCCAGCCACTGTGTAGAACCGACAGCATAGAACGTAAACCCACGGAGACACAAAACCGCAACATTCTGCAGTTTGAAAGCGCCGGTCGATTTTGGCGCATGCGCAGAAGCGACAGCATAGAAGGTAAACCCACTGAGACCCAAAACCGCCACACCAGACGCAGCTGCGGCGTCTGCCCATCTTAGTCCCGCATGTATAATTGACCCACATGACTTGGGAGTCATGTAGATCACCATGTTAACTTACACCAGCAGACAGGGTAGATCTAAGATCGTGTGTGTTTGTTGGGGTTTTACGACCTGGCAATGTCTAAGGCTATATCAGGACTCAGGAATTGACGTTGGTTGGTTGGTTTTGGAGTTTTATGTCCTGGCAACATATAAGGTCATAACTGGACTGGTAGTGACTTGTTACAGTGCACACTCATGGTGACTTTATAGTGGTGCCCCACTGGAAGGCCAGACCGCCAGAAACATGACCTGATATCCCACTCAATCACATTATCCTGACACTGAGCTAATCAGTCCTTGCCCTATCCTAATTATGCCGAGCGTCCGGCTAGGAAGTGACAAGTATACATTTTAAACTCATTGGTTTGACTCGACCAGGGTTCGAACCCCACGATTTACTCAAACTGGAGACGTACGCTCAACTCATTCACCCATCCCGTCTGGTAGGGAAATGACATAGATATATATATATATATATATAAATATTGCATGTATATATATATACATATACATTTATATATAATTAAATGCGCTTTATAATTCATAAAACGATAAGAAGATCCATGGACACTATTGGTTGAACCAGAACATTACTAAAGGACCTAGGTGATGATTTTGAAGAAAATTAGTGACGTTGAAATATCATTGACATAGCCTCCAAACGACCTCAGTCCAGACCTCGACAACGATAAAGTGTTGGTTCAATATCAATATGCTTGTGTAGTCTCAAGATCAATATGGTTGTGTAGTCTCAATGCAAATATGGTTGTGTAGTTTCAATATCGATATGTTTGTGTAGTCTCAATATCAATACAGGTGTGTAGTCTCAATATCAATAAGGGTGTGTAGTCTCAATATCAATATGGTTGTGCAGTTTCAATAGCAATACAGTTGTGTAGTCTCAATATCAATGCAGTTGTGTAGTCTCAATATCAATGTAGTTGTGTAGTCTCAATATCAATGCAGTTGTGTCGTCTCAATGTCAATACAGTTGTGTAGTCTCAATATCAATGCAGTTGTGTAGGTTCAATGTCAATGCAGTTGTGTAGTGACAATATCAATATAGTTGTGTAGTTCAATATTCATACAGTTGTGTAGTCTCAATATCAATACAGATGGGTAGTTTCAATATCAATACAGTTATGTGGTCTCGATATCAATATGGTTGTGTAATCTCAATATCAATACAGTTGGGAGTATCAATATCAATACGGTTACGTAATCTCAATATAAATACAGTTGTGTGGTTTCAATATTAATATGGTTGTGTAGTCTCAATATCAATACAGTTGCGTAGTCTCAATATCAATACAGTTGCAGAGTGTCAATATCAATATGGTTGTGTAGTCTCAATATCAATACAGTTGTGGAGTGTCAATATCAATATGGTTGTGTAGTCTCAATATCAATACAGTTGCGTAGTTTCAATATCAATATGGTTGTGTAGTCTCAATATCAACACAGTTGCATGGTTTCAATATCAATATGGTTGTGTAGTCTCAATATCAATACAGTTGCGTGATTTCAATATCAATATGGTTGTGTAGTCTCAATATCAACACAGTTGCATGGTTTCAATATCAATACGGTTGTGTAGTCTCAATATCAATACAGTTGTAGAGTGTCAATATCAATACGGTTATGTAGTCTCAATATCAATCCAGTTGTAGAGTGTCAATATCAATATGGTTATGTAGTCTCAATATCAATACAGTTGTGGAGTGTCAATATCAATACGGTTATGTAGTCTCAATATCAATACACTTGTGGAGTGTCAATATCAATACGGTTATGTAGTCTCAATAAGTTGGTTCATAAAATATTCATATATATGCGTAGTATCCCTAAGTTGGTGCAACAACAATTTGGTTGTTCAATCTAAATAAATCAGTCCAAAATCATCGTATTAATTCAGCATCATGATTTTGGTTGAATATCAATATGATTGTCCAATGTAGAAAGTATACCTACATTGCACACTAAAAAACATATTGTCATTCTCAATCATTTAAATACTATTTCCACTACAGGTTTTACACATTGATATAGGTTACACCCATGCTATAGTTTGTTTGTTGTTGTTTTATGTCCTAGCAACATCTGAGGTCATATCAGGAGGGGTACCGAATTGTGACAGTGCGCACTCATGGTGACTTTATAGTGCTGCCCCACTGGGAGACCAGGCCACCAGCAGCATGATCTGATATCCCCTCAGTGACATTATCCTGATACTGAGCCAACCAGTCCTTGCCCTATCCTAATAATGCCAAGCGCCTGGCTTGGAAGCGATAAGTATCAATGTTTAAGTCATTGGTTCCCATGCTATATCACATAGTAAAAGCAATATAGCACGGCAATATATCACACCCATCTGACATGGTCAGTCTGTAGACACCAGTGTATAAGGCCACTCTCTAACCGCCATGCATGCTTTCATCCATGGGTATGTTGATATAAACATGATCTCCTGTCCCACTGCCAGATAGCCATAGCCGCTTCACCAGCGAAATGTTCCATATATTACTTAGTCGTGACGTCACAATGTGCCATATTTTGTAACTGATTTTATTTTGGGGGCTCAGCGACAAACTTCAAAGGAATTCAATTTGGCACGCCATATTTTAATTACGAAGGTTTCAACGGCCTTGTCTAAGGATTTGTGCAGAAAGCCTGCTATAGATGTTTAAATGGATTAACACAAAGCAGGGTGAAAACTGAGATTTTTGACTGTTTGCAATCTACACATAGTTATAAGCCATAAACAAGAACCAATAAAACCTAAATTATTACTAAATCAAAATTCAAAAGATTTGAATCAAATTGGACTAGTGCTGCCCAGTGGTGAAAAGAAATGTTACCACACTTACCCTCTATGAGCAGGGTAAATAAATTCATCACAAAAAATAAATTATTTGTTATATATTATGTTCTATATGTTATGTGGGAATTCTGTCAGCGCAGAGAAGCTTCGGTCATAGCAGGTAACCGTCGGGCCAGAGCAGACGACATCATTGGAAGGCACCCTGTGTCCCAGTTTCTGGATAATCAACGCGTGTAGCTTTTCTCGGGAGCAGAACGCTGGACAGTCACGTGTGCTTTGAGGTGAACCTGCCAAGGTTAGTTGGTTGGTTGTTGGCGTTTTACGTCCTGGCAAGATCTAAGGTCATATCACGAAAGGTACCGACCTGTGACAGTGCACACTCATGGCAACTTTATAGTGCTGCCCTACTGGGACATCAGGCCACCAGCACCATGCCCCGATATCCCACTCAGTCACATTATCCTGACAACGTGCCAACCAGTCCTTGCCGTATCCTAATAAGTCCCAACACCAAGCTAGGAAGCGACAGGTATCCTATCAATGGTGGAAATCATTGGTTTGACTCGAGCGAGAATCGAACTCCCGACCTTCTGCACGGGAAGCCTGCGCTTTACCGATTCGGCCGCCGCGTCCGGTGAACCTTCCAAGAGGAGAGATCAATGACCTACCGGGCTAACGTCGCCAGGGGTCAGACGGGGTGAGGGGGTGGGGGTGGGGTGAAGGTGGAGGGTGGGGGCGGCGGAGTCCCGACAGGTACCAGACCATTCATTGAGGTTGGCTGATCAGCCTCATTCTGGAACATGCGTGACTTTAAAGCATCAGTAAAAGAAGATGCAACCATGTTGGGTGTCGTCTGCTGGAAGTTAAATCTTTGTTATCTGTTGAAATTTAAATGTATACTGTCTGTTGAAAGTTAAATGTATGTCATCTGTTGAAAGTTAAATGTGTGCATTTTTGTTGAAAATTAAATGTATGTCATCTGTTGAAAGTTAAATGTATGTCGTCTGTTGAAAGTTAAATGTTGTATGCTGAAAGTTAGTTGTCATCTATTAAAAGTTAAATGTGGTTTGTTGAAAGTTAATTGTCATCTGTTGAAAGTTGAATGTCGTCTGTTGAAAGTTGAATGTCGTCTGTTGAAAGTTAATTGTTCTTTTTTTAATGTTAATTGCTATCTGCTGAAAGTTAAATGCCTTCTGCTGAAGGGTAAATGTCGTCTGCTGAAAGTTCAATATCTTTTGTTGAAAGTCAATTGTCGTATGCTGAATGTTAAATGTCGTCTGCTGAAAGTTAAATATCAACCTTTGAAAGTTAAATGTCATGTCCGGAATGTTAAATGCCTTCTGCTGAAGGGTAACTGTCGTTTGCTGAAAACTTCAATATCAACCGTTGACAGCTAATCATGTGTTGACAGTTAAAAGTTATTTGCTGAAAGTTAATTGCCGTCTGTTGAAAGTTAAATATCGTCTGTTGAAAGTTAATTTGTGTCTGCTATGAGTGAAAGTCTGTTAAGACATTGCCAGCCCATCGAGGAGTGCGCGCGCATTCTCACAAGCTGATGCCTCACTGGATATGACATTAGCTGTTTCAAGAAGGTAAAGGCTAAGAATTAGTGCTTTAAGAAATGTAATAGGGACGCAGCAAACATTCGGGATACAATGTCTAGTGCAGGACTTGAACACAGCTTTCAGCAATTCACTCACCACTGAACTACCCCACTTCCCTGGGGAGAACAAATTGTTTTATTTAATGACGCCTCTAGAGCACATTGCCTTGCAAAGTTGTAAACCACTGCCTTGTGGTATAGGTTCTTGATAGAACCAAATGCTGAGGGAGCAAAGTCTAATAGAAAACCATGTTATTGTCGTGGCATTAAGGGCGGTGATGAATGGAACTCCCAACATCTCCCGAACAACCACTGCAGGGACAAATAGTTTGGGCCTGTCTTGATGTGTTCTTGCCGGTTGAGACCGACTCAGAGACATCAGTCTCAGGGCAGAGAGCTAAATGGAGAGCGGCGGTTAAGTAATGAAACCAGTCTTTGTCACATTGCGACTGACAGCATGATGATGATGAGAGCACATTGATTGTTATCATCAGCTATTAGACATCAAACATATGGTCATTCTGACATATTTCTTTGGAGGTAACCCACTGCCGCCAGATAGGCTACTCTTTCCGATCAGAGCAGCAAGGTGTCTTTTATAAGCACTTTCCCACAGACAGGATAGCACATACCACAGCCTTTGATGAATCAGTTGTGGACCACTGGTTGGAACAGAAAATAGCCCAAGCTGTAAATGTGTCCACTGAGCAGGATCGATGCGATGACTGGCACCTTCACAGGTGGACACTCTACCGCCTGAGCTACGTCTCGCTCCCCACCCCAGTTCCCTGATGCAATAAACTACCCCCCCCCCGGCATACCGGTGAATGTGGCCCGCTGACTGGCGAGGTTAGCGTATGCACGGGGCGTGTAGTACTAGTAAAATGATAGGCTACCGAGACTAAATATGTTTTGCCACCAGAGGGCGCCAGGTTTGTCAGATTGTCGGAGTGGATGAGGCTGGCTATTTGAGCAGAAGAGAATGTCAGACCAGACGATACTGTTGCAGCAGACTGTCGAACGAGACAATGTTATCGGACCAGACGATACTGTCAGACCAGAGGATGCTGTCAGACCAGACGATGCTGTCCGGCGAGAGGAGACAGTAGGACGAGATGAGACTCTTGCAGCAGACGAGACTGTCAGACCAGATCACAGTCAAATTATATAACTGTTCAATAGACAAGACTATCAGACCAAACATACAAGGGACAAAAGAAGTTACTTTTCTTACAGCCTAGTCTGAAAGTCTCTTAATATCCTTAAAACCTAAATGCCAAATGCGCGCCCCACTCTCTAAACGTGGTGCTACATTTAGGAGCGCGGGTCTGCGGGGTGACTGATGCCCTGTAAAGACCGACTGACCGACACAATTAGACAGCCCTGGGGGGGGGGGGGGGAGGATGATGGGAATGGAAGTCTGTCTTCCTCAGCTCAGACGCAGGGGACAGCATCTCCGACCGCGTCCGCGTGTGTATTAAAGCTGCATAGTCCGATGAAAGAGAGGTTGCTTTATTTAACAATGCCTCTAGAGCACGTTGATTTTCGTATCATCGGCTATTGGATGTCAAATGAATGTCATTCTGACATATTTCTTTCGAGGAAACCCGCTGGCGCTATTTAGGCTACTATTTCCGATAAGCAGCAAGGGGTCTTTTATATGGACTTTCCCACAGACAGGACAGCACATAGCACAGCTTTTGATGAACCAGTTGTGGACCACTGTTTGGAATTGAAAATAGCCCAAACTGCAAATGGGTCCACTGAGCAGGATCGATAGAATGACCCACACCTTCACAATTGGACACGCTACCGCCTGAGCTACGTCCCGCTACAATGCGATGAAAGCATCATATTTTCAAAACCAAACTAATTATCTAGATTTGATTCTCCGTAACTAACTTACATACTGATCCAGTTATTAAGCATGTGCTACCACATAGGAGAGAATACTGAATAAATTTAATAGAATCTGTTTCTGCAGAAACCTATGGTATCAGAGTTTCAGCGTGTTTGCCAACAATTATTTTTCTATGTTTGCACTTCAAATATCTCAAAGGTTTGCAATATAAATCAAAATTTATTTCAAACTAAAGTAAGGTAGATTACGACTATCAACCTAATATAGTTATCTCAGAAAATGGCAGAAATTCTAAACCATCGAACCATGCAACTTTTAGCAGTCCGCCGAATAACTGCTCCAAATTACAGTTTCATAGACCACACTCCATATGACCTAATAAGAAGCTGTTTGCGATACTGTCATTTAACGTTGCATAGTCCGATGGTTTAGACTTTCTGTCATTTTGCTGAGGTACATATATTAAATTAATTGTTATAGACTACTTTATTTAGGTTGAACTAACTTTTATCTTAAATGGCTAATTTTGCAAATATTTAAATGCAAACATTCAGAAGTAAATTTGGCAACTGTGCCAAAACTCTGACAGCATAGGCTACAGCAGCAACAGATTCTATTAAATTGACTCGGCATTCCCTTCTATGTGGCAACAAATGCTTAATATGTGCATCAGTATCTAAGTTAGATATGCAGAATCAAATCTAGATAATTGTTTTGGTTTTGAAAATGTAATGTTTTCATCGGACTAGGCAGCTTTAAACAGTCTGTCAAATGGCTGCTCCAAATTAGCTTGGTTTATTTAACGATGCCTGTAGAGAACATTGATTTGCATATCATCGGATACTGGTCATCAAGCATATGGTCATTGTGACATATTTCTTTTGGAGGAAACTCGCTGCCGCCACATAGGCTACTCTTCCTGATAAGCAACAAGGGAGTTTCGTAGAACACACTCCCTATGACCAAGGTTGTTTGTGGTATTGTCATTTAACTTATTTTCTCTGGGGTTTTGTTGTTGTTTTTTGATGGAAGAGGTTGGGGGGGGGGGTGAGAGGTAGTAGGCCAGCTTGTTATGTCCTAGCAACATGTGAGGTCATTCCAGACGAGTGACCCTTACACCAAACACCTTAAACATAACTTAGGCCTTTTTGTGGTTAGCAGGTCACAAAACGAAGAGTAAGCCTTAAGGCCAATTAGGCTACATTGATAAGGGATTAGGGTGTTATGTCCTAGCAACATGTGAGGTCATGTTAGGACAGGCAGTGAGCGCGCACTTCTAGCAGTTTTATAGTGATGCCCAACACTCGCCCAACAGTGACACAAGGAGTTCTTGCCTGATCCCAGTGGTTTGTGGCAAGTACAAGAAGTTGACGCATAGTTGCCTAGCTTACGCAGATTTCCCTCTTTAATGACGTGTTGTGTTGGTAGGTGCATGTACTTGTCATCTGCTCCACCACTCTCAGTTTGAAAGTAAGCAGGGTCTCATTAGCTCACGCGTGTTAGTGCGCACATTCCGTGGTCACATCCCACGGGACCAGTAAACGGAATGTTGATTATATGTCAAGGGGTCGTGACCTGTAACCATAATAGATCACAGATGGAGATGACTGGTTCGCTCAGTGTCAGGATAATGTGACTGAGTGGGATATCGGGGTATGGTGTCGACGGTCTGATTCCCAAGTGGTACAGCACTATAAAGTCACCATGTTTGCGCACTGTCACAAGTCGGTACGCGTCCTGGCAATATCAAAGCAAGCTTAGATCAGGCCAGGAACAACTTTGTGACAGTGAGCACTCATTTTGGCAACAATTGCAATAAGTAGTATTTGTAGTAGTAGTAGTAGGTTTATCAGTTGTAATACCATTGGCAGTCTTGATATTGTAACATTAGTATCAATAGAAGTGGTATTGATAGTGCTACACGTAGTGTTATCAGTCGTACTACCTCTTGTCGTACTGATACAAGAGTAGTAGCAATAATAGTAGCAGTGGTAGTGTTAGTGTCAGGAGTAACGGCAACTTGTGGACATTCAATTGCACATGTTTCCAGGAATATTGGTAATTCATAGTGCTGGACACTGCATTTTTGTTCTCTTTTTTTTTCTTGAGGATTTATACTGCCTATCATGGATAAGTCTGAATAGACTTGTTTTCACCATTAGACAATTTGTTGATAGAAAGCCCTAGCCTACACTTTTACCGACCCAAGGGATGTTTAACCTCACACACCACATAGCCATGGTATAAGAGCAACGAGCCTTTGATGGTGCTGTAAGTTATACACAGCAGTGGAAATCCAAATTGGCAGAGCTGGGGGCATGGGGAATCGAACCACCGACTTTCAGGGAACACCATAGTATCACTTTGACATCCAATGATAACATGTGTATCCAATTCGTTCACCTGTAGTCAAGGTATCTGTCTCTACTGCATTCAACTGTTGTTAGGGCGATAAACCCACCGCCATGAATGTTAACTAAAATAAACAGGTTCATTCATTACCTGAGCCTCACACGAAGCAGAGTTGCAACTAGCCACAAACATTAATGTTACCCCCCTCTCACCCTTCACTGGATCATTGGTCTTTTGAGGGCCGAGTATCAGTTCTGCTTCTATATGAGGATTCGAACCCTGTTGTCAGTGTCATTATTTATTAAACTAATGAATCACAATTTATGAAAATAAATATCTCTCATATTCCCAACATCCACATTTAATTTTACAAATCTAATTGTAATAAAAACACCGTTATTGTGCATTGTTTCGGTCTCCAGTGTTATAACTTATACAAGCACAATGAACATTGCTTTATTCTTGTTCTTAATATTATTATTACTCATAGCATCATGTCACGTTTTATTCTCTTTATCATTATCATCCTAATAATGATGAATATGTCGATTCAAATACAATGCTATTCGGTTCCAAAT
>CM059191.1:5007577-5164554 GCA_030323885.1 Branchipolynoe longqiensis
ATCTTTCATCCCTGAATTCATAGATAGTCATAGACATAGCCATATAAATATAAATAAATAAAAATCAAGTTATCAAACCGAAATCGACCATATTCATAATTATAAAACGGCCTCGTTAGCATTTAGCTGAAGTGGTGTTTAATTCAGCTAAGCCTATCAGCAAAGACTGGGCAACATCCTGGGGCTGTATGCATGACGCGGTGTTGGCGCTGCAAAACTGGTTTTGGTGGGAATCCCCAGTTTAGCGGCGAAAAGTCAGCATGCAAGAGTCAGTGATAGCGCTAACACCACGACTGTAAAATAGGGTACGGTAACCCCGCTCCATAGCACGTTTAGCGCTAAACACGGCAGGGTAGTTGTCAATTCAAGATGGAGGTCTTTGTTTATCGGCGCTATCTCAAATACGCTACATGTTAGGACAACCCATAAATGCGCGTAAAATCAAAATAACAATTGAAAAAGATGTTGGTCAACTCTAACGTAGTACAGCAAATAAGCTGTTAAAACATTATCCACAGGCCCTACATACTTTTCTCTGAGACCTATCCATGTATTAGGTATAATGGCAACCCATAAATATTGTGAACAAATACCCCTTTGTGTCATGTGATTTATGTGCTTTGTGTGCTTTGTGATCGCAGGTCATCTGTGATTTGGGCCTTCTGTTTATCGACTGCATTGTGAAGTGTCCTGGCAGTGTCCATGATGCGCAAATTCTACAAGAGTCGGATCTATTTGAAGCGTTTGAGAGTGCGGACGAGGAACCGGTAAAAGGCGTGCTACTTGGGGACAGTGGCTACATGCTGCGAGACTGGCTGCTCACCCCATTCCTAAACCCTATCTCCGCTCAGCAGACAGCCTATAATGTACATCCCAAGTCAGCTAGATCCATAGTAGAAAGGTCCATAGGTATCCTCAAGCGACGATAGCACTGTCTCCGCAGGCTGCGCTTGCAGCCGGTCAAGGCCTGCAGTGTCATCACTGTCTGCATCATTCTACATAACAGAGCTAGACAGCTGAACCTGGCTGAGCCCTCCGACTCCGAATCTGATGCCGAATCCGAGAGCGAAGATGCCGCAGACTATGAAGGTGAGCATGTAGATGGCCACCGCCCACGGAACTACCATCGGTCTGAACGAGTACGCGCTGTCGTCAGCAAAGCTGCCCACCAGAGAATGGTTGAAAACCACTTTTGATTTGGTTTGGTTATATAGAAAACAAACAATGCTAGCTAAAACTATCACTATTCGCAGCCACAGCTAGAATCCCTTTTAGCACAATTTTTTGTAACGTTGAGAAAGTTAGGTGGACAGAACGTGCATAGAATTTGGGCAACACATATATTTATTGGTAACATTACTGACATTTCCCAAGCTCCTTCTCCAGCTTTTCGATCTCAAGAAGTTCCCGGCGATACTGAGCCTTCAGTAACAAGGTCTTTGCTGTCTCCCCCCGAAGCTGGGCTTCCAACAAAGCCGTCTTAGCTTTGTTCTTCATCGATGAACTCTTCAGGAACTTGATGAAGGAAACGCGCTCATCGGTGTCTGTAGGGAAATCCCTTGGGGTTGTTCTCCTCCCTCGTCCTCTCCACCGCCGGTCCTTGCCTGTCACCGGGGTTCTTGTCACATCGTCACGGTCTGCTGTTGTGGTCCTGCGGTCTGGCTGCCCAGTCACGTGGAACGCCTCGACTGTCAAGATCAAGGAGCGTTTTATTATAACTGGGTGATGCTGGAACATGTATTTTACAATCAAGGAGCTTTTACTATTAGTGTCAGATTATTAATATCAATTATTGCCATACATGTTTGGTCCATTTGTGGTGGTGGTCAGTGATAAAGGGCCCTTTTTCTCATAAGCGCAAGCAGGTTTTACTGTATATAATATGTGCTGACTATGATCATCACAACATTAATATAACATACAAGAATCGGGGGTCTCCCAAATGCGGAATTATGGTGACGCAGGTGTGAGAAGGGGACTTGCCGGAACATTTACACATACACATACATAGTTCTCAAACACTGTGTACTACTGGAGGTAGTCTACTTGAAATGGATCTTTCAATGAAACTCATTATTGTTTGATTGATTGTTTGGTGGTTGCTTTACGAGTGTCAATATTTACATTTCTTCATTGCGCCCAATAACGCGGGAGATATTTTAGATCAAAAGTAAATGTTCACAGAGACAGTCATGGAACTAATTTCACAATTTGAAACTCTATGCATGGACCCGGTTATGGTATAGTAAAAGAAAAATCCTCACATACCCCCTGAGCATTGTGACTTTAGCCGAATATTTGTGTAAAATTGTTGATTCGACTAGGACTGTAACCGTGGTAATATTTTTCTGCTTTTTCTCTGTAATCATCACAAATAACACAAAACCCTAGGAATCAGGTTTTCACATCATGATTACTACTGCTTATAAAGCAAGTCGCATGTGAAATGTCCAGATAATGTCAACCTTTGTTTGGAAAATATAAGATTTTGGAGTCAGATTGGTTTCCATCCTATACTGCTATTGACTGGGTGTGAGCACCATTTGACCTACTTAAAAATGTCAGAATCTGTTTATTTTCAATTATTCATATGCAAATGGACATGAGTGATTCTCCAGAATTGGAGACCCAATTGTTGCATTAGTGCATAAATTTAAAATGTATTCTGAACATCTATTGTATACTATTTATAAACTTCCATATGAGTGAAATCATCAACCAAAAACAAAAAATCACTACCACCTCTGGTTTAGATGTAATTAGGCTTCAAAGAATGTTGATACACAGAGTGCCCTGTGTGTTACAATGTGACGCCACCATCATTTAAGTACAGTATCACAGATATTGACCAGATTATTGGTATGGGATGTTGAAGTACAACAGGAAAGATAACTTTTAAAGCACAAAGTGCAGTATCTACATTAAATACTGATCACAAAAAAACTAAATTTAATTTGTGACACCGTAACGCATGTCCCATCACAAATCAAATGTTTTCCATCTTCTTCATATATAACAATGTTTTGGTGTTATCAAAAGAATTATTCCATATAATATACTCATTATATGTGTAGTTCCTTAAAAGCAGATCATACATATTTGTCAGAGAATAGCGAAGTTAGTAGTTTGTGGGACAGTATTACATGTGACCCCACTAGGTCAAGACATAGAATGGCCATTTCAACTTTGGTCAAATAACAAAACATATTCACATCAAAATATCAAGACTAGACTTTAAAAGTATTGTAGAATTTTGATCGGATTTTGATCGTAGCCATGAATCACACGTTTTGGGGATGTACGTACATGTGCACAAAAACGTGACACCTCATCAATTATTGCAGTTTATGTCACTTCCTGTTGGAGTTTCCATCTAAAACATCACCAATCTGTCTGCTAAGATGGTTTGTTTAGTCTGGAGTCTTCCCTTCCCTCATTATGACATTTCAGCTCTCAAATTTTGAATTTGTAAATTGGTTGGGACATACATTACAAATGTGACACCATCAATAAAAATTGCTTTAAATCGGCCAATTTCTGATAATTCCAGATTATCTCTTATTATTTGAAAACATTATAGGTCATAGATTAAATAAAAGTATTACTGATTATGCATACCATGCTTGATAACTGATCAAACTAACAAACCATCTGTGCTGTCAGTGTGACACCAACGGTACGCACAGGACAGGTATGTTTACAGCGATATTGTCATGTCGCTATGCAATGTAAAAACTAAAAGTAGTGAAAAATATCTTTATTGATATAATCTTGCCAACATAAAAGCAAATTGAATTAACTGTGCTTGATAGTTTTCTTTATTTACAGTTTCAAAGATGGTGGGCACTCCAGTGCAAATTCATTGCTGCCATTTTTTGGTCAATTTTCCACTTTATTTAATTATTTTTACACCTTGCGGACTCTTTATGTGTCTGGTTTTGATTACTAGTGTTTGCTTAGTATATTTCCTATAGGTATATGAACAAATATACTATGTTTTTCTGAAATTGTTTTGAAGAGTTTAGTGATTAATAATGAAGCACATCCCAACGGGTCTCCAATTCTGGAGAACTACTCAAATACACACTGAGGAAGCTTGGATATAGGAGTTTGACATCATTTTGATTTAGTTGTACTGTGTCACAGTATTGGTACACAACTTCTGAGAACGCTGTATGTCGGCAGTGACAACTAGATAATATTGTATAAGCTTTGCTTTGATTCCTAATGTCATTACCGCCAAACTTGGCAACAATTTTGGTTAAAAAACTGTCAAAGCAACTAGCATCTAGCAGCACATCTGTGGATGTTTTCCTGAATAATGCACAATGTACTCACTGACAAAGCTGGCCGGACAGGGAGCTGGAAGAGAGGGAGAGAGAGTTACTCAGTTAGGATTTTACCTAATAATTTATTTTCGATTGAACACAATAATAAACTCTGTGGCGGAGTGGTTAGAGTGTCTGACTTTTTTCTAGGTCAGACTCCTGATCTGAGGGTCGGCGGTTCGATTCCCCGTGCCCCCAGCTCTGTCAATTTGGATTTCCACCGCTGTGTATAACTTACAGCGTCATCAAAGGCCGGTTGCTCTCATACAATGTCTATGTGGTGTGGGAGGTTAAAAATCCCTTGGGTCGGTAAAAGTGTAGGCGCGGGCTTTCTATCGACCAGCAGTGGAATGAGGAAGATCAGCCATCTATGACTGAAATTTCCCCTGCTTAAACAACTAATGGTAAATGGACCAAAAATAAAATAAAATAAAATTGTTATGCTTCTGAGGTACCGTAAGAGTGTAGCCATCACACTAGCATCATTCTACGTGACTTCTAATTCAAATACCTTCTTATAAGCACTATTTTAATTATTTATAAACTAAAACTTACCCGTCACGCCCATGTAGAGGTTCGGCTCAAACGCTATAATCTCGTGCACGCTCTCCTCGGAGGGCAGTGAAGGCTCCGGAGGCCCTCCTCCAGTCTGCATGGCCCTTCTTTGTCGGCTGAGGCTGAGCACCTCCGATTTCATGGCCTTCCACTTCTCCTTTTGCAACACCACACGCGTTGATCGCATCAACTACTTTGTCCCACGCCTTGTTTTCTTTCTTGGAGGGTTATCTTGTAACTTGTTGAAGGCCGAGAGTTACACCCACAGAGCCACTGACCATGACAACTAACCGGACAGAGGTGGTCACATGACTGTCACGTGGTCAGCTGAAATGACGAAATGGAATTTCTCGCCGAAGCGAGGTGCCCGTATGTAAACGTCATAGGTAACAACAGAGGGACGGAGACTGATACGTTGCACACAAAGGGGTGAACGTTTCATTTCTAGACTCTTTTGTGAATATTGGTTTCATTCGTTACTCTTAAGGGATATATAAAGAATGTCCACACCAGCGAGGAGGCGGTTGATGCGAGACTTCAAGAAGTAAGTAACTTCCCAGCGCTGAAAAGATGCTTTTCTCCACCTCGATCTTTTCCAAAATGGCCGCCGCCAGTCATCATTTGTGGCCTTGCATGAGTCAAAGAAAGAAGTAACAGTTTTGTGTGTTGTTGTGTATCCTTTGTTGGTGTTAATTGTTAGGTATTTATGTTCGGTTATTTGAAATAGCTGCAGCCTTGGTTAAGAAGTGAATCAGTTATTGAATGAGTAGTAATGCTACACCAGTCACCACTTGTCCACTGCCTGGGTCTGATAATATTAATAATGACAGTAATGAACTCAATATTATATAATGAATATTATTGTAATATTGAATATTGTCGCTTAGCAGCTAAATTAGAGAATTAGATTGAACACAAATAATGATTTTTATTTTTCTCTTAGGACTGTATGTTGGCATGGTCACGCACTCAACCAGTACTAGGCAGTAGAGTAGTATCCCACTTGGTCTTGGACATTTTTTTTCAACACTCACACTGTCACTGTGCCTGGTTGAAGTGGTTCCCTGAATGCATTAAATTCCTATTTTATCAGCAAGATCCAAGAGGCTGTGAAATCCAGAAAAAAGAATCATTTGTTTTAATAGACTTATTAAACCCGAGATATGATATGTTAAAGGTGAAGAAATTAGAACCTTTTGTTAATACTAATAGTTGCATTTACAAAGCTTGAAGAAATTGTGAGACTTGACATTTTCTTTGGGGGAAAAAGTGGCATTGGCTTATGTTAAAGTAGATACAAGATTCACCCCGTACTGCTGCAGATGGGGTGCAAACCAACCCTATGTAAAAGCTGTCGAAAAAACGGGTCAATGAACTGAGAGCCTAATTTCACAATCTAAGAAGCAACATTTATTCTTTACATATGTATTATTGATAGCCTGCTACCTTTGAGTTGAAAAATATAATATAATATCTAGTTTAATAAGATTTAAAAGTGAAATCGACGGCATTCTGCGGTCGCCATCTTGTCTTTTTGCATTCTCGCCCATTTCACCAACTCTGTGCCTATATGGGTAGCCATTTGATACTGGAGCCACAGTTTCTAGGTCATGTTCCATACTAACGCTATTTTCGCCCGTTTTTATATAAGGCTGGTCTTCACCCGTGTACTATAAGTACCGGGTGAATCTTTTATCTAATGTTAAAGTTGCATAGTCCGATGGGTTTTTAGTTTCTGTCATTTTCTGAGATAAACATATTAGGCCGATCATTATAATTTACCCTACTTTCATTTGAAATAACTTTTATTTTAAATAGCTAACTTTTGCGATATTTGAAGTGCAAACAAGGAAAATTAGTTTTGGCAAGCTTGCCAAAACTCTGACGCCATAGGTTTCCATGCAGTAATAGGTTATATTAAATTGCCTCAGTATACCCTTCTATGTGATGACAAATGTTTAGCAAGTGCACCAGTATTTAAGTTAGATATGTACAATCAAATTGAAACTTGTTTTGGTTTTGAAAATTTGATGCTTCATCAGACTATGCAGTTTTAACACAACCCTGTCAAGTAACCTTAAATTAAAGGTGATCACTTTAGGAAATTAACTAATGACATTAACTAAGGATTAGATCCCCAAAGGACTAAGTCAGGCAGGAGGAGGTGACTGACTCAAGGAAGTGAGAGGTTAGCTAGCAAGGGGACACACATTCAGGGATGAAAGATCTCCGCGATTTCGCGGATTTCCAGGATTTTTCCTGTAACTATAAGTGTACACTAATACATTCCGCCCATCCTGATATGACCTTAGATGTTGCCAGGACGTAAAACTCCACCAACCAAACAAAACATTATTTCACGCTGCAGCACCATCAGTGTATACTAATATGTGGTGCAACGCCACAGCAGGGTCAGAGTATACTACTAATACGGGCTTCAAACACTGCAGCACTATCAGTGTATCCCAATATGTATGAAACCAGATTTCCGTGAATTTTCAACGATTTCTTGACAATGCTAAGCCTAAGGGGGAATATTTCCGAATTTTTTTCATCCATGTACATTTGAGGAACTTGAAAAGATCAGTGCTGATGTTCAGATCATCATGAAACTTTAAATAGCAAAAGTTTAGACACTAAATAAGTCTATGCAGGGGGGGAAAACACCCAAAAGTCTGGTATATTGCATGAATGTACTGACGTAAGGAAAATTACTAACGGACTAACAGTAACAAGTAAGGTAAGTGGATATGATTATAAGACATAGTCTGGTACCAGGCCGAATAGGTGCTTCAGTTAGCATGAGAATGGTGCTTTCAGTGTGGGTTTCAGGGCCCGTATGCAGGAGTCAGTGTTAGCGGTGTTTGGTGTTAAAGCCTGACACCGGTTAGCTATCACCGACGTCGGGAACTGTGTCAAGTGGTATGCAGGAGCGCGTAACACTTACATTATAGCTAAACGTGAAATTATTTATAGATTGGGGAAATCCCTCTGCGTCTGTAGCCATATATTAGGCTCAAATCTATTAAATGCTATCATATTTAACAGAATTACATACGCAATAGGTGAAATTTCATGAAACTAACCCTAAATTCGAAGCAATATTAATGCTGCCGCCGCAATGGCGGCGATATTAATATTTTCAAATCGACGAATGTAAAGTAAACAAATCACCGTCGCTGCCGCATGGACGTCGATATCCATACTGTCGACGCCGCTGCCGCATCGGTGGCAATATATTAGCCCCAAATCTATTCAATGCTGTCATATTTAACAGAATTACATATGCAATAAGTGAAATTTCATGAAATTAACCCTAAATTCGAAGCAATATTAATGCTGCCGCTGCATCGGCGGCGATATTAATATTTTCGAATCGACAAATGTAAACTAAACAAATCGACGTCGCTTTCCATACTGGCGGCGGCGGTTGCTTGCATTCGTCGGTTCGACAATATTAATATCGTCGCCTTTGCGGTGGCAGCGTTAATTTCACTTCGATTTTAGGGTTAATTTAATTTTTTTTAAACTTCACTATTTGACTATGTAACTTTGTTAAATATGACACCATTGAATAGATTTGAGACCTTCAATCAATCAATAGTTCCATCCTCTAGTCGAGGGTTGGATGCAATGGTTCTCCATTTGTCCCGATGTTGTGCTGTTCTGATAGACTGTGAATAATTCAAGCCTGTCCACTGTGAAATATTTGTAAACCATGATGTTCTTGGTCTCCCTCTCCCTCTGCTGCCATTCACCTTCCCTTCCAACAATGTACGGTATATTGAACTCTGACGAATGATGTGGCCAAAATAAATAAGTTTCTTTGTCTGTATAGTGGCAAACAAGCTTTTCTTATTTTTAATTTTTCTGAGAACTTCTTTGTTGGTGATCTTCTTTGTCCATGATATTTTCATCATCCTTCGATAAGTCCACATCTCAAATGCTGCTAAACGTTTGTACATTTTCTTAGAGATTGTCCATGTCTCTGCCCCATACATTAGAGTAGACCACACATAACACTGAAGAAGCTTCCTTGTTTGTATTAATATCTTACTTGATGTTAACACTCTATACATTTTGGAGAATGTTGTTCGGGCTAGTGTTATCCTTCTTTTAATTTCTTCCTCACATCTCCCATCATTTGTAATCTTTTGTCCGAGATATATGAATTCGGATACTTGTTCTATGTTTGTGCCATCTATGGTTATATTGACATTTGGTTTATCTGTCTTTTTACTTATAACCATTGTTTTGGTCTTCCTGGCATTCATCTTCATGTTGAATAGTATTCCAGCTTTATTGATTCTATTCACTATATCTTGTAGGTTTTTCTCACTGTCTGCTAGTATTACACTGTCATCGGCATATCTAAGATTGTTGACGTTCATGCCACCTATTGTCACTCCCTTGCAATCTTCAATGTGTCTGAAAATCATCTCTGTGTACAGGTTAAATAGACATGGTGACAATACACACCCCTGTCGAACTCCTCGTTTAATCATAACTTCATCCGATAGGCCCTGCTCCATTTTTATAAATGCACGTTGTGTCCAGTATAAGTTCACAATTAGTTTAATGTTTGAGACCTTACACCTCTGTAAACTAGCTAAATTTCAATGTAACTTTGTTAAATATGACACCATTGAATAGATTTGATACCTTACACCGCCGTAAACTAGCTAAATTTCTGGTTTACACTAACCTAGTTTAAGCTTCTGGTGTTAGGCCTATCACTGACTCATGCATACCATTTTTTCCCGCTAAATGGGAATTCCGGAAAACACCGTTTTGCCTCGCTATCACCGACTCCTGCATACGGCCCCTGAACATTGAAGGCTAAGATATGTTAATGACGGGTACAATGGGTGCTAAGTACAGAAGAATAGTGCATGTTAGTGAGTGGGGAGAGAGAGCATGTGTTATGATGTGAATTTGATCGCAGTACAGTATTTCTAGGCTGAACATGCTTATTATTCATATTAACAACACTTTAATTTGTTCTTCAGATTACAAACGGACCCACCCGCCGGTGTGAGCGGTGCACCCACAGAAAACAATATCTTGTTATGGAATGCTGTGATCTTTGGGTAAGTTCTCACTTACATGTTTATGTGTTGGGGTGGGGGGATTCGTAATTATCAGAAGTGTACAAAGTATGCACTCTTTCATAACTCCCTCCCCCACCCCCTCAAAGAAAGTGAATTTAATATAAAATATACATAAAGTTGATCTTTTACCACGATTGTATTAGATTGTGCATCTAATAATACATATTTAAATTCAATTAATTTAACATAGTTCTGTTATTTAATAACTTGTTTACCTGTTTGCTAATTATTCAGTGTAATAAATTATATCTTTACCAACCATTTATTTATATTGCTAAAAGCATGCATTGCAGTGACTGTTATCGGCACCCACACCCATCAGCTTATGATTTGTGCGTTTGGGTTCGTGTTGCCAATGGGGACCTTTCATGAGCCATTTCTCTTTTCTTTTCTTGTTTTTCCTTCTTTTGAGGCTGTATTTATACTGTCCATAGCATATAAGCCTGGGTATTCAGGCTTGTTTTCGATGCTGGCCAGCTGTAGTGTTGCAACGTGTTATCTTATCACACAGTAGCTGCTGATAAGGTATTTGATTGCCTGCATTTAAGTAGCAGATAGATAGTTGGTTGGTCTGGTTAGTAGCCTATGTTAATTTTATTTTATTTTCTTGGCATATATATGTTTTATTTTTTTCTACTCTTACTACTAGGCCAGCCTACTCCTATTTACTCTTGCTTTACACTTGGTGGCAGCACCTGTTCCCGGTCCAAGTCGGCCATCATGGTTGGATAGAAGGGTGTAGGTATGTGTGTGTGCAGGTGGTGTAGGTGTGTCATGGGGGTGGTGGGGGTGTAGGTGTGTGGTGGGGGTGTAGATGTGTCGTGGGGGTTTAGGGATGTGTTGGGGTGAGGGTGGTGTGTGGTGGCGGTGTAGGTGTGTGTTGTGAGGGTGTAGGTGTGTGGTGTGTGTGTGGTGGCGGTGTAAGGAGTACTGGGGGTATAGATGTGTCATGGGGTGTAGGGGTATATGTGTGTGTGGTGGGGTGTGTGGTAGGGGCTTAGGGCCGTGGTGGACATGTAGGTGTGTGGTGGGGGTTTAAGGATGCTAAAGATTGTGAGGTGCCGCTCTGCAAGACGCCCTTACACCTCCACCACAAACCACCTACACCCCCACCACACACACTGTCAACCCCCACCACATCCCTAAGCCCCCCACCACACCCATACACCCTACCATACCAACTCACCACACACCCCTACATCTCCATACACCCCCACCACACCAAAATCCTCACCACACCCCTACACCTCCACAACACACCCACCACACAAAAATATGCTCCCACCACCCACCCACCATACACACCTACACCCCAACCACACCATAACCACACACCCCTACACCCCCACCACACACACAAAAATCCACACCACACAAATATATACACACCCACCCCACCACACCTACACCCCATACCCACTCACCACACACCAAAGCATACAGAGACCGGCATGTTGCGCCATGTGACGAGAGAGTCATGCAAACTGAAAGGTCCCCATTGTGAGTGTGCCCTAATAAGTAATATTGCCATTGGTCATTGTAGTTGGTATTGGTAATTGGTGGCAAGGTACAGCTGGCAAGGTGGGCGGGATATATATATATGCCTTCTGATGTAGATTGAGGGTAAAATCACACTACTTTGATATTGAGCATACCAGTCTTTGCCCAATCCGAGTGCCAGGCTAAGTGAGCGACAAGTATCAATTTTGTATGTAATTGTTTGACTTGACTGGGAATTGAACTCCTGACCATCCATATGGGAAGCGTGCGCTCTACTGATTTGGCCACTGCATTCGGTCAGGTGAAATCAGATCAATAACTGAGAATGGTCAATTTGTTTTTTTACATGGTGTGTCATAATCCCAATAGAATACATATTGATTTGACCATTGCTGTGTTTTCAGTCTAACCGTTTCTGTGCTGTTTTGTGTCAATCGTTACAATGGACAAAAAAAAGAAGAAGAGTGATCACCTTTTGAGACAGGTTCATATATATGTACAGTGCAGTTTAAAGTTGCATTGTTCGTACAGGTTGTACTTCTTTAATTCGGCAACCATGGGTTTTCCAGAATTACAAAAAAAATGCAGGACTACAGAAACATTAATGCTTTCAAGCAGTTTTTTTTATATTCTATGATCTAGGCGGCTTGTTATTTATTAGCTCTTCATGTTACTTCAGCATATATATATATTTGTTTGGGTGGTAAAGTATTTATTCATCTGAATATGACATTTGTCAGCGCTGGAGCACTGGTCTTCCGGTCAATTTACTATTGAAATTGATAGTCTATATAATCTATGGCTAAGGAACAGCTCTGCTATTGACTAACAGAAGAAGAGGAGGAGGAGGAGGAGGAGGAGGAAGAAAAAGTTTGATCAGTACTGTATTAGTTACAGCACCGATCCTGTAGAATTATGGGAGTGGCTCCTGCTGTATACAGAGATGAAAGACCTCCGGGGTTTCGCAGATTTCCAGAATTTCTTATATTCACCAATTAACATTAAACAAAATTCCAAAAGATGGGATGTATATAACATCAGTTGGGTGCTTCAAATCCCATTCTTATATGACCTTAGATGTAGTTAGAACATAAAACCTAAGCAAGAAAGTGTTAGATAGGGGTGATAGTGCAAGCACAACAAGGCTAGTTGAAACCTTGACTTCCGGTATTTTTCCCGCAATTCCCTGACAAAGCTAAACCCATGGGAGAATATCTGCATTTTGGCTTTTTTCCCCAGAGATCACTTTCGTCGCTGTGTATAATGTACAGCACCAGTCAATGTAGTTCATGCAAAAATGGGGAGCAGCACCGAGTAGAAAGTGTATACTCGGGGCAACTCAAACAATCGTTGAGGGTTACATTTTTTTCTCTTATAAAACAAGCTAAGTTTATAGTTGACAAGACATTTTGTCTGTCTATATAATGTGCAATGTGTTTATGTCATATTGATGTCACTAACTAATATATTCTCTCTGCTACTAGAGCCATAACTTGATATTAATGCTTCCAAGCTATGATTTTATAGTTTCATATAATATAAAGCCCAAAAGCAAACAATTAAACCTGTAGTGTCCGTGTCGGATTGCTGGACAGTGCAAGTTTGCCCAAGTATGCAATGCCGGACTAAAGAGGTACAACCTCTATTAATGGTTTGAGTCTGGAGTAACTGATTACAAATGGTAGATCGTGGGATTTGAACCCTCAGGTTCGAGCCCGGTCGAGTCAAACCAATGACTTAAAAATGTATACTTGTCGCTTCCTAGCTTGGCATTATTAGGATAGGGCAGGACTGGTTGGCTCACTGTTTGGATAATGGGACTAAGATATCAGGTCATATTATTGGTGGCCTGATTTCCCAGTGGGGCAGCGCTATAAAGTCGCCATAAGTGCGCACTGTCACAAGTCGGTACCCGTCCTGATATGACCGTAGATGTTGCCAGGACATAAAACTCCAACAACCCAACCCTGATTACAAATTGCTAACTTTGGAGAGATTTTTGAAGTGAAGACGTACAACCTAATTTCGACAAGCACACCAGAACTTCTGTGGTTGGAAACCAGTGGTGACCCAGATTTCCATCTTGCCATGGTCATGTGATACACTGACCTATGAATAAACTAAGCTACACATGATACTAGAAGTGAAGGCAAGACCAGTGAGGTCATGAGTGAACAGCTGCCCCTACTGTATGGCTTCCTCAAAATAGTTGGGTTATGGGATGTTCCCATAGATTCACTTAGTAATATCCCTTCTGTGAAGCCCAAATTATTATCATTATGTAGTGCACCACTATCTAAGTTGCTTAGTTGGATATATATCCAATGAAAGTTTCTGGTATGCTTGTCGAAATTATGTTGCATGTCTTCACTTCAAATCTCTCCATAAAAGTTAGCAATTTGTAATCAGGGTTCGGCTGTTGACGTTTTACGTCCTGGCAACATCTAAGGTCATATAAGGATGGGTACCGACGTATGACAGTGCGCACTCATAGCGACTTTATAGTGCTGCCCCACTGGGATAACATGCTGCCAGCACTGTGACCTGATATCTGATGAATCAGAAAGCATTAGCCAAACAATAACACTTACTTAGTTTTGATAATATATATATGGGTCGTTCTCAGAAACTGTGCTCACTTGGGGTAGCCTATTTGAAATCTGTATTTCAAAGCAACCGTTCATTGCAATATCAATATTTTGATTTCATGTTATAGCCAATTGATGTGAGAGATAATAAAGATAAAAATCGAGTGACAGTATTGGGTATTGTGTACATTATTGGGATGGATGTGACTGAATCAGTAGAGAATTATGCCACCAATTTGTGACATTGTCAACCCGATTGAAGATAAACCGTCACAAACTTAATGAAAACCCCTGAACAACAAGACATTTCATTTCAAATGGTCATATTAAAACATCCTCCTTAATTGGAGATTTTATTTTTTTAATAGTATAAAAATAAGGAAATATTTAACCATTTCTGGAGTCGTTAGCCGAGTAACATTTTGATTCCACTTGCCCACACTGTGAAACTACCCATCAAGCACTGTGTTGTAAACGCAACACACAAATTACTTTCTCTATTTAACCCATGCCACATTGACCTGATTATGGTATAGTTAGTTAAATCCTGAAATTGCTTCTGAACAGTGAAATTTCAGCTCAATGACAATGTATGTAAAATAGTTGATTCCAATTTGGAATGTCACCATGCTAATTTAAAATCACACCATCAAATTAATTCAGAATAGTGGCCTACTTTCATGTGAATCACTATGCACAAACTGCGGGAAAGGCAAATGAGCAAGAGTGAGCAGTTCATCACGTCCGTTATTTGGTCATAGTATGATTTTCTATTTTGTGTCTTCTGTGTTACATATGTTTGTATGTTAACAGGTACTCCAAACTGATTTTTTTTCTTTTCATGAAGCTAATTTGCCAATGGTACAGTTTGAAACATCTTATTATTCTGATTACAAATATATATAATGATGGTAAATTGGGCTTTTAGTCCCTAAGTAATGAATTTCTTAATATTTAGAGCATTTTGAGTTGTTGGTACTGATGTCACGGTTTTGGTACACAGTTTCTGAGAACAACCCATATATCTAAGTAAAAGTGTTTTTGTTTGGCTAATGCTTTTGTAGTGGTCTGCACTGACCTCTCAGGCAAGTAACCACATAGACAGGTAGGCGTGGGGAGTGTGTTGATATCAGGGAGCCTAGGTGGTGTAATGGTTAGCACACTGGCCCGGAATGCAAAGAGATGTGGGTTCGAGTCCCGCTCTAGGCGCAGTATTTCCCATTTTCATCATCCCCACGACACTGGTTGCCGTGAACATGATCCTGTACAAGCTTTGCTCTGTATGGTTGTTGAACCTACCCTGTGTATGTATGTGTTAGTGCATTGCCTGTATGTATGTAATTGTAAGCATTACAAGACTTACAATTCCAGGGGGACGAGTGTAGTGGTCTGCACTAACCACATAGACAGGTAGGCGTGGGGAGTGTGTTGATATCAGGGAGCCTAGGTGGTGTAATGGTTAGCACACTGGCCCGGAATGCAAAGAGATGTGGGTTCGAGTGCCGCTCTAGGCGCAGTATTTCCCATTTTCATCACCCCCACGACACTTTCATCGGACTATGGCTATGCAACTTTATGGGGCTGTCACACTGCGATGTATGGCGTTAGCATATGCCGAAGTATGCGATTTTCGGCTAACACATTGGCATAGGTTACACATAGGTTGGGCATACGTCGAGTACACTCGGCATATGGCAGCATACGTCGAGCCGCAACATAATTTTTGTGCATGTTCAAAATTGTCAACCTATGCCGGCGTATGGCTCATACGTTTCTCAAAGTAAAGCTACTAGAAAACAGAAGGATAATCCACCTAAAAACATTAGCATATGGATATAGCCAAGACATTAAGCGTCTAACCCAACCACTAAGGGACACCAGAGCAAGCAAGGCACCACTACTAAGACAGACCAGAAGCCAGATCAAAGCCCATGAAAGGAGCACACTGGAAATGGCCGCCAAGGCATGGAATGTGCAAACGGTGAAAGAAAGACAAATCCCTGACCTAAAAACATACAAAAAATATCTGTGCAAAATAAAAACTGGGAACCCCAACTGAACTGCACCACAAGGGGGCAGGTGATATGTCACGGCCCACCAACTGGACAGCCCAGGGCGGGATAACCGGAAATATAAAAGCCAGATAACATATCCAACAACAATATAAATCAAATCAATTTCAAACAAACATAACTCAACCACCTATTACGTACAAGCCTATGGACATGTAAATAAAATAGGCTAGTATAGAATTATGTAGAAAAAAGCGGAAAACTCTTCCCAAGAAAACCCCAAAACACTAAGAAAACAACTAACATAGTAATAAGAATAGAACAAAAATACAATGCCAAGAGGGCCCAAAAAAACTAACATAGGCTACTAAGCGTACCAACATACTATCTATCTGCTACTGAAATGCAGACAATCAAATAACTTATCAGCAGCTACTGTTTGGTAAGACAACACCAACACTACAGCTGGCCAGCATTGAAAACAAGCCTGAATACCCAGGCTTACATGCTATGGACAGAATAAATACAGCCTCAATATATATTTTTTTTAAACAAAAAACAAAAACGCTGGGCGTACATTAAGGGTAGGTCGGCATAGGTTAGCAGTACGTTGAACCAGCGTATCTCTGGCGCACTTCGAACGTATGCCTGCCGTATCTCCAGTGTACTTAACGTATATGCCATACTTCTAGCGGTGAAGTAACATACATAACTTTGGTGAGCGTATTCGATAGGTCAGAGATATTCTTCATAAGTTGTGTGTGCGCCAATTTTTATCCCTCGCACCATGACAAGTTTGGCGTCTGCCGACCTATTCTGATTTGCAATTTATTTCAACACATTACGCACACGCCGGCGCCATACGTCGTAGTGTGACAGGGCCTTTAAACTCATCAGCTATCTATACGTTGTGTTAGTATTCTGTTACTATTGAGGGTGAAATAATAATGGTTATAAATATAATTAGCCAACACATTTTCATTCCAGACCAAATGACACACCCTTCGAGGACGGAACCTTCAAATTAACAATAGAGTTTACAGAAGAATACCCAAACAAGCCACCTACAGTGCGATTTGTCTCTAAAATGTTTCATCCAAATGGTAAGTTTAAATATTATATAGTCTGTGTAGATTGAGAGCCACTTTCAATGGTGGTGCCCAGGGTAGGACAATAAGGACTGTCCTGTTGCCCGGGGCATCTGGTTTACTCAGTCGGGCAGGTGAAGTTCTCGTTGACCTGCCCGAACGAGCAGATTTCAGCTTCAATTGGCTGACTTGGGCTTAGGCAAGTTGTTTTGCCACTCGGGCAAGTAGCAAATTCAGTCACTTGCAAGTGGGGGCAGAATTACTGTCCTACCCTGGGTTCCATTAAAAAAAAAAAAATTGTAATCAATAAAGGGGGGAAAAAGTGGTGTTATGGTTCGGGTGGGGCATGTAAGCGATGCTCACACTGTGACTGCTTGGAGATTGTCGGGAAGCCCGGTTAGAACGTGGCTCTTTGTGTGGTGGTTTTCTGCGTCACTCACTGTGCAGGGCGTGTCCCGGCAGCCTCTGTGGTTTATAAATACCATGTGATGCTACTGGGTCCAGGTGGGGTGAGCTGTGGTGTTTACTGCCCGAGCACCGGCCCACTTGCCAACTGCGACATGGCCACACTGTGCTATTGAGGCTTTCCCTCCTAGCAGCACCTAAGGTCATGTGCCGTACTGATATGACCTTAGATGTTGCCAGGACGTAAAACTCTCACAACCAACCAACCGACCGAAGGTCATGTCAAGGCGGGTATTGACTTTTGACATTGTTGACTGAGTGGGATATCAGGTCATGGTGCTGGCGGCCTGGGCTCCCAGTGGGGCAGCACTATGAAGTCGCCATGGGTGCGCACTGTCACAAGTCGGTACCTGTACTAATATGCTATATATGAGTCAGGATCACGAAAAGAGGCCAATTGGGGGAAGTTGTCGGGGTCGATCATTGCATGTCGGCGTCGATCGGCATACTTATAGTTTAGCATTGACAGAGGTGTTGCAAAGTCCTTCTTAAATAAACCACCGATTGACCCATTTTCGTGAGGATGACTCATATACTTATATACTATACAAAAAACTGACATAACTACTAACAGCTAAGATGACAAGGCTACTACCAAATTGAGACTATTCCTGTCCAGCGATGAAAACAAGCCGCAGTGTGACTTCCTCGTAATGGACAGGGTAAATAAACCATCACCAAAAAATGACCTTATATGTTGCCAGGACGTAAAATTCCAATAACCAGTCAACTTGTGACATTGTGGAACTGATTGTCGTATTGTTCTGACACTGAGCTAACCAGTCGTTGCCCTATTCTGTGACCGGACGAAATGGCCGAATCAGTAGAGCGCTGGCTTTCCGCACAGGAGATCTTGGCTTCAATTCCCGGCCGAGTCAAACGGAAGAATTGCAAAATTGATACCACCTTGCCTTGAGCAAGGACGGGTTTCCTTACTGTCAGTGTCGTGGTACTGTGACTGGAATATTGGGTTATAGTGCCAGACGTGTGGTACGGTATACTGCTAGGGAGGCAATATAAAGTCTCCCTGAGTGCCCATTGTCACTGGCTGGGATCCATCCTGATGTTATCGTAGATGTTGCTGGGACATAAAACCCAAACAAGCACCTCTGCCTTTGCACAAGACCAGACTGGATGGCCGAATGAGTTGAGTGTTCTTCTCGTGTTTTGGGAGATCGGGGGATCCGAAGCCATGGGTTTGTGGGTTCGAACCCTGGTCGAGTCAAACCAATAACTTAAAATTGATACTTGTCGCTTCCAAGCCAGGCTCTCGGCATTATTAGGATAGGGCAAGGGCTGGTTGGCTCAGTGTCAGGATAATGTAACTGAGTGGGACATCAGGTCATGGCGCTGGCGGCCTAGTATTCCAGTGGGGAAGCACTATGAAGTTGCCATGAGTGCACACTGTCACAAGTCGGTACCCTTCCTGATATGACCTTATATGTTGCTAGGACGTAAAACAACAAACAAACAAACACAAACAGCCTTTGCACAATCCTCAACACCCACTCCGTAATATTTTTACTTTCATAGCTATAATCAAAGTGAATTTAGACTTTTTCGCTTACAATATTTTTCATGTAACACATTTCACGGAGGAGGCTCTTTATTTCAAGTTTATTTATATAAATTGTACTGTTATTTTTTTTAAACAATTAAGTATTATCAACATTTTTGTATAATCTACTAGATTTTATGCAATGTTTGAAAAGAAAATAGCATGCCAGCATATTTCCCATATTCACTAATTAAATCATTTTTCAACTTAAAAAGGGGAACAGGAGAGATAACGTAGCCTGGAAATAAGTTATAGTGTGTAGATCTATCCCCCCCCCCCCCACACCAATAGTTTGTCTTAAACAGATTTCAACAGCTTATTGAGGATATAATAGGAAAGAAGGGCTTAGTTATGCTTCATGGGTAATTGACTGAGTGAGTGCTGGTGATTTAAAAAAACAAACTAGGGATCTCTGGTTAATATTTCATTTCGTATGTATAGCAAATAAATATTGACATGAATTACCTCACGTACAGGATTACTTATGATACTGGGCTAGCTCTAGTATTCCTTTAAACTAATTTGTCCAAAAGCCAAGTTTTTTTATGATGATTAATAATTAATAATAATCTCTGCCTGTGGTGTGTTCTTCAGTTCCTTTGATTATTGTTTTCAGTGTATGCGGACGGTAGCATATGCCTGGACATTCTACAAAATAGGTGGAGCCCTACATATGATGTATCAGCTATTCTAACTTCTATACAAGTGAGTATTTCTTTTATCCTAGCCATAGACATAGTGCTATATATATATCCACTAACTTGGAACGTATTGAATCTACGAGCAACGCAGTAGTGACCCTTCTGCTATTGAAACAGTTCAAACACTCATGTGTCTATTTGAATAATCATGTGTCTATTTGAATAATCATGTATCTAATAAAATACTCGCGTACCTATTAAAATACTCGCGTGTCTAAGTAAAAAACTTACATATCTAGTAAAAATACTCGCATATCTAGTGATATAATCATGTATCTAGTAATATACTCATGTATCTAGTAATATAATCATGTATCTAGTAATATAATCATGTATCTAGTAATATATTCACGTGTCTAGTAATATAATCACATATCTAGTAATATACTCATGTATCTAGTAATATACTCATGTATCTCGTAATATACTCATGTATCTAGTGATATAATCATGTATCTAGTAATATACTCATGTATCTAGTAATATAATCATGTATCTAGTAATATAATCATGTATCTAGTAATATATTCACGTATCTAGTAATATAATCACGTATCTAGTAATATACTCACGTATCTAGTAATATACTCATGTATCTAGTAATATAATCACGTATCTAGTAATATAATCACGTATCTAGTAATATACTCATGTATCTAGTAATATACTCATGTACCTGAGTCCCTGCCTAACAGCCTTTTATTTAATTGCTTTATTCAAACTTGTAGATTGCATGCATCTCCTGGCATGGCATAATGGCTGTCTTAACGCCTTCAGGCCTACTTAAAAAATATCACAAGCACGTATATATGATATACGTGTCCTTGTGATAGGTTTAGAGTAAATTAATTGGGGGGAAGAAAACTTTGATGTTGTTATAGTGCATTATCTCAGCGTGCGGTTGCAGTTTAAGTTTGGTTGGTGTTGCGCTCCGGGTGCATAGACGGGTGGCCCATACGTTATATATATACACAATCTAGAGCAGCAGTTCAGCCTATGTTGCCTGTATTGCTATTAACCGACTATATAAATACGCCACCCTGGTGGCTCGTCGTGTATATAAACTACAGTAGATTTTTGTCAAATTATATACGTGAACAAAACAATTTCATAAAATAATAATCGAACCACAGGGTCCATACGGGGCCTGGAAAGTCCCATTTCATTGCGCTCAAAAGCCTTGAATTAAACCTATTTTGGGTAATTAGTCTTGAAAAGCCTTGAATTCTCCATTAAACTGTCCCCTCTGATCTAAATTAGTCTGACATTGCCATTCGCCATTGTTGGTTTTTTTCTTCCCTATCTAAAACAGCCTTGACATAGCCTTGAATTCCATATATATTTTCACATGTGTACGGACCCTGGAACCAATTATTTCAGTTAACATGTGAAAAGTTGCATAGTACGATAGTTTTGAGTTAGTCTTTTTTTCTTCTGATAAATATATTCGGTTGTAATTGATCTTACGTTAGTTTAGAGTAACCTTTCTTTTGATTGACTAACTTTGGAGATATTTGATGTGCAAAATTAATTTTGGTGTGCATGTTTAAACTAACAGCATATTCTTTAGATGTTACGGGTTCTATTGAATTGACTCAGTATGCCCTTCTATGCAGCACCAATTATTTAATAAATGCACCAGTATCTAAATTTCATATGTAGAATCAAATCTAGCTAGGTGATTTGGTTTCATCGGAGTATGCAACTTCAATGTCCTGCCAGCAAGATATGTCCTATTCGAAGTTCAAAGTCGTGACCACAAGAGTTTTCGCTCACGATTTTGTGTACCTTTCCATTGGTTTCCTCTATAAACTGGCTGTCCTTATTTGTTGTGATGTTCAAAATGTGGCTTATGCGCAATAATATAACACAGGGATGATATTTTTCCGTTTTTAAGCGGATTTCCGGGGTTTTTTCACAGCCTGGGGGGCACTTTTATATAGGGGTAAACAAGTTTGCTGTCGGGCTTGATTTCCACTTTAATTTTTTTGCCTGAAACCATTATCATCCCTGAGTACAGTACAAGTTTCAGTGGTGTGATAAAATGTCATACAGGCGGTTCTGTGTGTTGCTTGAAGTACTTTTAGATCTAGCGAATCAAACCATATGGGTCACTCTCCTGAAAACTGGTCAGCATAAGATGGGATTTTAAAACATCAATAAAAACCTTCCTACTTATTTTTTTCCTTATACTTTTCATATTCATGTTCAGATTTGATGAAAGAAATAAGGGAAATAAAATAAAACTGTGTGCAACTTTGGTCTTTTTAGTTATGAACTGTTTTTGTACCAAAAAAAACCCATTTTACAGTCAGCCATTTGTAACATGACATATGGGACGTGGTTGAATCCTTATTAACATCTTGTATTGCATTGATATATCAAACAAAACAGTTCCCAAATCAAAGAGGAAGTATTTATTAACATGTATGCATGCTTAAATTTTAAAAAAATAAAAATTTAATGTCTTCAGAAATAACATCACAAATTTCCGTCACACGTGTAACCGTGGTGTCTGGATGCCACATAAATATTGTACACTAATTATTCAGTGAATAAAGCATGGCTGGGAATTACTTTTTTTTATCAATATAAGCATTATATATTTCTGTATATTATGCCATGATTAATATGCTTCTACGTATGATATTATTTAATTCTGATTAGATATTTATTAAGCAGACTGTGTGGTGTCCTAAACATGTGTTACATGTGTGACACACATGTTATACTGCCATAAGAGATACCTTATTCATGGACTACACCTTTATTTTTTATCTCATCAATTTATATTTTACATAGATGTAAAGGGGAGATTTCCAGCTTTCATTTGCAACCAAAAAATGTAAAAAATTCAAATATTAAATTTTAACTCTCCATGTGATACATCTGGCTAGTTTTCAGGAGAGTGACCCATATACAAACACTAACTGTCAGTGTCATGCCCGAACAGCATATGCCACAGTTGGAATGCATCTATGCGTAAATTAGCTTCTTGTTCTGGCTACTTAGACGAAAATCAGAATTAGTGAGGATCTTGACCCTGCCCCTGTACAAGTTATTGGAATGGGCAACTGTGTGGTGGTATGCCGAATTGACTGTCGTGTTGACTACTATCTGGAGATTAATGAGAATATTGGTTCTTCTGAACGCATTCTTCCTGTAACCAGTGGCTCCTAATGACCTTGACCAATCAGAACCAGGGATGATATTTTTCCGTTTTTAAGCGGATTTCTGTGTTTTTTCACAGCCTGGGGGCATTTTTGATATATGTGTAAACAGAAATTTGCCGTCGGGATAATAATCTTGACTTGATTTCCGCTTTTTGTTCCTGTTGTTGTTGCCTGAAGCCACTATCATCCCTGAAAAAGTCAGATTTCACGTTATACTTTATGGCATACTATGAGTGAGTCGTTCTACCGTCCCTTTGACCTAATTCCCTTTGAAACCAACGTTACAGCGATTGACCATGCTGACCGTGTGAGTGGCTAGAACATGTATCCTAATCCGCAATATGCCAGTTGGTGACATGTACCTTGGCTTTGATAACGCTTTTAACATTGAAAACTAACCTGATGCTGTCTGATGCGCTTCCCCTGAATACCCCCTTCCCCTGAATTCCCTTGCCTGAGTCTAAGCAGCCTGCGAAATAAGTTTGTCCATTCTGTCTGTGAGTAACTTCTAAATGACACTGCTCATTTGATCCTCTGGGCTTTAAACTGTATTTGTGACATTGAACTATGACTGCAAGTGATGGACCGTACTGTTGTCTCGTTGCAGTCGCTGCTTCACGACCCAAATCCCAATAGTCCTGCAAACAATGAGGCGGCTCAGCTGTACCGAGAAAACAGACGCGAATACGAGAAAAAAGTAGCTGCCATCGTGCAGGAGAGTTGGAATGATGACTAAGAGTACGCCCCCGCTTAGATCTATAGGGACATTTATATTACCGTATGTGTCGAAGATGGCAATTGTATTATATATAACTTTTTGCGACTATAGCGACCACAATGCCCTGTATGCCTCAGTTTAGTGGTGGGTGTAGTGATGTGATGGCTTACTCTCGAAGCGGTACCGGCTGCACTGCGATGTCGGATTGGTGTGTGTACACAAGGAGCAACTCGTGGGACCTTGCGCTTTGACGAGCTGCTGTTGCGATGTAGCGCTGCTTCGGTGAAAAGAAACTCCTATCGTTGTATAAGACTATGCGGCCACCCGCCACCAACTCCCTGGCTCTGTGTCAAGAGAGCCACACTGACGACTTCTAGTTCTACGATATAATAAAGAGCGCGTCAAACTGCCACCGCTGGTCTTGGGGCACTCACTCTATCTCTCTGCACATGACAGTTGGTGTGCGAATGGTGACTGCTTTAGTGTTGGGTGTTCGCACGACATCCTGTAATTGCTTCCTCTTGTTGCAGTCGTTGCTGGACGAACCGAACCCTAACAGCCCTGCTAACAGTCAGGCTGCCCAGCTTTACCAGGAACACCGCCGAGAGTACGAGAAGACTGTCAAGGTGGTCGTAGAGGAGAGTTGGATGATCAGCAAAGCATGACACTTGACAGTGGTGGTTCAGAAATTAATATTTTTGTGTCTTGTTTTAAGCCATTTTGTGCAACGGAATTAATCATGCGGCCCCAGAACCTTATTACTACTGCTACTACTACTATCCTTACTATCCTTACTACTATTACGACTACTCTCTGATCTGAGTGCGTGTTTGTCTGGTGATGCCACACACGGGAGTTGTGTGTGCGTATGTCAGAGTCCAGCTTCCCTTAAAACCCCATCCCACCCCCCACAGACCAGAATGTCGGGATGACTGTCTGAAGCTCAGCTCTGCATGTGTTATTGCACTGGCTGCTGAGAAGTGCAGTTTAGCCATGCAGCCGCAAGTGATTCACTAACCAAATGAAGCGGTGTTCGCTCCCTGAGTCTGTCGAATGCGGCTTGTCACGACCTCAATGGGAGTCTCTGCCTCAGTCAGACAGATGAAGCGCAGTTTGCTCCCCGAGTCTGTCGAAGGCGGCTTGCCACCACCTCAATGGGAGTCTTCGTCTCAGTCAGATCACCTGCAATGCGCTTACATGACACTCCTTGGTGGTCTGAGAACCATGCTTAGGTAATTTATTATGTGGATGGCCACAGGCCACCGTTGTGTCCGTGGTGGTGTAGCTATTAAACCCTGTTCCCTACTAAGTGAAGGACAAACACAAAACAGCCATTTTGTTTAATTAAATTGATGGGTGACACACATATGATTATATTTCATTCTATTTTCTCGTACCCAATTTATTATACATATCCGAAAAGAAGTCTACCTTCATTTACCACTCTTAAATATATATTTTTCAGTTTTTAAGTGGATTTCAGTTTTTTTTCATAGCATGGGGACATTTTTGCTATAGGTGTAAACGGAAATTTGTCGTCGGGATTATAATCTCGGCGTGATTTCTGCTTTTTTTGTGCGCCTGAAGCCACTATCATCCCTGTTAATCCAGCTTTTGCGGTTAATGTCCTTATGTCAACCGGTGTCCGTTGGTGGGCAATACTTCTAGTTTGTAGTTGTACTTGGCATCTGAGTGTCCAACAAAGTCGCTGATTAATCAATCAATCAATGTCTTCACTTATATAGATAGCCGTTACCCTGACACGCACTACTGAAGGACTGCTTGCACACGTTTTTAAAAAATATTTCTTTCTGCTATCAGTATCATGATATACATCACAAGTTTTTTTTTGTTGGGTTTCTTTTATATTATGTTGCCCCCCCCCCCCCCTCCCGCATCGATTTAATATATACGCGAACATAGTGGGTTAGAAGTATGTATAGTATTTTATCCTTGAAAAAGAATCTTGTGTAAAGAATGACTAAACAAATTACATGGTCTCAGCCTTTGGGGAATGGACAGTACCTCCCTCAAGTGACTAGGCTTCTGACACTTGTCAGCGCCGGTAATTTAATGGTCTCATCCCTTCCCCCCTCCTTTTTTAAATTTGTGTAAATGTATTTAACCAGCTGCATTAGATGTTATGATTATTTAATTGCAGTTGGGTATTATTTAAATGGGAAAGTGATTCAACAAATATATATTTATTTAATTAGTCAGATTTTGTTTCAGTGGGAGGCTGTGATTGTTTAATTGGAGCTGGACTTTGTTTAAATGGCGATGCTTATTTCGTTTCAGTTAAACTTTTGTATGAGTGGAAATCTATGATTATCTAATTGGTTGTTTTAGTGAAAATATTACTGGGTGGATTTTGTTTGAATGGGATTTTTTAATATATATTTTGTTATATATATAAAAATTCCAACAAGCTTGCAATGATCCTGGCATATTAACTGATTGATTTTTTTCGGTTTCACTGAGGCGATGGTTGCTTTTTGTTTTAGTTCAGTCTTTGCTATTTATAAAAACAAGAGAAACCTAAATAAAATGGAGTGCATAGCAGTGGTGCCATGATTGTGCACTGAGGGTTTTTAAAAGATGGCCACTGACTCGCATTCGATTGTTCTTTCACACAAAACGTGCCACCGTTGGAGTAGCGACCGTAGCATTATTGTATACTTGTACAAAGTGTAATAAAGATTTCACATGAGAACAGCCCAGTCTTCTGCCCTGTTATTCAGCACCTAAGGTAATCTGGATGCGTACACGAAGATTAGTTCAGAGGCGGGAGAAGAAGCTGAGTCCTGTGAAGGTGTCGGTCATCCTGTCGATCCTGCTCAGTGGACCCATTTACAATTTGGGCTATTTTCCATTCCAACCAGTGGTCTACAACTGGTTCATCAAAGGCTGTGGTATGTGCTGTACGGTCTGTGGGAAAGTGCATATAAAAGACCCTTTTGCTGCTTATCAGAAAAAGTAGCCTATGTGGTGGCAGCGGGTTTCCCCCAGAGAAATATGCCAGAATGACCATATGTTTGACCGATGATAAAAGTCAATGTTCTCTTAGATGAGTTGTTAACTAAAATAAGCTTTACTTCTTTCGTTTTTTTACACAAAGATTAGTTTAGTATTAATTATCTGGAGATTCGTACCATTTTAATATAATAAATTTGAAAGCATCAAATTCTCAAAGCCGAATCACTTATCTATATTTGATTCTCCATATCTAACTGTTCAGGGATCCCATTTTTCAATGAAATCGCTGATATCAGCGGGGGGAATTCCTGTGCGAAAAAAACTTATTTGCTGTCTTGGTAGCCTTAAAAGAGTTGGAATTTAAAGGCCAGATTGCACCATTTTAATTGTAGGTTAAAACAAATTTCTTGTTGGGGGGGGGGGGGGTCAGCATGCCCCCCGACCGCATCCCTATTTTTTCACGGATTAAGAAATATATATTTTCGACACTAGGACCCCTAGTGTTTATTATTAAACATTTGGTAAAATATTACAGCATAAAACTATTAAAAGTCAATTTAATAGAACTGCTGAAGTCAACTTAAAAACCATCGGAGTATGCAACTTTGCATCCTAATTAATAGTAAAACATGGGTTGCATGTTCATGCCCTTTATTACGTAGCAACACTCAAATCATGTAGCATGGTGGCTTGGCAGGATTCCCTAAATAGTAATGTGATGGCCCACGGTCTTCCACACTGCCACACACTCACGGAAGAACGCCAAGATTGAGGAACAGTACGCTTCAACTGGTTTATTGCAATACCTATCCGCTCTCCGCGGCGTCAACATTGTCAACGGACCTATTTATGTTAAAAAATAAATAAATGAAAGTATGACCACCCAGATTAATAACTAAATACTATGCAATCATAAAAAAAACTCTTATATTGGTTATTTAAAAACAAAAAAAAGAGTTTTGGATTAATCCACCATTTTTCCCTCCTTGAGCACATTCATTTATGCAATCCGAGTTTGTATGATCTGCGCATGTGCAAAAAAAAATGGTTAGGATGATCCGAAGTGATTAATCGATTACGGCCTAAGGTAACAAGTCATCGACATATCCTGTCAGTACAGTGACAGCAGTTGACATTAGCCACTGCCAATATGAAAGCTGGCATTAGGCATCATGATGGTGGCAGCAGATGAGATTTGGCATCACTGAAGTGACAGCGTGCAACACATCTGGTGCCTTGAGCTGTTCTTGGAATGAAAAATCCATATTTTTCAGTAAAGCTCTCTTTGACGTGAGATGACGTACGTCAAGTCTGACATGCCGGGTTCTAAGAATTGCAGATTGTGTTCTCAACATCCTGGGAAAGACCTGCAACAGAAGAATGATATCGATGAGCTACATATTTGGATAACCTGTGTTGTGATTGGTGAAAAGCCAGAACTGTCTTTCAATTTTAAATATATGACCTTAGATGTTGCCAGGACCTAAAGCTCCAATACACAAACTGAATTTTAAAGCCTTGTTCTTGGCCTTCGAAACACAGCTGGGAAATAATAGACTGGCTAAAGTCTATAAATTTTGCTTTAACTTTTTATATAAGTTCAATCCTAAGTGTTTTTTTTGTTGTTGAAGATTTATACTGCCTATCATGGATACGTCTGAATGGACTTGATTTCACCATTAGACAGTTGGTCGATAGAAAGCCAGAGCCTACACTTTTGCTAACCTAAGGGAATTTGAACCTCCCACACTATTTGTAGACATGGTATGAGAGCAACTGGCCTTTGATGACGCTGAAAGTTATACACAGCGGTGGAAATCCCAATTGGCAGAGGTGATGGCATGGGGAATCAAACCACCGACCTTCAGATTAGGAGTCTGACCGAGAAAAAAGTCAGATGCTCTAACAACTGTGCCACAGAGAACACCATGATAGTAGGATAGCAACTATCCCCTCAGAGCAGCCATCACATGCTAGGGCTAAGGTTATTACTCACATTTCAAAGTTCTCTTTCGCAGTCACAACCTTGTGTCGAACCATGAATGTGGCCAGAACTTCGGCAACCTGAAATAAATTGAAAGTAGCATATACTTTCAAAGGTTTATCAACCTGGGGCCAAATGTATGAAGCCGGGTTAGCGCTCCAAACCCGTGGTTAGCGCGGACTTCCGGGGTTAGCGGCGAAATGTATGTGCCCGGGTCACAATGTATGTGCCCGGGTTAGGCAAACACCTCGAGAGTTACCGTCGCCTACACTAACACCAAGAAATATCAAGTTTAACGTCGGTGTTAGTGTTAGGTTAGGGCCAAATCTATTCAATCCTATCATATTTAACAGAATTACATACGCAAAAAGTGAAATTTCATGAAATTAACCCTAAATTCAAGGCGATATTAACATAGCAGCTACATCGGCGGCGATATTAATATTGTCGAATCGACGAATGTAAACTAAACAAATCGCCGCCGCAGTGCTCGCCGGCAACAGGTGCAGCAATAGTGGTGAGCCTGTTACCGGCGAGCACTGCTATTTGACAATATCGCCGCCGATTCGGCGGCGGCGGCCGGGAACCAGCTGCCTTGTTAGTTGTGAGCCTGTTGCCGGCGAGCACTGTTATTTGTTTTGTGTACATTCGTCGATTTGACAATATTAATATCGCCGCCGATGTAGCGGCATAGTTAATATCGCCTTTATCGGTTCAAATTTGCGTTTAATTTGATAAAATATCACTGTTAGAGTATGTAATTCTGTTAAATATTGTCAAATAGCGGTGCTCGCCGGCTACATGCTCAGAGGGATTTCCCAAATATATAAATAATGCATTGGTTAGCTAACTCCGCCGCGCTTTCGCCACATACATTTCCCATGACACATATTCCAACACTGACGTTACCTAACCCGCCGGCCGCCCTTAACACCGGAGCCGATAAAAAGTTGTTCATACATTTGGCCCCAGAGTAAGAGACTTGATGCAGGTGCACTCTTCTGGTTCCAGTGAGTATTTTTGTGTGGGTGCATGACCTTTTCTTCTTTTCTTTTCAGGGGGGAGGGGGGTTGTGGTGGGGTGGGGAGGGGTTCTGGGTAGTGTGGGGATAAGAGCCCACGGAGAGAGGATGAACTGGTTATTGTTGTTTTTAATCGTATTGTGGGGTTATATTTGTATGAAGAGAATATATATAGATGTACAAATTATTTTATTTAGAAATATATACATAGTATTACCTGTCTTTAGGCACTCCTGTGATAGATAGATCCGTGCAACGTGTAAGCATTTTTCTTTCTTTCTTTTTTTCAATGTACAAACTATTTTTATAATACTGTCATGGGGGGGTGATGAAAATGGGAAATACTGCGCCTAGAGCAGGACTCGAACCCACATCTCTTTGCATTCCGGGCCAGTGTGCTAACCATTACACCACCTAGGCTCCCTGATATCAACACACTCCCCACGCCTACCTGTCTATGTGGTTACTTGCCTGAGAGGTCAGTGCAGACCACTACACTCGTCCCCCTGGAATTGTAAGTCTTGTAATGCTTACAATTACATACATACAGGCAATGCACTTACATACATACACAGGGTAGGTTCAACAACCATACAGCGCAAAGCTTGTACAGGATCCTGGTCACGGCACCAGTGTCATGGGGGGGTGATGAAAATGGGAAATACTGCGCCTAGAGCAGGACTCGAACCCACATCTCTTTGCATTCCGGGCCAGTGTGCTAACCATTACACCACCTAGGCTCCCTGATATCAACACACTCCCCACGCCTACCTGTCTATGTGGTTACTTGCCTGAGAGGTCAGTGCAGACCACTACAATACCGATCGACCTTGGGACCGACTTTAAGTGGTCGATTTAGGCAGGTGGACGGCTTAGGGAGTTAGAATATGGTTACATTAGTATTGTTGGGACTCAAATAAAGCGATCGATATAGGGGAGTGGTCGATCTGTGGAGGTGGTCAGTTAGGGAGGTTTTACTGTATATATATTACAACTATAAATCTGTTTGGTCATAAACAACCCAAAAGTAATGAAATAGGTTTCCTGGGAACCCCCCACCCCCCAAAAAAGAAGAAATAACAAACAAAAAAACAAAAAATTTCAGTGACTTCTCGTGACTAAATGTCAATGAAGAGGTTACTCTTACAATAACAAGAAAAGAAAGAGGGACCGACAACCTTTAGTGAACAAAAGTTGTGGCACACAAAGTTATTTTGCATGCTTTCACTTCAAATATCGCCGAAGTAACAATTTAGAATAAAACCCTAAATATCATAGGCTTGTCAACATAACAGATTTGATCTAAAACCTATAAGTGCCAAAACCTCAAAGTCACCCGGCTATGAATTTTTTAAAGCAGCCGAAGACATTGTTCAATTAAAACTGACGATAAAACAGACTTCAATGGTAGGCTAATATAGTGGCAAAATGTAGCAAAAACTCCTAAATCAACGCAGTGTTGCCAATTCTCACATTTCTGTGAGTCAGGGAAATTGAAGATTCTGACCAGTCACTTCACGAGTCAGCGATCGACCCCAAAATCCCACAGATTTTTGACCTTTTATAAAAAAAAATTGTACTTTTAATTAAATACAAGTAAATATTATATTGTAGATATGCAAATATTGCAACCTATAACCCCTTGGAAATTCCCTTAAATAGCCCATTAAAAAGACAAATTCTGGGGATGGGGGGGGGGGGGGGGGGGGGAAGCATGCCCCCCGGACCCCCTTAGCAAGCTCGCGGCTACTGCCACTCATGTTCAACGCCTGAAACAGAAAACCTCAAGGATTCTCAGTACCTCCAGGTTGGCAACACTGAACGCATTATATAACGCTTTAAGCAGCAGACGACATTGTGCCATGAGAGCTAACGACCAAACAGATGAGAAGGGCGTCCTACCCGGTCAGGGACATCCTCGTGCACCGCATGGCCACACTGTGGCAGCACCTGCATCTGGAACTTTCCTGTCCGGAGGAAACGAAGGAAAGTTTGTTTAAATTAACGACGCCTCTAGAGTGCATTGATTTTTATCATCGGCTATTGGACGTCAAACATATGGTCATTCGGACATATTTCTTTGGAGGAAACCCACTGTTGCCATATAGGCTACTCTTTCCGATAAGCAGCAAGGGGTCTTTTATATGCACTTTCCCACACATAGGACAGCACATACCACAGCCTTTGATGAACCAGTTGTGGACCACTGGTTGGAACGGAAAATAGCCCAAACTTCAAATGTGTCCACTGAGCAGGATCGATAGGATGACCCACAGCTTCACAGGTGGACACTCTACCGCCGCTCAAGTCCGGAGGAAACACGTACATGCAACTTAGATTGGTTGTTGGAGTTTTACATCCTGGCAACATCTAAGCCACAACAAAAATGCTATTAACAACCCATACATCGTGAAGCATCAGTGGAGTATGATGATGCGCGTTGGCAGCGAGGATTAACAGAGGAGTATGTTGTTATTTTGGGGAGTTTTCAGTCGCATTGGTGTGCTGAAGGCTGCAAATCTGCAGCAATGAATGGGCACCGCTGAAAGCAGTCCCATGTGGTCGGGAGTTGGCTTCCGATGGGTAGTGATAAGAGGAATTGAGAGGGGCGGGGGGTAGGAAGGAAGGAAGGAAAAAGGCAGCCAAAGAGCCCAACCACAGTTCTCTGAGAGGGCCGGGGGAGGCTGGGTGGTTGGTGTAGTTTTACGCCCCAGTAAGACCCTAAGCCATACCAGGAGTGATCAGAACGATCCTAAAACTTAATTACCGTTAGGTATTATATATAGATAAATTAATTGTAGTAGTACAATAAATTAACATGCGGTTTTATTTTTTTGAATGCATATATAATATACAGACATGTGAATTTAAATAAAAGAAGAAAACAACATATTTATTTATATTTATATATACACATTTTCTTTTAGACTGTGACGGCTGTATTTATGTCATACTGCTAGGGCTGAGGTCATAGGACGGGTACCGAATTGTGATCGTGTACACAATTTATTGGTTGACTTGGCCTGGATTCGAACCCACGACCTCCCATACTGTATGTTGAACACGCTGCCAACTCACCTTGCATTTGTCCGACGATCAGATCCTTGTCTAACCGGTCAATGCCTGCAATGCAAACAACAAAACTACATTTTTTTGATAAAAGAAGCTTGCTTTATTTAATGCATCCCACCAACACCTCTAGAGCAGATTGGTTTTTATCATCGGATATCGGACGTCAAACATGGTCATTGTGACATATTTCTTCAGAGAAAACCTGCTGCTGCCACATAATCTACTCTTTCCGATAAGCAGCAAGGGATCTTTTATATGCACTTTCCCACAGACAGGACAACACATACCACAACCTTTGATGAACCAGTTGTGGACCACTAGTTGGAACGGAAAATAGGCCAAACTGCAAATAGGTCCACTGAGCAGGATTGATAGTATGACTGACACCTTCACAGGTCGACACTCTACCGCCTGAACTACGTCCCGCTCCCCCATAAAACTTAAATTATCATGAACATTAAATGTATGACATAACAAACATAAATAGAAAGTTTAGCCTTATGAGGCCATTCTAAGGTGTTGTACAGTAAGGCCAAACTATGGTAAATGTTAAACCTGGTTACAAATGTTGAAAGATACATAAACTTCGCTTTCCAGAAAAAAACCCACCCAACCAGGCCTACTTCGCTATATTTGATCGTACATATCTAAGTTAGATACCGGTAGTATATGAGGATTGTACATATCTAAGTTAGATACCGGCAGTATATGAGGATTGTACATATCTAAGTTAGATACCGGTAGTATATTTTTTTTACTAGCGCCAGAGCACTGGTCTTCCGGCCGTTCATTACAATTTGTTGGTACATAAATGACAATATCAGTTGCAATAATAACCACATGAAAAACCTGTTCGATAATAGAAGCATAATATAAATTGACTATTTGTCGTAATAGTAACTGCATGCAATTCCAGTTCAATATGAGGATCGTACATATCTAAGTTACATCCCGGTAGTATATGAGGATCGTACATATCTAAGTTAGGTACCGGTAGTATATGAGGATCGTACATATCTAAGTTACATACCGGTAGTGTATGAGGATCGTACATATCTAAGTTACATACCTGTAGTGTATGAGGATCGTACATATCTAAGTTACATACCGGTAGTATATGAGGATCGTACATATCTAAGTTAGATACTAAGTTAGGTACTCCACATGTACTCTTCTGGTATCTGATGTAGCTAGAAATACACCAAAAAAAGCACACTTAAACTCCTTGGTGGCTAAATACTTTGGTTTTATAATTTATTTAATAATTTTCTTTTTTTAAGCAGTGCATCTTATTGCAAATGTCATTAATTCTCTGGAGGAGCTTCACCCCTTGGAAATATAAAAAATTACTTGCTTTGACAGCTGTTGATTTAACCTAGTTATTTCCAAATTTAGCCAAGTATCAGACAAGTTATTCCGAACTAAGGCTTGATTGATAGGTGATGATTTAACTAAGGTAGAGCAGGTTGTACTTGTCAACCTAATAGCTCTAACTAAAAATAAATATGACAACCATTCAAAACCCATGGATTATACAACAATAACGGGGTTGTTTTTGTGTGGGGGGGGGGGATATAAAAAAAAAGGATAGAAAAAAGAAAGTAAAATTGCTTACCAGCAAGAATCAGCATCTTGGGAACCGAGATTTCAAGAAAGGTGGTAGACAACCCTTCAAACCAGCCTATACAAATAAGTCACATATAGTAATTAATTAAGGAGTCACTCAAAAGTTGTCATCATTCTGATGCAAAAAGCACATTAAAGGCACTGGATATGAAATGGAAGGGAAGGTGAATGGCAGCAGAGGGAGAGGGAGACCAAGAACATCATGGCTTACAAATATTTCACAGTGGACAGGCTTGAATTATTCACAGTCTATCAGAACAGCACAACATCGGGACAAGTGGAGAACCATTGCATCCAACCCTCGACTAGAGGACGCAACTATTGATTGATTGATATGAAATGGTATGCCCAACGAAATGCTCTCCAACATTGTTTATCTAACTCGATACACCCTTTTTGCTTCAGCGCTAAACAAAGAACTTATTCAACTGAATAAAAATATTTACCCCCAAAACAAACAAACTAAACATGTGCTGGGAGACTAATAACAAGTACTAAGTTATCACTACGCAATTTCGATTTTGCTCGGTGTGTAGTCTAGTTCGGTAGTCTTCCTTTTAATACTTTACTATTTGAGTAAAAACCCGGCAATGGTGGTGTATGCCGGGAGGTAGTCTCTGCTGGAGTGGCACCCAGGGTGTTGACCCATAAGTGGCGCCAGTTCCGGTTGGTGAGGACTCGCGGAACTAAATCAGGCAGCACCAGTCCATTTGTAATGATACTGGCATATTAAAATATACAACACATTTTGTGTTGTGTAACTAGTTACGGAAATATTATTCGAGCAGAGTATCGGTTAGTCGTTGGTCAAATGCTCCGGTGGCCAGTGCAGCTCTCATGTTTAGGCAGCACTGTGCTGCTTTGATGTTGGGGGCCACCCACAGGGCTGCCCGCATCCGGTTACTGCAGCTCGCCAGTCCACCTGCGGCTCCAATACACTGTATCTGCCTCCAGTCGGCAGGAAAATTTGCTTGGTTCGGACGTGAGCTCTGCCGTGAGCTCTGCCGCGTCCGTGTGCTACAACAGCCGGACACCTGCCGGGTTGTGTGTGACGTGAACTGTAGTCACAGGCTAGCTGGTGCGACGGGGTGCCAGTACCAATATGGGTGTGGAAGTATGTCAAGGCTGTGGGGATGAGCATGAAGCGCCACGAGGGGCGAAATGTAAGGTGATAAAAGCTAAAGTCGCGAGGCGCCCGTTGAAAGTAGAACAATGTGAAGAAGATGAAACACATGGTGCGTTCGGAGGGATCGACGAGGCAACGTAAAAGATACGGGCTATCTCAATAAGTGAGGCGATTGAGACGAGAGCAGGACGAAAAGCTATAAGCTTGGTAGAGGTGGAAGCGGACGAAGAAGAGCTGGAATTACGTCGAAGACTAGCACAGAGAGTGCTAGAGAGGCGTAAGGCAAAGTTGCGGGCAGAGCTGGAAAGGGCGCTCAGTACTGATGAGGAAGAAAACGAACACGATCAGGTATCGAGATCGCGGAAGAAGAGGAAGGAAAAGAGGAAGACGAAAAAGAAGGTGGGCAAGACCAAGAAGCACAGCAGGGAGGAGGTGGCCGGGATGGACCCCGACACAAGCCCAAGCAGTGATTCATCGTCGAGCTCATCAACTGAATCATCCGACACAGACAGTAGCAGAGAGAGGAGCCGGGAAAGGAGGAGGCGTCGTCGCAAAAAGCGCAGTAAGTTTGCCCTGGACAAATACACAAAGGGAAGAAAAAATGTAAACAAGCTAAACTTTAATGAACTGATGTATGCGGCCTGTCAGTGGGGATCGAAGAGGGCGAAGAAGTCCGAGATGGATATGGAAGCGGTGATGGGCTATATGGGGCACTTGGCATATATGTGCATGCACGCCATAAGTAATAATTACTCGGACGAGGCGTACAGGGGGTACGATAGAGCTATCAGAGAAAAGGCAAAGGAGAAGGGGCTGCGATCATTCAAGATGGGAGATAACGGTCTCTCACTACTCCATTTCAACATGGATAACTCTAGATCGTACAAGGAAGGGAAGAAACAGAGGACAACTTATAATAAGGGAGAGAATGAGGGCAGAGCAAGCACGGTGCAGAAGGTGAAAGGGTCATGTTTCGCACATAACTACAACAAAGAGGGGTGTACGCGGGAAAAGTGCTCATGGGATCACCATTGCCTAACATGCCGTAGCAAGAGTCATGTGGCGGAGGCGTGCCCGCAGAAAAAATTCTGACTTTCCAAAAAAGGTTGCATGGGGGGCGGTGTGTGTGCGGGAAGCGGGGGAGAGAGCACGTGCAGTGAGTTGGCGCCAATTTCGGGGGATTACGTCGGTAATCCCTCTGATGCATTCGGCATCGGGCGGGCTAAGCGCTGTGCATATACAGAGGAAGGGACGGAAGGTGCAGCGACAAACAACAAGGGGATTAGCGCACGTCCACAACCGCCGGATCAAAGTGGCGCTCGGCCAACCCTCCCTGGCGGGGATCTCGTGTCTGAGACCGCTGGGGGCTGCATACACATACAACAGACAGGCAATAACAAAAAGGAAGGAAGGGGTGGCCGCACCTCGGGTGACGACAGGGCGTCGCCCATAGAACTGAAAAACCAAAACGAGGATTGGTTCAGGGTTATCGGACACGATGCAACAGGTACCGAAGGGGGCGACCGGGTCTGCACGCTGTGGGTAGTCGACACGGACAGCTACCTCAGCTGCAATCAATTGTACATTGACATCTTTTATGCTTGCATTAATGGTTCATGTGGATGCGTCCACACGATTGATGGGGCCCTGGCTCAAATAAAACCTTGTCGTGTCTTCGCTGAATGTTTCTGTAATGGCGATGTTGATCCTGATTGGGAATATGTGCTGCGGGATGTGTGCTTCGGTTTCAGAGTCATCGACGAGTCATGTGACAGTACATATAATAAAGCAAACTACGGGTCCATAAGTAAGGGTGACATCGGGGTGGAGATGTGCGGTAGGTTACAGGTCGAAATAGACCACCACATGTTGACTATCGTTGATAAACCATGTTCATGTATCCATGGCCTGGGTGCTGTACCTAAAGGCCATGACGACTTCAGAGCCATAGTGGACTGCTCGAGCCCAGATGGCAGCTGTGTCAATGAGCATACCCAAGGCTGTCGGGCCAACTTTTGCTATAATTCTGTGGCATCGGTCACGGAACTATTGCAGGTGGGGGATTATTTAGCTACGGTCGACATAAGTAATGCATACAGGGCAGTGAACATCCACCCGACTTCCAGGGAGAAGCAGGGTTTGGCGTGGGATTTTGGCGAGGGTACGGTCTACCTAAGGGACAACCGCCTCTGTATGGGTCTGAGCAGCAGCCCGTACGTATTCTCAAAGTTGAGCGACATGGTGGTGCGTTGTATGGTAAGGGAGGGCTACCCAGACTGCATTAATTACCTTGACGACTTCTGCGTGGTAGCACGATCAGAACGCGGATGCAGGGAGGCTCAATGGGCCCTGGTAAGAATATTACGTAGGCTAGGGTTCTACGTGAGCTACAAGAAACTTGTATGTCCGGGCCAGGTGATACGCTTCCTTGGGATAGACATCGATACAACATTGATGGAACTGAGACTGCCGTTAGACAAACTAGAAAGATTACAGATACTACTGCACGGTTTCCTGCGTAGGAGGAAAGCGTCAAAAAAGGAACTCGAGAGCCTGGCGGGAGTGCTAGCGCACTGCTGCAAGGTAATCCATGGGGGTAGGACTTTCTCGCGCAGGGTATACGATCTAGTTGCCTCAGCAAAAAAGAGCACGCACAAAGTCAGGCTAAACGAGGAGTTCAGGAGGGACTTGAAATGGTGGGTCGAATTTGCGGGCTCATTCAATGGGAAAGCAAAAATAATCAAGTCGGGGGAACCGTGTATCTCGGTTTATAGCGATGCCTCCTTATCGGGATTCGGGGCACTCCACGGGAGAGACTGGCTAGCAGGGGCCTTTGAGGTTAGAAAAGCTAGGGCGCTGGAGTGGTTGGGACACCACCTCATGGAGGCAAAGGATGAGGGTTGTAAGACAGATAACATAAATGTTTTGGAACTATGGCCGATTCTAGTAGGGGTACGAAGATGGGGCCATCTGTGGGCGAACAAAACAGTTATCTTCGTAACGGACAACACCCAGGTTCGAGCAGCCCTCAACTCGGGTAGGAGCCGAAATAAAACAACGATGAAATGGCTCAGACTAATATTCTGGTTGTCAATCACTCATAACTTTGATGTACAATCGGTTTACATTAACACTCATGACAATGTCGTATGCGACAGCCTAAGCAGGCTGGAAAGTTACAAAAGTATAGCCCGCATACGAGATGTGGACTGTGCAAAAGCAATGTGCTGCCATGAACTGTTTTCCCGTTAATTCCAGACTGGGCCAGGCTAAAGCTGGAGTGCGTCCGATACGAGGACGCCCATTATGCCGAATCTACAAAGCTGGCTAGGTCGGTCCAGATCAAAGCGTACCATGAGTTCTGTGAGATCTTTGGTGAGCAATTGTGCCCATACCCGTGTTCAACTAACCAGATATGCATGTATATGTCCTTCTTAGCTAGACGCATGTGTTATAACTCGATCAGGCAGTACCTGAGTGCGTTGAATATTCACCTGAAAGACCTGGGCTGGGCGCCCATCGACTACACTAACCACAGACTGAAAAAGTGCATGGCGGGCATAAGACGAACTCTCGGGGATATGCCTAGGCAGGCCACGCCTCTTTTACCTAAACAAATGAGACTAATATTTAACGGAATGCTTGATACCAAGGGGCACGTGGTGCTCAGGGCAGCAATGCTGCTATCCTTCAGAGCACTACTACGGAAGTGCCATGTCTCGGACTCTGATACAGCCCTAGTAAGAGCAGACTTCCTATTCCACGGATGGGGTATGGTAGTAAGGGTAAGGAAGTCCAAGACGATACAATTTCGGGAACGAGTGCACCTTATCCCGGTCTCGTCAGTAGCGGACTCGGCACTGTGCGCAGTCCACTGGGTCAAAAAACACTTCAGAGATATCCCGTCAGGGGGGCATACACATGCGTTCAGGCTCCCGAGGGGGGAAGGCTCGATATCGATGCCGTACGCCTTCTACTTAGCGTCACTGAGGTTGCTATGTGCCAGGGCCGGTTTGAACCCGACCGAATTCTCTACGCACAGTCTGAGACGAGGGGGGGGCCACCTTCTTGCGGATGTGTGGGGCCTCGATAATGGAAATCAAGGAGAGAGGAGACTGGAAGTCTGACGCTGTGTTTCAGTACCTAAAAGCGTCACTGTAAGAGAGACTGTCAAGAGACATGAGAGTCGCTACAATGCTTGCGGCATAAACTTCTAAATCCTAGCTGGTTGGGTGGTTTGGGCCTTTTAGGGGGTACCAGCCAGAGGAATTACTCATCCAATTGTATTATGTGTTGTGTTCTTGTTTTTGTTAGTTACGTAGCGGTTAAATAATGTGTTGTGTAACTAGTTACGGAAATATTATTCGAGCAGAGTATCGGTTAGTCGTTGGTCAAATGCTCCGGTGGCCAGTGCAGCTCTCATGTTTAGGCAGCACTGTGCTGCTTTGATGTTGGGGGCCGCCCACAGGGCTGCCCGCATCCGGTTACTGCAGCTCGCCAGTCCACCTGCGGCTCCAATACACTGTATCTGCCTCCAGTCGGCAGGAAAATTTGCTTTATATAAACGGAGGGGCCTTTTAGGGGGTACCAGCCAGAGGAATTACTCATCCAATTGTATTATGTGTTGCGTTCTTGTTTTTGTTAGTTACGTAGCGGTTAAATAATAGGATTTAAAGATAGACAAATGAAGGAATTGGTAAATGGGCCGTTCTCAGAAACTGTGTAAAATCCATTCGGTTTCCACGTTACATTGTTAACGATTAAGCCTTAACAAAAAAAAAGTTTGTTTTATTTAACGACACCTCTACAGCACATTGATTTTTATCATCGGCTATTGGACGTCAAACATATGGTCATTCCGACATATTTCTTTGGAGGAAACCTGCTGCCGCCACATAGGCTACTCTTTCCGATAAGCAGGAAGGAGTCTTTTATATGCATTTTCCCACAGCAGGACAGCACATACCACACAGCCTTTGATGAACCAGTTGTGGACCACTGGTTGGAACAGAAAATAACCCAAACTGCAAATGGGTCCACTGAGCATGATCGATAGGATGATCAACACCTTCATAGGTGGAAACGCTACAGCCTAAACTACATCCTGCTCCGATTAAGCCTCCCCCCCCCCCTTTGGGGGGGGGGGGGGACCAAGTCAGATAGTTATTGTTGCCGCTGTGTATTAAGTATGCTAGCTTGACAGGCTTGAATTATTCACAGTCTATCAGAACAGCACAACATCGGGATAAGTGGAGAACCATTGCATCCAACCCTCGACTAGAGGACGGAACTATTGATTGATTGAGCAATACTACATGTATTTAATATATCCCACAAAAGGTGTTTTTTTTTTAATGCTTCTATCATATTGTGCTAAAATGTAAAAGTGAAAATTTCCATATCGACAATATGCATTTACCCAAAGCTTTAAAAAAACTACTTTTTTTCTACGAAGACATTCTTTTTTGCTTAACTGTAATCAATAAAATGATTAGCTCAAAATGATGCTATGGATGTGTGCTAAAATGTTGCTATGAATGGATATTACACAAATAAATTTAACAGGTTTCCCACGCCCCAATTTTTTTATTATCACATCAAAATAATGTTAAAAATTTGTTCCCCCCTTCAACTCCGCCATATGCACCACATGTAAACCTTCACGTGAACATGGATTCTGCTATTATTCGGAGTGTTGGTTTTTTATTGTTGATATTATTTGGAATGTTTTCACTTTTGGTTTCTATGTCACACATATGGTACAGTTTGAGAACGTCCAAAACATGCATGAGGTACTTACCTCTCCAAAATCTCTCCGTACTACCCAGGTCTATTCTCCACGTGTACTCTTCTCCTGGTATCTGGGGGGGGGGAGATAGAAATACACCCAAAAAATAATCACAATTGAACTCCTTGGTGGCTAAATACTGCGGTTTTATAATTCTTTTAATAATTTTCTTTTTTAAAGGAGTGCATCATATTGCAAGACCATAGCACACCTGGGTTTGCAGAATCTATGAGAAATGATAATAATAATAATAAAACATTTATATAGCGCCCGATCCAGCAAGCCGTTCTCAGGTGCTTTACATAACAAACAAATATACAGGAAAATAAATTTCACCTAGCTAAAAGCAGATTTAAACAAATGTGTCTTTTTTAAAAGCACCAACAGATTTACAATCTGTGATATATCCTGGCAGAGCATTCCACAGTCTTGGGGCAGCAATACTAAAAGCACGATACCCAAAGCCTTTGAGTCTGCTCTGAGGAACTGCTAACTGGCTGGAGACTGTGGAGCGCAGTGTTCGAACATTTGTTCTGTCCTGGAGCATATCTCTCATATATTCTGGAGCCTGAAATAGCGCTTATATTCGAAATTAGGTCAATTATATTCCTAAAATATGCAAACAAGTTGAGTGAGCCATTTAAGATTTTCCTTTAAATTTCAATATAAACATGATAAATGTGATTCAACACATTTTTGAGTGAAACAAAACTGACAATAAATGCCATTAACTTTGTGGCATTTGCTGCCGAAACGGCATTAAACCATCATCAACCAACCAGTCTTAGAACCACCTGCGTTCATTACAATTTACAAGGTTCATACAGTTGAAGGAAGTCAAAATTCAAGGGTTTCTCAAGCACTCTCTAGGTTAACCTCATCAAAATTCCAGGACCTTACCGAGATAAAAGCGACAAACCTTCTTTTCCAATATGGCAATGCTATCATTTGAATCTCTTGCCTGCGTGATTTTCAAAGCGCATTTTTTTGTTTAAAAAAAAAATCACACTTACCATTTTCGGTTTATATTTTATGTAACAAAATTGGTCATGTAACTATCCTAAATAAATGTCAATACTATGTAGTCCCATGTTGTTTCGTGAATTATCATTTTCAACAGTTTCCCAGACCACAAGATGACGTTTAAGGGTATTCAAGCACTTAAATACAATACTTTATTTTCCAGTCAGTTCTTTTCATTATCACCGTCCTGATATGACCATAGATGTTGCTAGGACGTAAAAACTCCAAAACAAACTAGGACGTAAAACAACAACAAACAAACAAACAAACAAACCAAAACAAACAAGCAACATTTCACCATCACCACTAGAGGGCAGCACTTGGCTGAGACGCTGAACAGAACAAAACTTACTGCAGGCTGCGCGAATACCTTCGGCGCCTGCGTCACTCGTGACGTCACATCCACAGCCTGTCCTCCCTCCTCCTCCTCCCCCTCCTCCTCCTCCGTTATTACGTTTGGGTTAGAAGGGACCGCCACTACAGGTTCTGAAGAGATGTTTGCCGCCTCTCTTGCGCCCTTTCTGTGTTATAGGATTTCGGACCAACTGCATTAAATTTCAAGTCAGCTTAGAGCATATGTCCGGGAGTGTAAGCTGAGGTATCTCAAAACATCAGCCTACATGAATGCAGGGTTGCCAACTTTGGAAAATGAAAAACCGCAAGATTTTAAAGCTGCATAGTCCAATCAAATATCAAATTTTCAAAACCAAACCAATTATCTAGATTTGATTTGACATATCTATCTTAAGCCGTGGTCACACGGACAAAATCTAAAGCGATTTAGACAAGGCGGATAGCAGGAGTCGAATTAGCCGCCCGTTCACATGGGCACTACTTGGGCCGGAAGTCGATATCAGCGCATGAGCAAGTCCAGTCTGACCAGCGCCAGTTTTCGGTTAGGCGAAGTCACCACGAGAGAGTGCGTTCGACCTAGATATGTATGGACTGAATCTTATTCGTTTGGAACGATCAAAACTTCGGCTGGGCAGTGAAACCCTTAAAATAAATGATGAAAAAAATATCTGTGCACAGCTAGCGGTTTCATAGACCAAATTATATAAGATACGCTTTTGATCGACCGGAAGGTCAACAAACTAAGGTCTCGACTGCGCATGCGCGTGACGTCCTTAATCCGTCTCAGTGCGTCCACACGGGCAAAATAATTCGACTCACAGAAATCTACTCACGTAATCAACCTCCACAAGTGGTTTACAGTATCAGGATCACAGAAATCGATTCAGCCCTAATTTGACTCACGCCCGTTCACACGTGAAATGTAACCCGAACTATACAAGTCGATTTCTACGAATCGCCTTACATTGCCCGTGTGACCACGGCTTTAGATACTGATGCACTTATTAAGCATTTGTTTCTGCGTAGAAGGCAATACTGAGTCAATTTAACAGACCATGTTACTGCAGAAGTCTATGGTGTCAGAGTTTTGGCAAGGTTGCCAAAACTTATTTTCCATGTTTGCACTCAAAATATCTCAAAAGTTTACCATTTAAAATAAAAGTAACTTTGAACTAATGTAAAGTAGATACTAGTCATCAATCTAATATATTTATCTCAGAAAAAATACAGAAATTAAAAAACATCGGACTATGCAACGTTAAGGAATGTTATATTGGGGAGGTCTGGGGGTATTCCCTCAGAAAAATGTTAAAAGCTTAAGATGCTCTGTGGTACATTTTGGACACAATAATCCGTAAGGTTGATATAATTTTGGAAAATGAAAAACCGGAAGTTTGCGTACTGTGATTATGGGGACATAAAATATCATACGCCTTAGAGCGAAAACATAGTTGGGTTGGCAACCGTGTGAATGTATGCATGTAGATATGGTTCGTTCTCAGAAAATGTGTACCACATATTTGGTTTCCACGTTACATTGTTAAAGATTATTTAATTTGTTTAATAATGTGCCATTTAGGCATTCTATTATCTACATGCATCTACCTAGATAATCAGTGTAATACTTGACAGCAGAAATGCGGCTAACTTATCATGCATCATTACAGTCCCCTCATCCCCCTTCCCCTTTTTATCTAGAAGAAAAATGTAACTAAAAATGTAACTAACTTTTTAAGTTGTCCAACCATGGATACTTTGGCTGATTCCAAATTACGTATTTGGCCAGTCCTGACACTGAAACAAACAATCAGGAATTAATTTGTTTTTGAAATTAAAGCCAGGAGCCATTATTATACTAGCCACTTTTCCAACGAGGCCTAGAAACCCTACACAGACTGGACTCACTTTTGGATGTATCATCCATTGGATGTATCATCTTTTGAATGCATCATCCTTTGGATGCATCATATTTTGGATGCATCATATTTTGGATGCATCATCCTTTGGATGGATCATCCATTGGATGTATCATCCTTTGAATGCATCATCCTTTGGATGCATCATCCTTTGGATGCATCATATTTTGGATGCATCATATTTTGAATGCATCATCCTTTGGATGGATCATCCTTTGGATGGATCATCCATTGGATGTATCATCCTTTGAATGCATCATCCTTTGGATGCATCATCCTTTGGATGTATCATCCTTTGAATGCATCATCCTTTGGATGCATCATCCTTTGGATGGATCATCCTTTGGATGTATCACTATTCTCTGTTCTCAAGCTTTACCTGTTTATGAATACATTTTTCTGGTAAATTAAATTTACACATCTTTCAACATTTTAAACCGTGTTTGTAAATAGGCCTTAGAAGTTAGAATGGCTTCTACAGGTTAAGGCGCTCTATTAAAGTTCTGGTCACCTGCTTTTAATGTGTTCCTTATGGTGCTGTCACATTACGACGCTTCTGGCCAACGAGCGTCGACGTATGTGATTTTCCTGCGCTACGTCGGGATACGTCAGTTTATGTTATGCGCCCGTTAGTATATGTTGATCTACGGCGACGGTCGGCAGCGCGCGTCAGTTGGTCGGCGAAGTTTTGTGCTTGCACAAAACTTTTGACAATCGACAACGCGCGGGTGCCAACATTATGGCGACGTTAGGAGCATGTCGAGATCGCTGGAATAACGTTATGCGAACGATAGGCACACGCCACACGCGTGTGAGGGTCATTCCCACACGTTGCGTCAAACTGTTGATTTTTGTTGTTTTAAATCCTAGCAACATCTAAGGTCATATCAGGACGGCGTGCCAAACTTTTACCACAACTATGGCCGCATGCTACCAATACATTGCGCTGACGCCGAAAAGTTTGATGTTTCTCGAATATTAAAAGTGATTTTGCGCATTGTCGGTGCGCCGGCAAGATACGTCATAATGTGATAGCACCATTACATGGATGTCCACTATGCCCTAAAGTAATTCTAGTCTAGAAATAGCAACTGTATTACACATAGAACTCTACACAGACTCCAGAATCCACACCCGACCATAAACCCCAAATCACCCATTCAAATCCAGAAGAAACACTAATAAATCTAGAACCCCCCTCACACATCATAAACTAATGAATAAATTTGATAGATCACAATATTGCATATACATTTCCCCCCGATATATATGTAGAATATATATATATAGAAATATATATATAGATAAGTAATAAAATCAATCATTTATATACACTTGCTATTTCACACAGTAAACTGATTGATTCATGTGAGCAATATAATGTTGCGGGAAGACTGACGCTGTTCCATGATAATTGAGAATAAGTCGTTGTGTTGGTCATGTTATTGCCCCCTTAACTTGAAGTTTACATTATCATTTAAGATGATTAATACTTACTATTAAAACAAGACATCCATAAAACAGCTACATACCACCACTCAATAGCTTTTTCTAGTGACTTGAATGATTGAGGTCTTCCCCTCAGAAAGCTCTGCATGCTGTTCAGCGCTTCCATGGCCGTGCCTTCGACAACATCAATCACCGCCAGCCCGATGAGGGAAGGAATCAGCTGGCGAGAAGCAGTGTGCACGGCTATCGCACCGCCCATACTGAACAGTGCGAAGCAGGGAATATGATTGAAAACGAGGCTTGTGCAGCATTCATTCATTTGTTTTGCAACGCAATGGTGCAATGAAATATGTATAGGTGGAAACAAGGTTGTCGATAATTAAACAAATTGTTGCATACTAGAACTAACCAAAACTAAGGGCCACACATGTGTAGTAGTCTGCACTGACCTCTCAGGCAAGTAGCCACATATACAGGTGGGAGTGTGTAGGATGGTGATATTAGGGAGCCTAGGTGGTGTAATCTTTGCATTACAGGCCAGTGTGCTAGCCATTACACCACCTAGGCTCCCTGATGTCACCACACTACCCACGTCTACCTGTCTATGCGGCTCCTTGCCTGAGAGGTCAGTGCACACCAGTACACTATCAAATAAGTATTTACACTAAGTCGACATCCCATTGCACCATCATCAATCCCAGAAATACCGACGTACATCTTTTTTGGTCAATCAGCACATTCTCATTCATTAATTTATTTATCATTAAAATGATTTGGTTAAATGGCTAAATAGCTAATAGTAATTATGGCCAGAAGACCAGTGCCTCGGCGCAGATAAAGTATTATTCAGAAGAATAAAATGAATCTGTTCAGCCCCCCCCCTAAAAATACCAAAACAACAATTTGATTTTCTTCTTTTTTTGTCTTGAAAATTTATACTGCATATCATGGATAAGTCTGAATAGACTTGTTTTCACCATTAGACAGTTTGGTGGATAGAAAGCCAGAGCCTACACTTTTACCAACCCAAGGGGTTTTTAGCCTCCCATTACCCATAGGTATGGTATCAGAGTAACTGGCCTTTGATGACGCTGTAAGTTATACACAGTGGTGGAAATCTAAATTGGCAGAGGTGATGGCATGGGGAATCGAACCAATAAGATTTGATCCTACATATCCATTTATGAACTGGGGCATTCGCTAAATAATGATTGTAGTTTAGTCGCCGTGTGCTACTCTGCTACGATCAAAAATGGATAAACTTAAGCCGTGTTCACGTGGGAAAAGTTTAAAGCGATTTAGACAAGGCGAATCATATGAATCGATTTAGATGCCCGTTCACACGGACCAAGTTTGAAAGTGTTTCGAGTTGACACGGGCAGTGCTTGAGTCGGTTTAAGGCGGAAGTGGATCTCTGCACATGAGCAAGTCCATACTAACCAGATATCTAAATGATGAAAAAGATATCTGCGCGCAGCTAGCAGTTTATAGACTAAATTCTATAATATGCGCTTTTGATCGACCGGAAAATAAACAAACTCAAGTCTCGACTGCGCATGCGTGTGATGTCCTTAATCCATATCAAGTAAGTCGGTTGCGTTCACATGGGCGATATAAGTCGAATCATAAAATTTGGTTCATATAAACCACCTACATAGGTGGTTTATAAAATCCGAATTATATGATTCGAATTAGCCCTAAACCACCTCAGCCGCACGTTCACACACCAAATGTGAGCCGAACTAGGCAAGGCGATTTATATGAGTCGAATTAACTGCCCTGTGTGAACAGGGCTTTAGTCATGTTCTGCATTTTTGGTGTGCACACCAACATTTATTTGGTATGTTTTCACTTCAAATATCTCCAATGTCAACCTCTTAAAATAAAAAATGAATCACACTAAAATATATTAAAGCAAGGAGCTAATATAATTATCTAAAATGATATATATATATATGGCAGAAACTGAAACCAATCGGATTAAGCAGGTTTAACTTTCAGCTAGTGGCACCACCTAATGGAAAAATCTATGGCAATCTAGTATCTAATTGTGATACGGGGCATTATTTAGTATGATATCATTATCAATCCATGGTAGGCGCGTCCAGTAACTGTACCAGTGGAGTTAATTGGTTGTTGGAGTTTTACATCCCGTCAACATCTAAGGTCATATCAGGATGGGTATCGACTCACGGCAACTTTATAGTGCTGCCCCATTGGGAAATCAGGCCGCTAGCACTATGAAACGATATCCCACTCAGTCACATTATCATGACACTGAGCTAACCAGTTCTTGCCCTATCCTATTAATGCTGAGCGCCAGGCTAGGAAGAGACAGGTATCATTTTTTATAAGTAATTGGTTTAACGCAAATGGGAACTGAACTCCTGAACTTCCGCACGCGAGGCCAGAGCTCTAGCAATTTGGCCACCGCGCCCGGTCTATCGGTGGAAAGTCCACGTTAGCCTTAAATACATGTGCTGTAAAAACTCATACAAAAATATAAATTTGCACAAAAAATTTAAGTTACCTGTGGCCAACAAGGATAATCTGGGGCGGGTCGTCACCATACAACTTTTGGATGACGTTGCCAACATCTCTGTTAGAGGAAGATAAATCAATTAGAGAAAATAACAGTACATATATGGCCTTTGCATCTATCACTAATAATTAAAGCTGCATAGTAGATCAAAACATCAAATTTTCAAAACACCACACTGGTCTAGATTTGATTCTACATATGTAACGTAAATACTGGCGCACTTCTCAAACATTTATTGCCACATAGAACAATAACTCCAAACCAATTGAATAGAACCTGTTACTGCAGAAGCCTATGATGTCAGCGTTTTGGTTTGTTTGTTTGTTGTTTTACGTCCTAGCAACATCTAAGGTCATATCAGGACGGGTACCGACTTGTGACAGTGCGCACTCATGGCAACTTTATAGTGCTGCCCCACTGGAAGACCAGGCCGCCAGCACCATGACCTGATATACCACTCAGTCACATTATTCTGACACTAAGCCAACCAGTCCTTGCCCTATCCTAATAATGCCGAGCGCCAGGCTAGGAAGCAACAAGTATCAATTTTTAAGTCATTGGTTTGAGTCGACCTACGATCTACCAACACGGGAGACGGACGCTCTAACTGATTCGGCCATCCCGTCTGGTCAGCGTTTTGGTGTGGTTGCCAAAATGAATCGTGTATGTTTGCACTTCAAATATCTCAATCTTGCTGCTTATCGGCAAGAGTAGCCTATGTGGCGGCAGTGGGTTTCCTCCAAAGAAATATGTCAGAATGACCATATGTTTGGCGTCCAATAGCTGATAATAAAATCAATGTGCTCTAGAGGTGTCGTTAAATAAAACAAGCGTTCCTTTTCCCTCCAAATATCTCAAAAGTTAGCTATATAAAATAAAACCAACTTCAAACTAAAGTTACAAGGTAGATTATAACGAGTAACCTAATATATGTATCTCAGAAAATGACAGAAACTCAAAACCATCGAACTAAGCAACTTTAACACAATGCTCGAAAGTCTCTGTTGAAATACACATCTGACCATGCTAGTCCATATCCGATGCATTTTCAAGCCAGCCCTACATCGTCAACCGATGCCCACATAATGATAACTTCACAATTAATATATTGATCCTTTCATGGTAAGTGGGGCCAATGTGCTTTTCAGTATGTAATGGTCAAAAACAATTATGGAAAGAGTAGAGGAGGCATTCTCTTTATAGAACTGGTATTCTTACACTTTGAAGAGATAGATATGAAAAGATTAAGGCCTAATGTGACATAGTAAAAAAAATGCCAAAAATATTGTGTTTTAAAGGCATGAATTTGTGACAGTCTGCAGCACCGCCTCCAACTGACCACTACTCCAACCCCCTTTCTACACCATGCCGCGACAGGGGTCATCCACAAAGAAGAGGGGACGTGGCCGGCCGGCTAAATCACAGGCTCAACCACCGCCACGATCATGCACCACCCTACCCATCCTACTGACGGGCGACACCCTCTCGGCGGCCGGCAGCACAAGTACCCCCCGGGACCGCCCGCTTGCCCTCCCGGCCACCACAGCTCCAGTGACACAGACTCCGACGTCTCATACCCGGAGCCCGGCCAGAGGGAGCCACACCCGCGGGCCGCAAAACCCACCGCCGGGAAGCGTATGGAGCAAATGGTACAACAAATGGAGGAGCGCATGGAGCAAAAAATGGAGGAAATGCACATCGCCATACAACTCATCGCCGGACGACACCAGGACGCGGACCACCACCCTAATCGCCCTCCACACGCTCGTCGTACCTAGTGACGAAGGCACCCACATCGCCATCAACTGCGATAACATGGCCGCGGTACAAGTCCTAGCCACCGGCAAAGGACACAACACCCGCCTACTACGAATAGCCAGGGCAGCCTGGATGTTCCAGGCCATACACAACATCCGCATCACCTACCAACACATCCCAGGAGCAATCAACGACCTGGCAGATGCTCTGAGTAGGGCGCATATCAGCGATAGCTTCCGCACCAAAGCCACAACAATATGCATCAACAACAACATTGCCCCGATATCACCACGTATACATGTATATGAACAACTTGAACCTCTTTTCTCATCCAGACCCAGCATACGCCGCACTCACACAAGCAGCGGAGGCCAGACAGCGCGAAGCGAGGGCTCCAGGGACCTGGGCCAACATGCGGACGACAGTCGCAGCATACGAACGACACTGCAAGCGCTACCGCATCTCGCCACTGGCAACCGACCCCCCTCGACGTACGTTGCTGGCTCGAGGAGCTAGCGGGCCATCTGTGCCCATCCTCAATCGCCAACTCCGCCTCCCACCTACGCCTACACTTCAGGATGGCGGAGGTCAGCACCCAGCCACTCGACCACATCACAGTGCGCATGGCCCTCGACGCGATGAGAAGATCCAAAGCACACACGCCACGGCCGTCCACCAACGTGCCCATCCCGATAATGAAAAAGGCGGTCCGCCACCTCCAGCACACACCGGAGGGCAGGGTGGTGGCAACAGCAGTGATCATCATGTTCTTCTCAGGCGCCCGCCAGTCAGAAGTGGCCCCCAGGTCAGCGGCCACGTTCGACCCAACACGCCACACCACTAGAGGGGATGTGGCAATGGCCGGGGGACACCTGCATATCCACCAGAAGTGGGCCAAAAATATGCAAGCAACGCACCAGTTCCGAGACAGGCGCCTGGCCCCCACGGACGACCCCCACTTCTGCCCCGTCACCGCATACAGGCAGATGATCCATGAGGCCCCCACCACCAGCCCCCGACAGCCCCTGCTAGTCTTCCCCAGTGACGGAGTCACCCTGGCCATACCATACCTGGCCAGACAATGGACCCTCGCCCAGAAGGCCACAGGCGTGCAAACCCCCTACACGCTCCATGCGATACGCAAAGCGGCGGCGACAGTAGCCTTCGCCTCCGGGAGCTCCGAACTCGAGGTGCAGCGATTCGGCGGCTGGGCATCCAACGCCCACCGGCAATACATAAGCACCAGGGACTCACACAAGGTCAACAGAGCCCTCATAAGGGCCACACAACAACAGCACGACTAAAAACTATGGCTTGGCAATCTAATTGGCACAGCCAATTAAAAAAACAAATCAAAACTAAATTAAAAAACATTTAGACAACGAAGTCCATTAACGACTCAATTATCAACCGCCCAATTGACAACCGCGCAATGGACAAAAACACACCTCAAAACTGCCCTTACGAGGATTATTCTATTCACCTTCACATATTCAATGTGTAATTCTACTTGTTCATCATATCTTACCTTACTTATTACTGTTCATCATATCTTATTACTGTTCATCATATCTTATCTTATATCTTAACTTCTCCATATGTCGCATCTCTCATCTCATGCTATTATGTTATCACTGCATGACCTTATGTCGGCCACGGCCCGTCGTCAATCCACAATGTACATGCCCATTGCGGCCCGGGGGCCGCGACCGAATAAAAGCCATGTTTCCCCAACCAGCCTCATCGTCTTCTGTGCCCGTGAGAAATGGTCGGGAATGAGCGGGGTCGCTCATTCGGACTCATTGCTGGGCACGGTGGAGAGGTGAGGCTGCCACCCCCCCCCCTCCCGCAGGGGGCGGGTGGGGGGGGGGGGCCTGGGGCGGGGGGAAGGGAACCCCAACACCTCACTCTCCCTCCACCAATCACAACACAACCCAACTTAGCCAATCAAACCACTCCGGCGACCGGGAGCCCGGCCCTACATACCACAAGCAAGTCAGTCTGCAGTGACATAGTAAAAAAAATGCCAACATTTTAATTCCAAAAATATTGTGTTTTAAAGGCATGAATTTGTGACATGGAGAATTTGGATTTGTCTACAGCCTACTAGACCTTTATTTTGCATAGAATATTACTTGTTAGTCAATGAAATAATAAAAGAAGACTCTTACTTGAAATAAATATTCATTTTGCATGCATATATATCTTTTTTATATCTAATATTCCAGGGTGATTAAACTGGTTCTGTACGTAACTGTCGTGTGCCCTGCTTGTCCCACGCTTGTTAAACTAGGAAATATGTTATCCTAGGAATACCAGAGCTTCAGTAAAAGAACAGCTGCTATTGTTGCATGTGTAAGTACCATGGCTAGAAATATAATTTTTCTACAAAGCTTTATGGAAAAAAATTGAAGTTGAAGTTCCATATTACTTTTGGTGTCCCCTTTTATTGTGTTACATCCACAACTCAAAATTGGGCAAAATATAATCATACTATGCATATTTCTTTAAAGTGCATTTCTATACTATGGGGACCACAATGTAAAAAATATTTGTGGAATCCACACTTGGTGATTAATAAGTCAACTTGGGGCTGGCTACTCAATTAATTCATGTTTTTCTGAAAAAATGGTAACCTCAACTATCTTTTCCTTCACATTACCAGGAGTTGGCTACTCAGTGAAAAAATTAGGAAAATACAAAATATTCATTTTTGACCCTCATGTCACACTTTGACCCCATTCACCATGAAACGACCCATATGTGTTCCTAGACATGTTTCTTTCAACGGTGACTCTAGGTATAACCATAAGAAAGTAATTCAGTGTACATGTAAACAATCTATTATAAATAATCACAACTGGTTATAACTAAACTCAATAATTCCTAGTTTCAGAGGTTTGTTATTTATGTGACAGGATGTAAAATATTCCGATTTACGGCATCAGGGGGAATGCAAATGTTCTATTACTGATCAGGTGTACGTGACCAAGCGCATGTTTGTTATATATATATGTAAGGGCTGGTGGTGCCTGAGTAGGATGTAAATAGACATAGTGGTGCTGGCAGGGCTGGGTGTGAGGGCACTCAGGGCCTACCTCCTCCCCCTCTCCTGGATAGGATCACCACACTCAGGGGTCAAGGTTGGTGGTGGCCATGGGGCCATACAGCTTGATGGTGGTGGGCAGACCACTGGTAGCCATGGGGACCAGGACTGCTGGATCTATATTGGTAGGACCAAGAATGCTTGTTTCCCATTGGGGGAAAGGGGTGGGGTGATACTCTACAATGAACCCACGTAACCATATAAATAATAAACCAGATGGCTTGACAGTCTCTCCTTCTTTACACTTTATACTCTTCCTTTCTCTTTGTTTGTATTGATTTCACTATAGCCTGCCTACACAACCACAGATTCGAGCTTTAGCCATTTTACAAGAGGTTTAAATATTTGCAAATTGCTACTTACTGTGCGAGCGTATCTGCTGACATATCCGTCTCGTCATTATTCTTTGAATTACCTGTAGAGAAAGAAAATGACAATATGCGTGGGGAGGAAATGTTAAAACATCTATATTAAATTGAACAAATACATTATTTGCATTTTATTTACCCAAATAATGGGGTTCCACAATTACACGTTTGTTTGCCCGGACGGGATGGCCAAATCAGTGTGGGAGGTCGGGGGTTCGAACCGCGCCCCAGTCAAACCAATGACATACTACCCAGTCAACCAATGGGACAGAACTGTAAAGTCACCATGAAGGTTGGTTGGTTCTTGAAGTTTTACGTCCGGGAAACATCTAAGGTAAAATCAGGATGGGTCCCGACTTGTGACTGTACGCTCATGGTGACGTTGTAGTGCTGCCCCACTGGGAAATCAGGCCCCCCCCACCATGATCCGATATCCCACTCAGTCACATTATCCCGACACAGAGCCAACCAGTCCATGTCCTATCCTATTAATGCCAAGCATCAGGCTAGGAAGCGACAAGTCATTGGTTTGACCAAACTTCCAAACTTCCGCATGTGAGGCCCACGCTCTACCGATTAGGCCACCGTGCCCGGTCAAAGATGCCATGAATGCACACTGTCACAAGTCAGTACCTGTCCTGATGACCCTAGATGTTGCTAGGACGAAAAAACCCCAACATATTAGTTGACAGATGGCGCCGGTGTAACGATTTCAACTTCCCCCCTTCCCAAGTTCCCCCCCAGGAATCTGAAAACGTTTTTAACTTCCCTCCAGGGAAATTAAAAACGTTTTCAGATTCCTGGGGGGGAACTTAAAAACAGTTTTCAGATTCCCCCCCCCCCCCTATTTTCAAATTCCCCCCTCCGGGAATTTAAATTTGCTTAAAATACTTTAAAAAACGTTTTAAATTTCAGACCTATAATATTTTTTTCTTAACCATCTTGGAGACTTTTTGTGTAATTTGTGGTTAAATATGTTTTATTGAACTAGTAATAATTTCCATTATGCTATTCTCTGTATATTATAATATATGTCATGAAAAATAATCAAAAATAACAAAAAATTACAAAAATAAAGAAAATTCCCCAAAAATGGGGGGGGGAGGGAAAGTTAAAATGAGGGAGGGAATTTGAAAACGTTTTCAAATTCCCCTGGGAGGAATTTGAAAACGTTTTCAAGTTCCTGGGGGGGAACTTGAATATGGGGGGAATTTGAAATCTTTACACCGGTACACAACTAAGGATTCTTCTCTACTGCTCACTGTGCACGCTAGATGGCGCCAACCGCATATGTATCTTGTGTATGTATCTTACTTCTATATATATCTTGCATATGTCTACTTCCTCCATACTGTGCCCACTCTATGCAGCGTTCGAAATAAGAGCTTGTCTGCTTGTCCGGTACAAGTGACAATTCAGACAGACAAGTGAAAATCACACCAGACTTGTCCATTGGACAGGTGAAAGATTTTGCTTATGTCTATCACTGCTATGTATTGTGGAACAACCCGCCAGATTTCACGTTCCCATCCCTGCGTCTATATACAGGCATGGTATTGACAAAAAAGTACTCTTCAATTAAAAAGTATGCATACTCAATAAAGAATGTAGGATAAATAATGCTTAGCTACATAGGAATATTAAAAAAATAATATTGCTATAAATACTTTAACAAATGGTTATCTCACCATGGCCTCGAAAATCCATGGCAACACAACGACAGGTCACAAATCCAGTTAGAATTTTCTGGGGGGATAAAAGGAATTATTAATTAAAATAGACATTATGTGTATTTGCTTTTTCTTTAATTCCCATGAAACCTCATTTCTTTTAAATCAAAAGGCAATGCATCTAAAAAAACTTTTTTGAAAGGCATTAAAAAATAACATAAAAGAAGAAAGAAAACCTATTAAATGTATATAAGAGAAAACAGTAGATTAATTGTAGTACTAAATGTAGTCGTCTTGTTCTATGTACATAACAGTTGAGAAGACACAAATTACATACGATACATACCTCATGAAAATCAAAGCACTAATCCACACATCCACAACCCAGGCAATGCCCTTACATTAACTTGTATGGCATGCAGTTGACACCCCACTACGTGGCCGCAATCGATTAACACAACCCGGGCCACTCGGGTCACCCGAGTTGTCAGAATTTCAAATCGAACACAGCGAGTGGAGTCGAGAAATACACATGCCGTGTGCAAAACGACCTGACCCCAGTAACCCACCTCTTGGCTGGGGTTTGCTAGGAGCGATGACGTCACATCTGTGCTAGTACCTGTAGGATAACAGCTACCAGTACAAGTCCTACGTGTTGTTTTAATGCTTTAAAAAAACAAAAAAACAGATTGTCAGCTTCTACAATCATAACATACTTTAAATCCTATTTTGCTGTACGTATATCGGTTATTGAACAAATATATTAAGTTTTAGATTAAGCCACCATTTTGTCCACCGCAAGCGTATTCGTTTATTCAACCCGAGTCTGTAGGATGTGCGCATGCGCCAAAAAGTGGCTCAGGTGACCCGAGTTGATTAATCGATTACACCCCCAATGGGGACCTTTCATGAGCCATCTCTATTGCTATACACTTGGTGGCAGCACCCATTCCCCATCATGGTTGGATCAAGGGTGTTGGCGTGTGTGTGTTGGTGGTGTATGTGTGTGGTGGTGATGGTGTGTGGTGGAGGTCTAGGGATGTGGTGTGGGTGTAGATATGTGTGTGATGGGGGTGTAGGTGTGTGGTGGGGGTGTAGGTGTGTGCGGTGGGGGTGCAGGTGTGTGGTGGGGGTTTAGGTGTGCGGTGGGGGTTTAGGTGTGTGGTGGGGGTGTAAGGGGTACTGGGGGTATAGGTGTGTGGTGTTGGGTGTAGGGGGTATAGTTGTGTGTGGTGGGGGTTTATGGCTGAGGTGGGGGGTGTAGGGGTGTGGTGGGGGTTTAGGGATGCTAAAGATTGTGAGGTGCTGCTCTGCAAGACCCCATCACCTCCACCACAAACCACCTACACAACCACCACACACACCAAAGCCCCCACCACACACACCTACACCCCCACCACACACCCCTACACCCCCACCACACACAACTAAACCCCTACCACATCGCTACACCCCCACCACATCACTAAGCCCCCACCCCACCATACTCACTCACCACACCCCTACCACACACCACTAAATCCACATACACCCCCACCACACACACCAAAACCCTCACCACACACCCACCATACACACCTACACCCCAACCACACCCACTCACCCCTACACCCCCCTAAATCCACACACCCCCCATAATCTACCAGTCTCTGGTAGTCTTGGTAGTCTTGATTTTTGCTGTGGTCACAGTATTGGTCCATGTCCATAAGCTCACATATTATCGGTAGCTCTGTCAGTTTACTGAGTATATCATGTGCGAGTGTGTATTCCCTTGTCATGTGTTCCATGAGTGCTGCCTTGATCATGAAGGCTGGCTTCAGGATCCTGTGTCTTATTTTTTGTGTTAAGTCACATATTCCTGCCATCATGTATATTTGTGCTGGTGGGGCACAGTTTGTGTATCTCCTGCACCCGGTACTCATTATCCTCGCAATGGTCGCACCTGGTACAGATTCTATTATTTCTTTGTAATTCAGTGTGCCTTGGTGCAGGTCCCTCATATGAGTGGCTAGTGCCCTTACTCTTGAGTCTCCACTGATTACAACTGTTTTCTGCATTTTCGTATCCATTCACTTAATCGTCACGCTTCTAATTCGCTATCGTCGTTGCAATTCGCTGGCGCCGCCATAATTCGCAGTTGTGGTTTGTTGATTTGAATTTTGGCTTGGGCGGAAGTGGGGCATGCTTGCTTTTTGCTATGCTCTTCTTGTTTCCTTGCCACCTGCTAGGAGAGTTCCAGTGCTTTTTTCTGGCCGTTTGATTTTTGACTTTATTTGGCTTTTCCCTGTTTATTTATTTTGCTATTTAAATTTTGTTTTTTAATTTATTTGTCGGTACTTGTCACTTTCCTTTACTTTTTGGAGGATGTCTCCCATCTTATTTTTATATCCTTGTTTGATCGTTTCACCTTCACTGACAGCTTCTAGGAACCTACCTGATCCCCTCTTTCTTTAGTTCCTTGTTTTGTGTGAATTTTGCATGGACAATGTCCTCTAGAACTCTTTTGTTCGTTTTGCATCATTCTGGTGTCCTCCATATTTTGTTTGTCATTGCTTTTATCGTATATGGATTTTCTGCATAGTTTATCATCCTCATTATATCGTACTTTTCATGGAATTTGGCCATTATCAGTATTGTTCTGCTGATGTGTATTTTTATCAATCCTTGCTGTATTCTTTTTTGCTTTGGAGAGTTTTCTTTTTTTGGAAAAGCTCTCTCTTTTGTGATTCCTTCTCCAGTTGGATTCGGATGCTCCTTGGTCTGTTTGGGGTCTTTTTGTTGTTCTGAGGGTGTGGGCCTTTTGTTTCCTCGTCTTGGTTTTTGCCTTGTCTGTTCTGGGCCAGTTGTAGTTTTTCCAGCACTTTTCCCTTTTTTCTTTTTTCCCTAGACGGTAGGCTTTTGTCACTACCGTCCAGCCAAAATCGCAGTCTGCTTCACTTAGCATGTCTGAGACCGTGTTTTCTACGATTTCACCCTCTTTTTCTGGAATTCCGTATACGATGACACTTAGCTTTTTATCATGTTTTGATGCTTGATATTGATTGATTGATTGGTGGTTGTTTTACGCCGTGTTGGCAGCATAGGCCATATTCACGGCGAGAAATGTTTGTTTTTGTTCAAACCATCACTTTTACATGTAAAAGCAGACATTCAATTATGTGCCAATAGACACTCATTAAATTAGAAAGATCACAATCATATATTTGTGGTCAAGGGAAACAAATTCCCATAGGAAAAGAAAAGTTTTATTAATAATTGATAGAATCTATTTAGTAAACTATATGAGGTGGTACAGTCCAGCTGCCCTCAAAAAGGCTAAAATGTTTTCCTGTTTTACCTTAGTAAAAAGGTCATGCATACTGTCTACTGTTGGAATCAACGCAACTTAATAAAAATGTGTTTGAGTGTCAGCGGGGACTGACACCGAATACATTCAGGGGGAGGTTCCCCCTTGAGCAGAAAAGCATGTGTAAGCCACGAGTGCCCAATACGGCAGCGGCTAAGGACCACTTGGTCCCGCCGACCTCCCGCATGAGTCTGTGGTGGCTTTCCCACAGATGGTTCGATTTCTTTAAGTTTATTAATGTTTTCATCCCACTCATGTTGCCATTTGGATTTTATGTGGGTGGCTATTAGTGGTTTCAGATGAGAGTGAGGGATCAAACACGGTTCAAGATCACAATTCAGGGCCTTCTTCGCAGCCCGATCAACTCGTTCGTTTCCTTGTATGCCGGCATGGCTAGGCACCCAGCACAGGTGGATGTCATACCCATCCGTTGTCAGTTGGTTCATTTTATAAATGACCATTGCTAGAATAGTGTGATTCATTTTCAGTCCAGCAACAGCCAGGAGGCAAGAGAACGAATCATTGTATGCTTGATATTGGGCTCTTACCGTGGGTGTTTTTTTTTGGTCAGTGGGCGTTTCCTTCCCGTTGTTGGCATTGGTTTTGATGTGTGTGTCCTTGTTTTTCTTCTTTGATTTATCATACTCTGCCTTATACCACGTGCATTCTATCTGCAGCATGCTATAGGCTACCTGGAGTGCCTGTAGTTTGCTCCTGTAGTCATTTTCATTTTCCATTGTTATTGTTTTGATTTTTCCGTCCTCATTTCCGGCGTCCTCAATTTCATTTCCGTCCACACATTTTTTGTCTGTCTTTTCCTTTGCTAGTTCCTCCTAGACTGTTTGGATTACCAGCCTTATTACATCTATTTTGGCCACTTGCTGGCCTCCATTTTCCGCTATTTCCGCTATGTTTTCCGGATTTTCCCAACATTTTTAACGGCTGGCTTTAGCTTGTGTCGTATATCCTCCTGTTTTTTGGTAGATTCCTCCTCGAGGTGTTATGTTTGCATTCCTGGGTACGTATCCTGCAGTATCCTGGGATGTTTATGATGAAGATCCACTTAATCTTGGTTATTATGCACTGTTTTGAACTTTGGTACTCGCGTTAATCAGCGTCCGTGCTTTCAGCGTCCACCTCCTGTTGCCATGCTTGCCATGACTGATTTTTAAAATTAAAAGAATGACAACACAGGAGGGAGCTGGGTACCAGGGGACAGTGTGCAATAGTTATAGGCAAGGGACAAGTGGCCTCACACATAAAATAGAACAATTAAGAATTGATCTGCCAGAATCAGGACTTGACATTTTCACAGTATCAGAAACACAGCTCAATAGCCATATAGAAAATAAACTGACGTCAATAGCAGATAAAAATATTTTGAATGCTATGCTAGAACTGCAATGGGTGGTCATCACAAGGCCTTATACAAAGAAGATCCTGATTGGGAATGTGTACAGACCACCAGATGGAAGTGTTCATCACATTGGTCAATTGCTCAAAGGCCTGCTTTGAGCAATTGACCAATGTGATGAGTGAAATACATGATATAGACAAATATGAGCTCCTCCTGATAGGTGACTTCAATGTAGATTATAGTGCTAAGAGAAAGCTACCAGCCATAATCATAAATCAATTTGCTTCAGAACATGAGCTCCAACAGCTGATAGACAAACCAACCAGGTCAACTAGAATTACCACAACCATAATTGATTTAGCCTTTACTAACATCAAGTATTGCACTTAAGCAGGCGTCCTTAACTACATCAGTGACCATAAACCAGTCTATATTATCAAAAAGAAACCCAGAAACAACCAAAGAACCACAACATACTAGGGAAGAACATATAGAAACTTTTCAACTGAGGCACCAACAACAATCTTGCAGAGTTATAACTACAGTACAATACTTGAAGAGCAGAATCCCAACAAATGTTCGGACTTTTTTGAAGATATAATCAACCATGCAGCAGATAAACTTTGTCCAATGACTGAACTAAAAATAAAAGAGAGCACAGCTGTTTACATCAACAGTGAACTAATAGAACTACAAAAGAACAGAGATTAATTTAAGCAAAAGGCTGACCTGACCAAAAACCCAGGAGACCAGTCCATAGCAAAATGCTTAATAAGCAAAGCCAGGACAGAGGTGAGGAAAGCAAAATCTATGTACTACATTGATCAAGCCATAAAGCACAACCAGAATCCTAAGAAATTCTGGTATGAACTAAGTCAAATTCAACCAGAATCCAAACCACAGATCAACAAGATAATAGATGACAGCACAAGTGAGAGAATGCCTGATGGCCAGTTAGCCAAAGTAATAAACAATTATTTTGTAGACATTGGGGCAAACCTCGCAAAAGAATTCAAACAAAACACCAACGATCAAAAAACATATCAGCCAGTCGCAAATCGATACAAATACAATCTTGAAAAAACAACAAGAAAAGAAGTATTTGCAAAGGTTGATGAACATTCATCATATAAATCATCTGGTATGATGAATATAAATTCTGCCTTCATTAAGACAGCCATTATCATCTTAATAGACAAATTTACACATCTATACAACCTTGTCATTGAAACAGGTTTATTCCTGGACAAATAGAAAATAGCAACTGTCACACCAATACCAAAGATAAGTAATCCTAAATCATGTAATGAACTGCGACCAATATCAATACTACCCCTCCCTGGCAAGGTCATTGAACAAATAATCCACGACCAAATAAAAACCTTCCTAGAAGACACCAACTACCTTGCCAAACAGCAAAATGGCTTCAGAAAAGAGAAATCAACCACAATAGACTTAGCCAATCTATTGGATGAACTGCTGATTAACATGGATAGAGGAGAACTGAAAAATCACTGTCTTTCTTGATTTCAAGAAAGCTTTTGACACCATAGACCATGAAATTTTAGTTTGAAAAATTGAAAGATCAGGACTCTGTCCTAAATCTTGTACATTTATAGCCAACTATCTATCAAATAGGCAGCAAGTTACAAAAATAAATGACACTAAATCAACAGAGAGATCAATTACAACTGGAGTACCCCAGGCTTCTACACTTGGGCCACTACTCTTCCTCATATTTAGTAATGACTTGCCCTTGGTAACAAATGAGGCCATGTTTACACTGTTTGCTGATGATCCGGCCCTCAGAATCCATAACCAAAACATTGAATCTGCAGCGGAGATAGTTGAAGATGTGCTAGCTAAGGTTAACATCTGGTGTAAGGAAAATAAACTGACAGCAAATGCAAAGAAATCTGAATACATCATTTTTGCAACTAAATAAAAAAAATCAAGAGGAAAACCTATCACTCTACATTTGGGTGATACAGCATTGCAACACTAAATAGTAATCGACAACTGTCAAAACTCAATCAAATGATAGCCATAAAAATTAGATACTACATGAGTGAGAACACAGCCATTTTGCTATATAAAGCCACTATTCTTCCAATAATTGAATACAATGATTTAATCAATGGACTGCTGACAAAACAAGAAACCAAATTACAGAGGCTTCAAAACAGGGCACTTAGAACTGTCTACAGAGGTAACAACCTGTCTGTAAAGGAAATGCATGCCAAAGCACAAATCAGCTACCTTAGCCAAAGGAGGGACTCACATCTCCTCACTCTCGTGTTTAAAAGATCAAATGATGAGCAACATGTTGACCATAAAAACAGAGTAACCAGACAGAGTGATGCTACACTCCTAAAAATGCCCAAGCCACTAACAAACAAGCTGACTAAAGCACCAATTTACAGAGGTGGTAGATTATGGAATAAACTCCCAGTGAGGACACGATGGTCTACAAGTCTCCTTGAATTCAAAAACTTAATAAAAATACAACAGGCCTGTCAGACCCTTACACAGTTACAGGTATTCTAAAGGCCACCCTTGCCCTGACCACTGCACATATATATAGAAATACAAATGGTCTCAAATGCACTGCACGGCCCTGCACGCTAAGCCCCTTCCCACCCCTCTTTCAACACCCATTACATACCTAGTACATAACATTTTTCTTGAAATTGACCCAATACTAGAACCATGCAATGCATATTCACTAAATGCATGATAATTTTATTGGACTCGAATTGTACACAGTTACTACTATAGCTGATACTTCATTTATAAAATCTATAATACTTTTAGTATCAAACAGGATTTGCATGCAGTTACTAGTACAACTGACAGTAGTTTCATTTATGTAAATTAAGGAATTGCACTGTACGGCCGGAAGACCAGTGCTCTGGCGCTGACAAACGATATTATTCGATAAATAAAATACACTTTAGTAAAGAAAAACAATGTTAGGGCACCTACTAAATCAGCGAAAAATTAATTATATGACGAATTTACAGATACGATGGAAAGAAGATTAAAGAAATAAGTCAAACCATTTCAGATATATATATTTTTAATTGCTAAATTTGATACATTCCATACAGCCAATGGCATATTGGAGAATACTAATCTTTATGTTCTATTTTTCTTTATTCAAAAGCACGTCCAGCAGCCAACTAACTGCTAATTAGTTTCCCTACTCCCTACTCTTTTTAACCCAGGTTTCTTTACTATCTGACCTAACACCAGAGAGCGTGTATACAGATGAGAGGGACAACTCCCATACTACACCATGTAACAGATGCTGACTGTGGCGCTCCAAGTGGTGGTTGTTGAACAGTATATGACACAGCTGTCAAACTCAAGGCATTGTCAATGGTCGTGTGCAATCTTCCTACAGAAAACGTTAAATATCTCTAAACCTACAAGACCTAGAAACAAACTGATTGGAATACACATAGGAAACATGTTTACCAACAAGATTATATTAAAGAGATATGGTTAGGGTTCTGGATTTCTATTAATTTGGAATAAAACTGACGTTTTTCACTACGCGTACGGCAAACTCAAGGCATTGTCAATGGTCGTGTGCAATCTTCCTACAGAAAAAGTGAAATATCTCTAAAACTACACCAAATAGAAACAAGCCGCTTAGTACACATATAGAAAACATCTTTACCAAAAGGATTAAATTACATCGATAAGGTTAGGCTTCTGCATTTCTATTAATTTTGAATAAAAACAAATGTTTTGCACTACACGTATGGCAAACTCAAAGCTTGTTCAACACTAACCGCCAGGAACGCCACTGTAGCCTGTGTTACCGATTTTCGCGGGAGTTGTCTCTCTCATCTGTATACACGCTCTCTGCTAACACTAGTAACAGTCAACATATTGAATTTCACTACAATTTGGGAGCCTGAAAAAGACTGAAATAAAAGTTGCATAATCCGATGGATTTGAGTTTGGGTCATATATTATAAACAGCAGTTACAATTATGACACACCCCCAACGACCAAGTTCAAGGTCAAGAGACTAAGATCTATATAATCTAGATTAAACGGTTAACATTGTGGAGATATTTGAAATGCAAACATGCAAAGGTAATTTTGGTGTGCACAGGTTCTTTCAAATATATATATATATTTTTTCAATCCTGCTTTCAAGAAGAGCACAACAGCTTCAAACTGCAGTGAAAGTTTCAGTACATTACACTAGTATCTAAGCTAGATATGTTCGACGAAATCCGAGTAAACATTTTGGGTTAGATAATGTGACACTTTCATTGGACTATGCAGCTTCAATTGTAATTTATTAATTTCTTTTTACGCAATCAAGAAGTAATTATTACATATCCCAGAAGGAGTACTAGTACTACTACTACTCTTAATTATCGTCTTTGTCACATAACCACGTACCATCGATGAGTAAATAACTTAAAGTTGCATAGTCCAATGGTTTTGAGTTTCTGTAATTTTCTGAGATAAATATGTTAGGTTGGTCATTATAATCTACCTTACTTTAGTTTGAAGTAACTCTTACTTTAAATGGTTAACTTTTGAGATATTTGAAGTGCAAACGTGCAAAATTAATTTGGGCAAGCTTGCCAAAACTCTAACACCATAGGCTTCTGCAGTAACAGGTTATATTAACTTGACTCAGTATTCCCTTCTATGTGGCCACAAATGTTTAATAAATGCAGCAGTATCTAAGTTAGATCAAATCTAGATAAATGTTTTGGTTTTGAAAATTTGATGTTTTCATCAGACTATGCAGCTTTAAATAATCATGACCGAAATACTATTGCCTTGACGCTGACAAAAACCCACACACAAAACAGGATCGTTCTTATGTATGAAATAATTTATATTAACTATAAATATATTTATAAAACAAACAAATGTATGTTTACCCACCGATAGACAGGCCCAGGAGAGTGCTGAGAAACCACCACCGTGGAGGAAGAAGCAGACGGGTCCATCTATTCCACTCGTGTACACACGGAATGTCTGGTGTACGCTAAGGTTAGCCGCCTTCTAATATGTACATAGCTGACCCGTAGGCGAAAAAAAGGGGACAAAATATAAATATTGGTGATCGTCCAGGCCCATGCCTGAAAAATCTCCCGCCCCTGATTTTTATTTTATTTTTTAAATTAAAAAAACCACTAAATGCTTGACATAAGCACTGTGGTTGTGGGATAGGGTAGGGCGGCTCTTTTCCCCCCTACAAAATGGGACATATCATCACTAACAGCTAACATGCATAGGACCACAGTGGGGTATATTAATCATGTATAGAATGCAGGGTCTGTACATGAGTAAAGATATGGAATTCAAGGTTATTTCAAGGCTGTTTTTTGTAGGAATTCAAGACTACTTTCATTTGGATTTTAGGGAAAAACAACAATGGCGAATGGCGATTTCGGACTAATTTAGATCAGTGGGGACAGTTTAATGGAATTCAAAGCACTTTTCAAGACTAATTACCCAAAATAGGTTAAATTCAAGGCTTTTCAAGGCCATGAAATGGGGCAAATGGGGTTCAAGACTTGCCGGGCCCCATACGGACCCTGTGCATAGGACCACAGTGGTGAATACAATAACACATTTTAATAATGTATAGAATGTGTAAAAAAGGATACGTTCTTATTATCCACGACCACCTCCTCCTTGGTATCAAAGTAAAGTCCCCATGGCACGGGTGTGTAGTCCCTCTTATGGCCGAATGTGCGCTTTGGTCCTGCACCGGTCGCTGCTGCTACCGGGACAGCTACAGCTCTGCAATGTGTGCATAGGGGTGTGTGGGGAGGTGTGGCAGAACGTTTTTGTTTATTTTAATTTTGTTTAAATTAAACTGACAAACCGGGATCTAAACAGCGGTCAAGAACTCACTCTGGGCTTTAAAACTGTACTGTAATTGAAAGATCATTTCACATATATATGTGATTTTTATGTGAAGTGGGCGAGCCTGCACGCGAGTGTGGTCCCTGGCGGACTGGGGAGGGACACGATTTCTAGATTCCGAGCCACCGCCTAAACAGGCCGCAGGGGGGCCACACGTGCGCGGGAGAGGCCGCTGTTGACTCTCGTTGCTATGAGATGCGCCATGGCAACAGCAGCGGCATTCTTGGCGATGGGAAGAGGTGCCGGACGTGCCTTGGGCACGTCCGGCGTTAAACTCTACTTATTTATTGCTTTATTTCTAATTATTCGGTTTATATTCAATATCTTATTATAGCAGAGAGCGTGTATATAAACAGATGAGAGAGACAACTCCCGCGAAAATCGGTAACACAGGCTACAGTGGCGTTCCTGGCGGTTAGTGTTGAACAAGCCATGAGTTTGCCATACGTGTAGTGCAAAACATTTGTTTTTATTCAAAATTAATAGAAATGCAGAAGCCTAACCTTATCGATTTAATATAATCCTTTTGGTAAACATGTTTTCTATATGTGTACTAAGCGGCTTGTTTCTATTTGGTGTAGTTTTAGAGATATTTCACTTTTTCTGGAGGAAGATTGCACACGACCATTGACAATTTGGGTCACTTTTTCTGTAGGAATATTGCACACGACCATTGACAATGCCTTGAGTTTGCCGTACGCGTAGTGAAAAAACGTCAGTTTTAATTCCAAATTAATAGAAATCCAGAACCCTAACCATATCAATTTAATATAATCTTGTTGATAAACATGTTTTCTATGTGTATTCCAATCAGTTTGTTTCTAGGTGGTGTAGTTTTAGAGATATTTCACTTTTTCTGTATGAAGATTGCTCACTGCCATTGAAAATGCCTTGAGGTTTGCCCATATGCTTAAGCTGTTCAACAACCACCACTTGGAGCGCCACAGTCGGCAGATGTTACATGCTCTAGTATGGGAGTTGTCCCTCTCATCTGTTTATATACACGCTCTCTGATTATAGTCAGCTTTTCCTTATTTCAAATCATTAATAAAAGGTCAAATCATCATAATCTACTGGTCACTTGTTTCCTTTTGCCACCAGAATAGTCTCCTTTCCAATAAGATCATTATTACTCCGTATAAACGGTTAAACATGCATATATGTAATATTCCGAATTGGCTGATTAAGTGATTGATTGATATATAATTTTATTACATGGTGGCAACAAAATCCATATTCACAGAAAATTTAGTAGGATTTAGATTTTCTTTTATCTAAAAACTATTGCATGTCAAAAGATGGTAAAATTTATGTCGAAGTTATAAGAATTAATGCAGACCAGTTGTCCTCATGCATTCATAGTTTACAGTCGTACAGAGGTATCACATGCTATTTACGTAAAGGTGTGTGGTGGGGGGTTTAGGTGTGTCATGGAGGTTTAGGGCTCTGGTGAGGGTGTAGGTGTGTTGTGGGGGTTTAGGGATGCTAAAGATAGTGAGGTGCCGCTCTGCAAGACCCCTACAACTCCACCACAAACCACACACACCTACACCCCACCAGCACGCCAACTACACACACTGTCAACCCCCACCACACAGAATGTGTGTATGGTGGCGGGGGTGGGTGAGGTGGAGAGGTGGAGGGGCAGGGTGAGGGTAGCGGTGGTGGTGGGAGTTCTATAGGAGTAGCAACACACAACCAGTGAGGACCTCCCCCCACCCCCACCCCCACCCCAGCTTACATCAGGGAGGTTGAGGGGTTCAGGAGGCGTGGTGTGAGAGCACTGACTGAGGTGGGTGAGGAAGGGGAGGGAAAAGGTAGTGTGGGGGAAGAAGGGCGAGTGAGGGGGAGAGGGAGGGGGGAGTGTGGGGGAGTAAGGGGGGAGACGGAGAGGAAAGGGGGAAGGGGGGAGGGAGGAGGAGGAAGGGGAAGGAGAGGGAGGTGTGGTGTGAGAGCGCTGGGTAAGATGGATGAGGAGGGAGGAAGAGAGAGCGACGGGTAGGGATGGGAGGGAGAAGGGGAGGGGAAGGGTGGTGAGGCCTGGGGAGGGTGGGACAGAGGGAGGAGGGGAGGGGGATGGAAGGGGAGTGAGGGAAGGGGAAGGGCTGTGAAGCGGGGAGGAGGGAGGTTCGGAGCGGATGGCGGGATTGGGGGGGGGGGGATGGCGGGATGGAGGGGGGTGGGGGGGAGAGCGCGGGGGATGGCGGGGGAATGAGGGAGGGCGGGGCAGAGGGAGGTGGGGACCAGGCAGTAGGTGCAACGTCGGCCAAATCCAAATGCATCTATCTCACTTTTTTTTATGTTAAACTTACCATCTCCCCATGTAGGCCTATGCGTTTACATGTGAAACACCGGCCAGCAGCTGGGTTGATTAAACCCACCACAACAAGATGGCACTGCAAAATTTACATTACCATGGGAGAGATTGGGAGTGTGCCGTCTTAGTGTTATAGGGTCTCTGACTTAACCCAGAAGAAAGGGGAAGAAAAAAGAAAAAAGAAAGCAATTAAATTGATTCACACATATAAAGTGGGCATGTGAGTGTTGAAAATAGTGCATTTTGATGTGAAAATGGGGTAGTTAGATTCTACAATCCGCTATGTCCATAATACCGACCCCCGAAAGGGGGAGGCTAAGGACTAACACGTGTACATACACATAAACAATACCCACACTCATAGAGTTTGAACATGAATTCACCAAAATCCAGCAAACGGAGCAAATCCAGCAAACGGAAATAGCCCTATATGGGCGCCGCCATTTGTATACTCGTGTTGAATAATCAAAATCCAGCAAACAGAAACGGAAATCGCTCATCGAGCGCCGCTACGCAGCAAACAGGGTGGACGACAGCAATTGGTTAATAATATAGTGAATTTGCAGATATGCGTGCAGTGCAAAACTTTGATGCTATTCAAAAGTAATAGAAATAAAGAACAATTTGGGACAAACATGGATGCACAAATGCAATATTAATTCCGCGCAAACTACAACCGTATTCGATTATCATGACCACGACTGGGGTCACCCAAGCCGCTAGAATTTCAAATTGAACACAGCGAAGGGGGGTCGGTCCTAAGGCTAAGCATTGCTTATTCATATTACTAATTATTAGTCATACTCATCCGCTTCTGATTTTGTTAGGCTTAAAAGCCTGTATCAGGTCGATGCATGTCAAAATTTGATTTACTAGGATTAAACACATCGAGTACCGGTTATATATACCCAATAGGTTTACGTCAAATATAAGGCAACCCAAGTCCACATCACCAAGGTACAATACACTTGATACAGATAACTTTATGAACGAGTGCATAGTCTTACTGGGGATATGCCATCTTCTTTGGCCATACTTGAGTCGAGATTACAATGAGACTGACGCTGATCTGTGGCACAAGCAGTAGACTGAATGCTCAATATGATATTCTACCTTGATTAGCAATTAGTTTCTAAGTCTATAATACAGTAGCGTGTTTCTAAAATAATATCGCGTAAATATGACATACCCGGGACCGACATTTGGCCGTGGTGGTAGGCCGCCGAGTTTCATCAAGTTTCGCTCAATGCCCGACATTTTGAGTGATCGCGGTAGGCGCGAGATGGTGAATTTTCATGTCAATTTAATTCGCCAGGTGGCGGCTTTAGAGACGTTTCGCCATCTCGTGGCAAATGAGCACACTAATTTTCATTTCTAGTACGACACTAGGTTATACTCCCAAAGAATGCCCGTGGAATTGGTGCCACTGTGATGAACCACCTCCAGTCATTAAGCCTGTTCACACGAGCGATTTAAACCGCTTCATATAAAGCGCCTTGCCTAGTTCGCCTCACATTTTGCCGTGTGAACGCAATGTGAGGCGGATTAGGGCTTAATCGATTCATATGATTCGCTTTATCTAATCCACCGAAGCGAGGTGGTTTAGATTAAGCGAACTAGCTTAGGTCGGCCCATCTCGCCCGTGTGAACCCAATCGAATTATATGAGGCGGATTAAGGACGTCACACGCATGCGCAGTCGAGCGATTGTTTAGTTGTGTTCCGGTTATCCGGTGAGTCGCGCATGCGTTGTGGTTGTTATTCGACACGAACTAGATAGCTCGGGCCGCAATATTAACATATACAGGCGTTTGGCCGAGAGGCTGAGCCGCCAGTGCGCAGGGAGAGTCGCTCGGAATGCCACTGCGTGCAGAACGAAAATCAAAAGTTTGATCCAAACTTATAAGAAATGTCGGGACAATAACAAGTAAGTAATTAATTTGTGTGTGTTATTTAATATATTTACGATGATTGTGGTTGCTAAATAGATTACCAGCAACCGTTGATGGCAAATTGTTATCCGGCGGCACTAGTAGTACAATGGGTTAAAAAAAAAACTGTATCCACCGGTGAAAGAAACTAGTGGCTACCGCAACGATCAGATGTGATAAAAGTAGATTTCATATTGTGGTGTGGTACGCCAAAAACTGGGCCTAATAACAGGACATATGTGAAGATTCATGTTGGTGATTTAGATAATAGGCCCTACAAAGTAATAACAAAACTCAGGTTTGTGACACAACACATTTGCATTTGATGGTCTTTATTAAAGTGGCAATAATTTCCGACGCGCACAACATTTCTGCGCATTACTGTTGGTTATAGTTGGTTATAGTGTTTGGATGTAAGAAATTCTTTTTTTGATTATTCCCATTAGTTACCAAAACCATCTGCATTTCATCAGTGTTTTTACTAATTTCCCAATGCTTTTGCAGCCGTAGTGGCCGGGGCCGCCAGACGTTCCGCTATTATGACGAAATCGACGCCATTCTGGGGACGAGGCCAACAGCGGACCCCCTCAGCTACCTTGACAGCGGTGAAATGTCCAGCGTTTCAGGTAAGTTATACCGTGGGATAGAGTGTTAATGATAGATTAATTTAGCGATATGATGGTGACCTTACGTAGAACTTATCGAGATATGAAATTAATTACATGTTAACAGTATTGGGCCTGGGGGGGGGGGGAGCCAATTAGTGGTTGTGGGCGACTATAAGCGTATGTATTAATTTGGCAGAGAGCTAGTACCTTATCAATAGCGTATCGCTATTAACTGATAAGGCACCATAAGGAACTTTCAGTTTTGCTGCTCGTTCTGCGGAGCCTGTGAAAAGCCGATAACATTCTGCAAGCCATCACCTAATTTTCCTAATTAACCGTTCTACACGAACCCAACTACCTGATTTTATTTAGCGGTAAATTAAACTGAAAACACAATTTAGCGACATAGCCGTGTTCACACCTACAGTTAAACTGCCTAACTCAAACCATCTTAACTAATCCACGTCACAAACTGGTTTACATGAACCTAACTAGTTGCGTGGACTCAGCGACAAATAATGTTAGCACCTTGTTGACACAAATATTGTAAACCAGATTAGTTAAGCCAGTTTAGTTACACCGCTTTAATATGTCGGTAGCAGCGAGGCTGTAGATAGCCCTAGGAAAAAACAATATTACAGGTGAACTAATGTTCCTAATGAACTAATGAACTAATGAACCGTGCTACATGAAACAAACTAGTTGAGTCGAATTACACGTAATATACAAATGTAATTCGAACCCTACTTTCTAACACCACACACAAAATATTATAAATTGTGCTTGCCAGAGGCCGCCACAGCAGACCTCCTAGTGGGTGCGGAGGAAGAGCTTGACCCGGCTGTGCTCGTCGATGTCGAAGTGGAGGTGGAAACTCAAGAGGAGACCCCATCTGAGCCTTCAATAGACCAAGCGCCTCCTACAGCCAACCAGGCCCGCCAACCCACAGCGACAAGTAAGTACCTTTCTAGTCAATGAAATCGACGGGCCCCTAACCTCACATGGCCCGGCACCAACAACTGTAAATAATCGCATATGCATATATGGGTCACTCCAGAAAACTGGTCAGCATGGGATGGCATTTTACAACATCAATACAGAAACATATTTTATTGCATTGATATATCAAACAAAACCGTTCCCAAATCAAAAATAAAATATTTATGAAGATGTGTGCATGTATAAATTTAAAAAAAAGATTTCTTGTCCTCAAATATAACATTACAGATTTTCGTCACACGTGTAACCAGTGGTGTCCTGATCCCCAACAAATATTGTACACTAATTATTCTGTGAATAAACGCTGGCTGGGAATTACTTTGTTTTATCAATATAAGCACTACATAAATCTGTATATTATGCCATGATTAATATGGTTCTAAATACGATATTATTTAATTGTGAATAGATTTTTATTAAGCAGACATAGCTTAATCATGGACTACACCTTCATTAGTTATCTCATCAATTTATATTTTACATAGATGTAAAGGGGAGATTATAATATACGTCACAAACCGTTGTACAAGAAGCGAACTACTTGCGGCGATTTAGCCGATTATTACAACCAACAGTTTTTGTGGTTGTTCCGGGTATTTTGACCAATGCTGTACAACTAACAAACCACGTACGCAAGAACTCACTGCATTTTACAACAACCGAACTAGTTGGGGCGATTTACGCGGTTATTAGAACGAAATTTGTTTGCCCCTCCTGTTATATTGATTTGTCGTTGCAAATTACAAAACTACTTACGCAACACGTGGAAGTTTATGCTCAGTCGCCTTAAGTAATGTCAGTCAGGAAGCGTTTTACATGAAACCCACTATTTCAGGCAATGTGGCGTGTACTTTAAACAAACTGTGCTCATCTTCCAGGGTTCGGCAAACGCAAGGCAAAAGCCATGGGGAAGAAGGATCGCATGCTGGAAACAGTCCTCACCGATTTCCGGAGTGGTCAGACGGAGGCGGCAGCTCTCATGAGCCAGCAACATGAGAGACGCCTCGACAGGGAAATGGAGATGGCGGAGAGGTGCCTCAACACCGATATCGAGATGGAGGAAAGGCGCCATCGCCACGCCCTGGAGATGGAAGAACGGCGCGTTGATCGAGAGATGTCACAGCAAGCGGCGCAGAGGAGGCATGAGGAGCGCATGATGCAGCTACTCACGTCAGCGCAACGTGCGCCGCCGCCCCAGCACTTTCAGAGTGCCACCACCGATGGGGTTACGCGCATAACCCTCCTGACCCCACAAACTGGCCAGGCCGCACAACCCAGCACAAGTGCTAACACAAGCTTTTATGAGTGACAATGTACATAACAGATTTGGACACTTTTTTTAACCCAGGTTTTTTCGATTAGTATCATGTACATAACTTACTCATTTTTACCGTATACCTTATGTCGGCCAGTTTAGGAAACAGGAGCTTCGAAATTTAATGTTTATTTGCCGACTTGTATGACACTTTTTTTTTTTTTGAACTTGTGCGTTCACATTGAACTTTCCTACTTGACATTTGAATAAAATGTTCTAGTAGTTCCCTATATTACAGCTTTGTTCCATGTTTTGTTGACATTTCATTATTTCATGCAGCTTGTGACATAATATTTACAGGAACCTAAGTGGGTTTACCTAATGCACCTCGGGAAGCGTTTTACATGAAACGAACTAGTTGATTTGGTTTAGTTTAGCGGGTTAATACTTTTTACGAACTAAAGTAACCCAGGTACGCCTCGCGTATAGCAGGCCCATTTCCCTCATCGTCTACAGCAGGGGCAACGTTCTGTGGTGAATTATTTCAGTCAATCGAGCAGCATTCGGCAATTTTATTGACTGAGGCAGGAGAACACGGCGTATTGCAGCGCAGGTGTCAGGAAACATGACGCAGCACATACATTTCGGTATGCCACCAACCAGAGTGCCTCAATGAGACACGCACTTCAACGGGAATCCATCTGAAATTAGTGAACACAATAACGAAACCATATAACAATCGGTGTGGGTGTAATTTACGACACGTTTTACATATAGAGTTGCTGGAGAAACTGTAGGTAAACCGAAAATCTACTGTGTGTCAACTATTGCTACACACAGTAGAGTGGAAACTAGTTCGCTTCATGTATATTTATGTACATTTTGTTGTCGCCTTATATAGATCGCCCTAAACGCACAATCCTTCTAAAAACCCAGGACACAACACGAGAGTGCAAACTAGTTTGCTCATGTACATCGCATATAAATCGCGATCAACTTCGGCGACGTAGGTAAACACAAAACAGCTTGACTGCCTACCTTTACCGCATCCATTGCACCCTGTCCCGCCTAGCATGGAGGCCCAACAGCGTTATCAGTTGCACACTAAACGATCTACGCTCTTTTTCTGGGCAATCAAAAAAAACTCTCCGCTCTTCGCAACCACCGCCTCACAATCCCTCACATATTTGGGTCGTGATCAACCTATTCTTTCCCGTGTTGACGCCTCATGTTGCGCTCTAAATATCACCAACATTCCGATCGCTACCTTCTCCACCATTGTTTTGGTTAGAAACGGTCATGCGCAGATATGCACTTCCGCCTTAAACTGGCCTAAGTCCTGCCCGTGTGGACGCGACACACTTTCAACTCTGTCCGTGTGAACGCGCCACTAGTTCGCTTCATATGATTCGCCTTGTCTAACTCGCTTTACATTTTGCCCGTGTGAACACAGCTATTGTTACAGAGATGTGATCAGTCTCAGACACTACATGTACCGTCCAAGTAGGCCTGTTGGAAACTCTGCTTTAATGGGCAACACACACAAACAAAAAGCCACTGTACACATTTAGAGTTGACTTTTTTCTAGGTCAGACTCCTAATCTGAGGGTCGGCGGTTCGATTCCCCGTGCCCCCAGCTCTGCCAATTTGGATTTCCACCACTGTGTATAACTTACAGCGTCATCAAAGGCCGGTTGCTCTCATACCATGTCTATGTGGTGTGGGAGGTTAAAAATCCCTGGGTCGGTAAAAGTGTAGGCTCGGGCTTTCTATTGACCAGCAGTGGAATGAGGAAGAAATTGTCCCTGCTTAAACAACTAATCGACCAAAAATAAATAAATAAATAAAAAATGGAGCGTAATTGGGTCAATTGCCGCCGGACAACCGGATAAGTACCATACATGTACAGTACATGTACCAGACGAGTACAGGATGAGAACCGGACCAACCGACCATCAACCGGACACATAGCGGACTGTATTTTTTCGATTTTCTTGGTATTGTAGTGGTCGGCACTGACCTCTCAGGCAAGTAACCACATAGACAGGTAGGCGTGGGGAGTGTATTGATATCAGGGAGCCTAGGTGGTGTAATGGTTAGCACACTGGCCCGGAATGCAAAGAGATGTGGGTTCGAGTCCCGCTCTAGGCACAGTATTTCCCATTTTCATCACCCCCCACAACACTGGTTGCCGTGATCAGGATCCTGTACAAGCTTTGCGCTGTATGGTTGTTGAACCTACCCTGTGTATGTATGTGTAAGTGCATTGCCTGTATGTATGTAATTGTAAGCATTACAAGACTTACAATTCCAGGGGGACGAGTGTAGTGGTCTGCACTGACCTCTCAGGCAAGTAACCACATAGACAGGTAGGCGTGGGGAGTGTGTTGATATCGGGGAGCCTGGGTGGTGTAATGGTTAGCACACTGGCCCGGAATGCAAAGAGATGCGGGTTTGAGTCCCGCTCTAGGCACAATATTTCCCATTTTCATCACCCCCACGACACTGGTTGCCGTGATCAGGATCCTGTACAAGCTTTGCGCTGTATGGTTGTTGAACCTACCCTGTGTATGTATGTGTTAGTGCATTGCCTGTATGTATGTAATTGTAAGCATTACAAGACTTACAATTCCAGGGGGACGAGTGTAGTGGTCTGCACTGACCTCTCAGGCAAGTAACCACATAGACAGGTAGGCGTGGGGAGTGTATTGATATCAGGGAGCCTAGGTGGTGTAATGGTTAGCACACTGGCCCGGAATGCAAAGAGATGTGGGTTCGAGTCCCGCTCTAGGCGCAATATTCCCCATTTTCATCACCCCCACGACAGTATTGTCGTGGGGGTGATGAAAATGGGAAATATTGCGCATAGAATGGGACTCGAACCCACATCTCTTTGGATTCCAGGCCAGTGTGCTAACCATTACACCACCTAGGCTCCCTGATATCAACACACTACCCACGCCTACCTGTCTATGTGGTTACTTCAGTGCTGACTACTACTGTATATATATATTTTATTGACGTTCTCGCAAACTGGACACCAACGGATGAGTACCAGACACCAACGGATGGGTACCGGACACGTATGGATGGGTACCGGACATGAACCGGACAAACCAGACACCAACTGGACACCAACTGGACACGTCAGTCCAGTGGTGTCCGGGAGAAGTTTTGTGCATGTTCAAAACTTGTACCGGACACCACCGGACACCACCGGACACCGCCGGATGGGTACCGGACATGTACCGGACATGTACCGGACATCGCTGTACAGTACCGGACAGTGTCCGGTTCTTGTCCGGTACCCCAGTCTGGTAAGGTGTGACTGGGCCTTAACCCTTCAATTGTTGTTTTACTGCACCCCACCGAATAACGTTCGTGTGTGGTCCGAAGTAACACTGGTTTTGACTGCCACAGCTACAGTTCATGCTCTCGCCCTTTCAACCCTATCAGGGGCGTAGCTAGACCTTTAACGATGTGTCCTCCTAATTTCGGCAGGGGGTTTAGGGGGCCGCTTAAGCTTAATTTCGTCCTATCATATACGAACAATTTTCGTTACAAATATCTTTATCTTTGGCTACGCCCCTGATATCATCCAATCAGGGAAGTTAATAATCGAGCCTTAGATGGATATGCGATACGCTACATGTATCATTGATAGTGTATCAGATCATTATATATCCGGAGTTATCGCTTCTTTCACATTTATGGCGATATTTATTACCCCTTTGAGGCTTTTCTGTAATAGCTGCGAGCTGGCGGCACCGTTGCCACTGGCACCATTTGCAGAATAGTTCAATGGCGTGTGTGATGCACTTCTGCAGACCCAAACACCAAAACAGGTAGGCCAGTTGCATCAGATGAAGATCTCCCAATATGAAAACAAAACATTTTCTGCTGCTTATTACCGGGATCTGTGTATTGGCATGGATAAGTGCTGTAGTTATGAACCATTTGGAAGCGATATCACAGGTCGATGGCGAGAAACTACACCATGAACGTTCTCAGATGGCACCTTTTCCTGACGACAAAGCTCGATACATTCATTGGTTTTTGCAGGTAGGCAGAGTCAATCAACTCAAGGTTGCTGATAAGTGATAGTGATAGCCATAACACTTGTTTCCTCTTGATGGCATGCTATTTGTTGTGCGTCAGATGATGTGTATCAGATGTATATGTGTAGGGCACATGGGCCACCAATTGCACGTGCAAGTGGCTGCTCTGCTCAAACAGGTTAGTGGGTATGAAGTTTAGCCTAGAATAGCACTAAATTGACTAATAGTAGTACTAGACTAGTACTAGTTAACTAGCCCTAGCCTGGGGCCAGGGTCAAGTTAGGCATTAGACTTAGGGGACGTGAACAAATTACGTCACGCATGTTTTGACATTTCGATACCTCAGGCTCAGCCCCACCACCGGCCCCTACAATAAGGCTACATGTCCCACTTACGACAATGGTCTGTAACTCACTAACTGCTCCTGGCCCCCACCCTTAAAGGGAGGAGATATTGGTCGCCGGGAAAACAAACGAACTCAGAATAGTTCAGATGTGTGTGACAGGGGTGGTACATGCTTAGTACTGAACTTTTCCCACTTTGTGGTGTGCAGGAGAGTGACCTAGATTGTTGTGCCATTGGCTGGTTGAGTGGAGAGAAGGGAGAGAGGGTAATACTGAGGTATTTTCAATCTTCTTTAGAGTAGTGCAATGAGGAAATATATTTGCATAATATAAAATATATGTTAGTACAATTACATTGCATAATTCGATGAGAAACAGATATAGATGAAAAACGTTTTTTTGTTGATGAATGTAAAAAAGGTTCTGCTGTGGATGGGGTTTGAACCCACACCACCAAACAACTTCAGATTACAAGTCCAACACTCTAACCACTACATACATACATACATACATGTATACATACATACATACATACGTACATACGTACATATGTACATACATACATACGTACATACATACATACATACATACATACATACATACGTACATACGTATGTACGTACGTATGTACGTACGTAGGTACATACGTATGTACGCACGTATGTACGTATGTACGTACGTACGTACGTACGTATGTATGTATGTATGTATGTATGTATGTATGTAGTGGTTAGAGTGTTGGACTTGTAATCTGAAGTTGTTTGGTGGTGTGGGTTCAAACAGGAAATATATTTGTGTAATGTAAAATATGTATGTATGTATGCACGCACGCACGTACGCACGCACGCACGCACGCACGTACGTACGTACATACGCACGCACGCACGCACACACGTACGTACGTACGTACATACATACATACATACTTACATACATACGTACGTACGCACGCACGCACGCACGCACACACACACACACACATACATACATACATACATACATACATACATACATACTTACATACATACATACGTACGTACGTACGTACGTACGTACATACATACATACATACATACATACATACATACATACATACATACATCATCATACATACATACATACATACATACATACATACATACATACCTTTTATATGTGACGTCCTATACACAAATAGCCTGAAGTGAGACTACTAATTATGTGTGGTCTCTGTGGCCTAGTGGTTAGAGTGTTGGACTTGTATTCTGAAGTTGTTTGGTGATGTGGGTTCAAACCCCATCCACAGCAGAACCTTTTTTACATTCATCAACAAAAAAATGTTTTTCATCTATATCTGTTTCTCATTGAATTATGCAATGTAATTGTACTAACATATATTTTACATTACACAAATGGGTCGTTCTCAGAAGCCGTGTACCACTTGAGGTCGTCTACTAGAAATGCATATTTCAAAGAAACCCTTTATTGGAGTGTCAATATTTAGATTTCATCAGTTAGCCAAATAATGTGGGAGATAGTTTAGATCAAAAGTAAATGTTAATATTGTGTATTATGTATCTTATTGGGATGGATGTAGCTAAATACATAGAAAATTACATCACTAATTTGTGACATTGTCAACAGCATTGAAAATAAAGTGTCACAAACTTAATGAAAACCTCTGAACAACAGCTCATTTCACTTCAAATGGTCATATACAATGTCTTCATTAAGTTGAAGACATTTATTTCTAAAAAAAAAATTTAAATGATGAAATAGTTAACATTTTCTGGAGTCATTAACATCGTAACATTTCGTTTCCATTTGCAAATACTATGAAACTCTGTATCAAACACTGAGTACAGATACAGTACAGGAATTATTTTCACCATTTGACACTATGCATGGACCCAGTTATGGTATAGTAAGAGAGAAATCCTGAAATTGCCCCTAAGCATTGAAATTTGAGCCGAACATTTGTGTAAAATTGTTTGTTTCCACTTTGTTACTCTGCTAATCCGTTACTCTGCTAATATTTTCTTGCTTTTCTCTTTAATATTCACAAATAAGACAAAACCATAGCAATGAGGTTTCAAATTATTATTACTACTGTTTATAAAGCAAGTGGCATGTGAAATGTCCTAAAAATGTCAAGTTTTGTGGGGGAAATATTTGATTTTGGAGTCAGATTGGTTTCCATGCTATACTGCTATTTATTGGGTGTGAGCATCATTTGACCTACTTAAAAATGCCAGAATATGTTTATTTTCAATTATTCAGATGCAAAAGGACATACACATTGAGGAAACTTGCTTATAGGACTTTGGCAGCATTTTGATTTTCTGGTACTGATGTCACACTATTGGTACACAACTTCTGAGAACGACCCAAATATATTTCCTGATTGAACTACTCTAAAGAAGATTGAAAATACCCCAGTTTTACTCTCCCTTATCTCCACTCACCCAGCCATTTTTAAAACAACAGCTGCCAGCTATTCCCAGCCTCAGAACTGACCCACTTCTGGTGGTGAAGTGGGTCCCCTACTCTCCCCACACATACTTGGTTCATTTAAACATAAAAACTAAACAAAGTTGTGCTTGGAGAGCATTTGTCGGAGTACGCGCAGTGTCCCAGCGAGCTATAGCTGGTCCCTTTAACATTACCTTTGTTTTGATACACACACCCACACACCTAGATAAAGGATTCACCCTGTACTTGCAGTACATGGGTGAATACCAACCCTATTCTCGATGTCAGACATCCGGGCATTTTTGCGTTCACAATGCTCGAAGGGTAAAACAAATGCCACTGTCATAGACATAGAGACAACATTAAAACTACCCTATCACAGTAATTTGTGCTTTTTGGTGCTTTGAAAGTAAATTTCTCTTGTCTCTATTAAATAGTTCAGATCTTTCTCTATAATTTCACATTCAGTTTTTTTTATCAGCCAATTGGAAGTTCTTGAATTTATTTTGTGAAAATAGTTTTTGAGGCCATGATCTGGTAAGGCTAACATTGGCACTGACACTCAGAATATCCCAACTTTCACTATTATCTCTGTTTTTAATACTTTCAGAGAAAATTGCTCTTAGGTTAAATCACATACTTCAGATCTTCCTCTTCAATCCCGCATTAAGATATTTATAATCGATCCAATGAAAGTTTTAAAATTTATTTTGCAAAAATAAATGCTCCGCATAGACATAGCATTACTGCAGCACAAACCACTGCGGTATTTGACCCTTCACGGGCTAGGTTCCGGGGCTGTGATTCTATTCTAAGATAATGGAAATAAAGAACAATTCCGCATATACATGAATGCACAACTGCAATATTAATAGTCTATTCCACAGAAATGACAACCGTATTCGGTTCACCTGAGCAGCTAGAATTTCAATTCGAACACCACAAGTGGAGTATAAAAATACTATCGAATACGGCCACCAAGGGGGGGGGTCGGTCCTCATCATCATCATCATGCTGTCGGTTGCGATGCGACAAAGACTGCTTTCATTACTTGACTGCCGCTCTCCATTTACATTTCATGAAAGCTGCCTGCAAAAGTGTTGAAGTGCTGCTGGCTTTTGCTAGTTATCAGCGGCACTCTCTCGGGGAGCAAATAGAGGTCTCACACTGGAAAGAACATGTCCAGACAGGCGGAAAACTATTTGTCCCTGCAGTGGCTGGTCGGGAGATTTGGGAGTTCCATACATCAACCGCCCTTGATGCTGCCACAGTGGCATGGTTTTCTGTTCAGGGGTTTCTCCCTTAGCCTTCGGTTCTGTCAAGAACCTGTACCACAAGGCAGTGGTTTACAACTCTGCAGGGCAGGGGCATCAAACTCCCCTTTCATGAAATGTACAACCGCACAAAACACCATACCGGCTCGGTCGTCGCCCGGGTTACCAAGGACCGCGCTGCTCGAGCTCATCTTCCGTCGACAGTGGAAGATCAGCTAGGAGGAACACAACACAACACACCACAACTACTGACAACTCATGGACATCACTCTCACAGCAGAGAGCTAAATAGAGAGTGACAGTCAAGTAATGAAAACAGTCTTTGTCGCATCGCGACTGACAGCATGATGATGATGATGATGATATATTGGTATTTCACTTCAAGAGCTGGGAATACAATGAGTTGTAGGCATCCTGTTTCCAATGTACAGCCTACCAAACCAGTCGTACAATGTCTGTCTGAATGTGTAGTCTTACTTTAGTCTTAGGGGTATATCACCGAAATGAAATTATTTAAAGGCATGTTCTCACAGACGCTTGGACTAGGAGTGGTTTGATATATTAAAAAAAAGAGCTTGATTATCATTGCTTACTGTGGACCATGCACATTTGTCAAAACCTATCTCATCCATCAACGCATTGAATATGGGTGTCGCCTCTGTGTCCTCATTAAATATCGATTGCGTGTGTAGAGCTGTGTAGAACAGATGGGATTACCAATGCACCGTTTGTATTATTCCATGTTCTAGTGAAATAGAGAGAAGTGATATGCATATATTTAAGGAATGTCCATCTTGTTGCACGGTGCACACTAAAAAAAGTCGCACAGTCTGATATTTTTGTTTGATTTTTGTTGTTGTTTTTTTGGTAAATGAATTTGATTCATATATCTTTTTTTTATCAGGGCCGTAGCACTGGTCTTCCGACCGTAAGTGTTACAGGTATATAGCTATTTACACCTTTTTTTTTGTACATGGTTTATATAGTAAATTGAAGTGTGATGTAAATTCTGAAATTAAGGTGAATGCTATCATTAAAGTGAAATTCTATCAGTGAAGTCTATCATTTTGCTGAGAAAAATATATATTAAATCGATTGTTATAATATACATTACTTTTCTTCTATGTAACGTTTACCTTAAATGACTAACTTTTGAGATATTTGAAGTGTAAACATGTAAAATTAGTTTTCGCAAGCACATCAAAACTCTGACACCATAGGCTTCTGCAGTAATAGGTTTGATAAAATTGGCTCAGTATTCCCATCTATGTAACCATACATGCTTAATAAGTGCATTAGTACCTAAGTTAGATATGTAGAATACAAGAATCAAATCTAGATAATTGTTTTGGTTTTTATAATTTGATATTTCATCGGACTATGCAGCTTTAATGCCTCCACAGCGCCACCTATCAGATCACACTACACTACTGCCACCACTGATTTCTCCACTTATATCTAGAGGATGCCACATGATCATGCTAAGGTTCCTTAATTTCAACGGATTCATCTTATTTGTTCTCTTTAAATAGTCCCCATAAACTGTTATTTAGTCAATATTATGATCATTTATATTGTATACGGTTTTCTATGTCGTGAAGATATGGGTTTGTATAGTCAATTAGTCTATAACCAGTTTCCGGCGGCCTGAGAACTTTAACTCAGAGAAGTAATTATCTCCTCCTTCCTTAACTTCTGTACTTGACTAAGGTAATATTTTCATTACCGTATATCCTTCTTTGAAATAAGAAATGCTGGGAGCAGTTTTAAAAAAAGAAGACATTCCCTTACGCTATATGTGTTTTTTTGTTTGTTTGGTAAGAAAGAAGAAATCGAATTATTTCTGAAATTCTTATGGCATGTATGATGTCAATATTACTCAGCATCCATATATGTAGGCTATTTGTCTTCTTTTTTTTTTTGAACACAAAACCACCCCCCCCCCCCACCCTTTTGTATGTCCTGAAATACAGTGCTTCACCAAACAAACACTAAATGAGCATTATATTTTAAAACTAATTAGCAGATCTCAGATTTCAGTAAATTAAGAAAAGAAATATCGGGACGGGTGTCGAGTTATGGCAGTGCGCACTCATGGCAACTTTATAGTGCTGCTTCACTTGGAGATTAGGCTGCTGGCAACATGACCTGATATCCCGCTCAGTCACATTATCCTGGTTATGAGCAAACCAGTCCTTGCCCTATCCTAGTAATGCCGAGCACCAGCCTAGGTAGCGACAAGTATCAATTTTGTAAGTCATTGGTTTGACTCAACTGGGGAATAGTCGGTTTCCCCTGATTACAACATCAGGGGTCTCGCTACATAGCATGCAGGAGGGTGGGCCCGCCATCCGTTGGCAGCGTAAGTTGACTTATTCAGTAGACTTACAAATACTGCCTATTAATTTCCACCAGCTCTACCGATTCCCGCCACCCCTTTCCTACCAGTTCTACCGGTTCCCACCATCCCTTTCCTACCAGTTCTACCGGTTCCCACCATCCCTTTCCTACCAGTTCTACCGATTCCCACCATCCCTTTCCTACCAGTTCTACCGGTTCCCACCATCCCTTTCCTACCAGTTCTACCGGTTCCCACCATCCCTTTCCTACCAGTTCTACCGGTTCCCACCATCCCATTTCCTACCAGTTCTACCGATTCTCACCATCCCTTTCCTACCAGTTCTACCGATTCCCACCACCCCTTTCCTACCAGTTCTACCGGTTCCCACCATCCCTTTCCTACCAGTTCTACCGGTTCCCACCATCCCTTTCCTACCAGTTCTACCGATTCCCACCATCCCTTTCCTACCAGTTCTACCGGTTCCCACCATCCCTTTCCTACCAGTTCTACCGGTTCCCACCATCCCTTTCCTACCAGTTCTACCGGTTCCCCCCATCCCATTTCCTACCAGTTCTACCGATTCTCACCATCCCTTTCCTACCAGTTCTACCGATTCCCACCATCCCTTTCCTACCAGTTCTACCAATTCACGCCATCCCTTTCCTACCAGCTCTACCCATTCCAGCCATCCCTTTCCTGAATACTGAAGACCCTATAATACTAAGACGGATCACTCCCTATCTGTCCCATGGTAATGTAAATTTTGCAGTGCCACCTTGTGGTGGGCTTGATCAGCCCAGCTGTTGGTTGGTGTTTCACATGTAAACTCATACAATTATATTATACATGAGCTAGGTAAGTATGAATACACATCAATATGAAATTGCTATGAACAAATACACATCATCATCATCATCAGCATCGCCATCACACATCTTTCACATTCATATATATATACATTTATACATATAATATAGCACCTGTTTAACCAAGAGAACAGCCAGAGCACCAAGAAGTGGGTTTGATCATTTTGATTACACAGTACAAGCTGAGTGAGCCGTCTTAGTATTATAGGGTCTTTAATACTGGGGAGACCACTGAACATGACAGTTCCATTCAAACTCTAAGTATAACAGATCTTACTCTTAGACGTCCACATCAGTAAATTAAAACAAAGCATCCACATCATGACTTTAAAATGCCACCCTTCCAGAAATACCACAACAACCCTTACATAATTTATAAACCTACTAAACCCCAGATCTCAGACATCCACATCAGTAAGTTCTGGGACTACCAGCGCGTGCCCGACTTGTGGCTGTTCTGCACGGAGAACATTGACGTCATCAGACCGGAAGTGGTCCTCGCCACGGGTGACCTGACGGATGCCAAGTTCCCAGACCTGATGGGGTCTGATCAGTTCCTGGATGAGTGGCATCAGTATATGCAGACACTGGAAGATTCGCGGGTACTCAAGAGGACGGTGTGGTTGGACATCAAGGGAAACCACGGTAAGCGGGTAAATCTTAACTAGTGTTTGTACAGAGTTTGATTATCCGACTTTCGTTGGATAATCACATATTTGTCAGATGAAGTGAGATTTCCGACAATTTTGCATTATTTTTGGACGAATCCGTCAGATTTTGCTTACATTTCTTGTTTAAAAGATAACTTGAATGTCATAAATTCTTTGGAATGCTAATGAAATAAGGTACTTTATTCAGAATATATACTGTTGAATTGTCTGACGGCTTTATATTCATGTAGACCCGCTAAGGACGACACAAAACCAGGTGTGGATAATACAGTTTATTACTACTATCACTCTGAACACCGTATCTGGCTGGCATAACCGCCGAATCAAAATAAACAAAAGTTTTTCTCGGGTGAGCTGACCGGCGCGCAGGCCGGGTGCGTATCAGGTGGGCGCCGGGCCGGCCGAGCCCCTTGGTTATATACGACTACCGGCACGCCGCCTAGCGAGCGGCGGGTGCATAATGCTTAGCACGGAGCCGGCGCGTTCGAAACGCCCCGAATATGACCAGCTCATATATACATTCGTCAATGCCCGCGGGTGCCTACACCAGCATATACGCGTATATACTACCTGGAGACCCGCTAAGGACAACACAAAACCAGGTGTGGATAATACAGTTTATTACTACTATCACTCTGAACACCGTATCTGGCTGGCATAACCGCCAATGGCGCACAGCGCCCCCAGCCAACTAATAACTCGACAAGGTCGAAGCGACCCGCATGTCAGCTAGAATCCGCTCAGGGAGAGGAGAAGCAATATATGAAAAGATAGCGTCTGATGACCAATCCCCTCTAGTCCTCAACTCCTCTAATGTAGAGCCCTGCATAGCAAGAAACGTACACCCCCCCCCCCTGCGAAGCGAATGACAAGAAAACAATTCCCCCTGTAATCCTGCGCACTCAGCGAAATACTTGATCGCACAATTCAAAGCCCTGTACTCCAGAGGCTTGAAACCACCGCTAGGTGAGGGTACTTGAAAAGCAGGCAAAGCATCCAAAACCTGGACCTCCCTAAAGTGCCTCTCAGTCCAATAAACTGCACATAACTCTCGATTCATCACTTTAGCCACAGGGATCAATAACTCCCGCTGCCTAAACTGGATAGTTTTAGTCCGCTTCACCGTAATTAACATCCCCCAACTGAAGAATTCAAAATTCCTCCTAGACAGGACGGAGTCCGATCTAGTTAATTGACTCTTTCTTAACAAAGCTCTAAACCCCGTTAATAAGGCAGCGCGAATCGACATATGACCTATACTGCTTGACATAAAGGAGAAAATCAACAATAATTGTCTGGGTAAAAGCGGAGAAGCGCGTCTGACTACGCACCCCAACTGTCTCTTCGCTCCACCCAAAACCGTTCTGACTAAATGAGAACTATAATTAATCGGAGGAGACCCCCTTGCTTGGACAAAATAATTCAATGCCGACAAGTAATTCGTAATGGAACTAAATTTCAACGATCTCGTCAACCAAGTAATATAAAGCCCAACCTGCACATCAGGGCATGGCAGGGGAGGAAATAATCCCTGGAATTCGTCCAAAAATGAAAAATACTTCTTAATCTGGGTCGAGCGTGTGGCGCGACTGCTTTCCGAGTAGTAGCTCGACTGAAGCAGTGACATCTCCCGCTGCAACTCTGACAAGGAAACGGAGAATATAAAGTTAGGCAAACAGATGCCCACAACACAGCACCCTCGCGGAGTCTGCTAACCCCACTCTCACCCTGTCACCTCCTACCGACCAACGACTCAAAGCATCACAAATCACATTTCTGTCACTTGGTACATACACTGAAGTAATTTCAAAATTAAACTCACAAGAAATCCAAAACAATTGTCTCACCCACTCCATTATCAGCTTACTCCTACACCTTCCAGACGCCAAGGCTGCACGAACAGTCATGTTATCTGTGACAAAAACTACTGACTTGTCCCTCCATTGTTCTCCCCACCTTGCTGCGGCTGCCATCACCGCCCACATCTCACACACATTAATATGCGCGTCATCGCAAATCTGATCAGAACACGCGTAATGGTGGTGAACCGACGACTCTAAGTCCCGAGACGCGCCCGTGTCAAAAGCTCCAACGCACCAATCGCTCCTGTGAAGCGCTCCAAATCCAGAGGAGGACGCGTCCGTATACACAGACACACACTCTGCGTGACTCCCCAATATGCGTGCATGGCCATTGAAACGGTCTACAAACTCTAACCACCAGGCTATCTCCTCCCTAAACGCAGTATTCAATCTAAACTGGTAGTACGGACGCTTCAGTGTCCTAACGGCGTCATAGACCCGACTACAAAACGAACGACCTCCCTTCACCACCGAAGCACAATGCGCTAAACGCCCACCTAGCCTTTCTAAATCCCGTCTCGTCGCCTTCCGTCTCCCCACAAAGGAGAGCAAATGAGACTTTAATTTCTCCACCTTATCTGCTGGCAAAATCAACTTCATGCGTACCGCATCAATCTCTATGCCCAGGAACCTGGTGCACTGGGATGGAGATAACATCTTAGGAAAACTAACGAAAAAACCTAACTGTCTAAGAACTCTAACAATAACTAATTGAGAATGAACACATGCGTCCCAAGACCGATCCGCTACGGCGAAATCGTCCAAATAATTTATCACTCCCAACGCCCCCCGCCGCGAACAAGCGCGCACTATGAAGTTACTGATCCTTGTAAACACATATGGACTGGAGGACAGCCCCATACACATACGGTTATCGACAAAAAACCGAACACCTGTCCCAAAATCCCACTGCAAACCTTGTCGATTCCTATCGGTTGGATGGATCGAGACTGCTCGATATGCATTTTTAATGTCCACCACTGCCATGTAGTCCTGTTACCGCATACCATCGACCAAGTCGTCGACGCCTAGATAAGAAAATGTCTGACTCACCCTGTCGACGTATGCATTCACGGACCCACACAATGGGCGCGAACAATCTACAACACAACGCAACCCATCACCCGTGGATTTAGGCACACAAAAAATATTGTGAATGCAAGTGGGAGGAACAGCCACTTCAGAAATATATCCACCGCGTAACTCACATGATATCCGTTCACCAATAAATTTTTCATGAACGTCAGATCGAACTGATCTATTAAATACAGTGTAGCCAACAGGACAATCAACATTAATGACCTCAAAACCAAAAACTATACCGCTTAATATATAACTCCAATCAGCGTCATGCGACCCAAACAAAAATAATTCGCAGAACGCACGACACGGGCGCAATTGTGTAAGGTTGCCCGCGATGTAATGAGTACAATGACAACTCCCTAGAAAACATGCATTCATCACACGAAAATCAACAGTGGGGAAATCATCACGATTATCAATGGCATGAACAACAAAACAATTCAAGTTTACTGTTACAGTCAACCAAGTACTCAATAAATCAGTCCAATTAAGTAAGCAAGTTTGCCAATTAATGTCTGCAATTTTTTTTTTTTTTTTTTTTTTTATTGACGAGGTATTTACTCTGCCCATAACGTATAAGCTCCTGTCAGGGTGCTTGTTTTCAACGCTGGACAGCTGTGGCGCTGTCTTGATCTGTTCCTTTGCCCAGGAGTGTTTACCTGTGTCTGCTCGGGTCAGCCTTCTGCAATTTTGGTTGTTAGTAATAGCCTTATGTTAGTTTTTTTGTAATTTTCCAGTTTTTTTTGTCTAGTCTGAGTAATGATACCTTAGCCTACTATGTACATCTACTTGGGTGACATGCAGGCTTGCGGGAGAGGATCCCGTTCCATTCATATTTATTTTATTTTATTTGTTACAGCATCCTTTCACCTAAACCCTGTCCTTAGATAGTGCACTCGTGTGCTAGAACATACTCGGACCCTTTAGAACTGTGGCCAGGTGGGATGGCTGTGTTGTTTGCCTAGCCATTTTATATTTCAGGGTGGATCAGTTGCATGACCGTGGCCTGTCCACTTCTGTGTTGGTTTGTGCCATTACACATACCCAGGTGGACTGCGCCATATGGTGATAGCTTTCCTGATTTCCTTAATACTTAGGAGGGCTAATTTTCCTATTTTTTCTGTTTAGTGCCTACCACTTTTCCTGGCCTGTCTTTTGCTTTCTGTGCCAGTACACAGCAAGCATTGACCGCGCTCAGGGGCAGGTGCGGTTTTGTTGTGTCAGTAAGTAATTGTTTTCTTTAAGAATTTTTTGTAGTGGTCAGGGTTACGGATTGCCCGTAATTTTACATTTTGTTTATTCCAGGCATGTGCTGCCATGGTTAGTACACTTCTCTCATGTATTTTCATGTTGCTTCTTTCCGTTAGGAGTATTGGGGCCGCCATGTGTCTAGTGTCCCTGCGGGGGGCTACTGTGTAATCCGGTTTCGTGGTGTAGTGGTGTGCTAGTATTTTCAGGTGTGTTTCTCTTCTGCTTGTTAATAGTGTTGCTTTGCATTTTTTGTGTAGTTCTATGGTGGGATATCTTTTGTGTACTTGGAGGCATATTTTAAGGGCTTTATTTTGCATCACTTGTAGTTTGTTGAGTAGTTTGGTACTTCCCCCCATGTATACTACATCACCGTAGTCGAAGTAGGGAAGGATCATTCCTTTATATATTTTGATTGCCATGCTTTCAGTCATGTAGTACCTTAGTTTTGCCAGTAGCCATATTTTATGGTTTGCTTTTTTGATAGTGTTTGTTATGCAAAGGTCATAGTTTAAGTGCCTGTCCAGGTCCACTCCCAGATATCGGTAGTTGTCTACCTGTTCTAACTCGTTGTTTCCCAGGAGACATTTTATTTTGTTGTTACCGGTTAGTCTGGTACCGAATAGCACCGTCTTTGATTTATTGCTATTTATAGTTATCTTATTTAGATGGCACCATTCTGTTAGTTTCATTAGTGTTTGATTTAGTTTTGTTTCGATCTCTTCAGATGTTTTGCCTGCAGTATATACCACAGTATCATCTGCATATAGTTGGATGTTTTCAGTGTCTAGCCAGTTGTTTAGATCATTTATATATATGCCACCTTGAGCATTGTCCAATGCAACGGGGCCAGAGTGCGCGGTGCCACCCACTTGAGTTGCAACGCCCTCCGGCACGTCACGACCAGTCGAGCAATCAATCAGCGGAGAGTGCGTGACCCGACTATTCAGAGCCGCCACGCCCCCCGACTCGCCTTGCCCAATTGAGCAATCAATCAACGGATCCGCCCACCGCCGGTCCTTATGAGCGTCCGTCAACTCGCTTCCATCAACACCGGTGCGCCCGACCCCACATCAATCTTTCCTACATTTATCGCGCCGGTGCGACTTCGCCCCGCACTTGCCGCACCAATGGCCAAACCGACATGTCTGTTCGTCCCTCGAACACCCATCTTCACTGTTGAAACCATAACAAGGTCGCACACCCTCTTTCGTGTGCTGCTTTGAATCGCCCCCCCTCTTCGACTGACTATAAGTGTTCGTCTTCAGACAATCAAATCCATAGTATCGTAGAGTCAGTTCAGAATTCCCTGGGTTAAACGCCGAATAACCATTCTCCGCCGCCAAGCGACGAACACCAACGTCATAGTTCACATGCGCAGCATTCACAAATTTATCAGTTTTAGCTCTACCCGCCAGATAAGCGATATGACGAACAAAACGCTTGTAGTCTCTAATGCTCGTATCCTTAGTATGCAGCATCCAATGACAGTTCGCCTCAATTAGCTCGTAACAATTCAACTTACGAACAACTTTCTTATCCTCTGTGAAGCGTTTTATGGACCACTTACTTCTGAGTCGCCTCTCGCGACTACGCGTCCTGTCTGAGGACGAAGACGACGAACAACTGCGGCGCCTACGACGCCTATGGCGCCTACGACGCCTATGGCGCCTACGACGCCTCGAAGGACTGCTGCCCCGTCGTAGCCCCGACTTGCTCGTCTCCAGCACCGGCGTCCTCGACCGCCGGTGCGCGCCCGGCGACCCCGACTCCCGGCGCTTGCCTGACGAGGCGGTGCGGTCCCTGCACGCACCCACCCCTCCGTCGCCCGAAACGCTCCGACCACCGGCACTGGAGACACTCCGACGGCGACTCAACGAACGGCTCCCCCGCCGCCCTCTCGACACGCTCCCTCGCCTGCCGCCCGACCTGCTCCGCCCGCCACCGCTGTCCTGTGACGCACTCCTGTCCGCACCTCCCAATGACATTAATGATAGCTCTCGTTCAATTGCTATAGTCTTCTCTGCTATCACCGCTTTCCTTTTCTTTTTCTCCAAACCCCGTAAACGCTCAAGCAATGACCGTTCGTCGTCACTCAGGGGGTCGTCCGAGACGACCGGTACGACCAAACTAGCCTTAGCAGGCTCCAACAACTTCTCCGACTTCAATTTCTCCTTTTCCATCATTTCCTCGCTCTGACGCATAGCACGACGAGGCCGTGCATGGCGTCGAGTGCACCCGTCGTTAATGGGCGCAGGGTGTATATAGCCACACGGTGCACAAAAGTCCTTCGGCATATGTCCAAAGACAATAGCCGACAAGTGACAGCTACCAACCAATGAAGTGCGTAAGGTGACAGAAGCGGTCGACCGCTGACAGCAGCCGGTGCAGACGGCGCAGGCGGTGCAGACGGTGCAGGAAGTTTTTCTCGGGTGAGCTGACCGGCGCGCAGGCCGGGTGCGTATCAGGTGGGTGCCGGGCCGGCCGAGCGCCTTGGTTATATACGACTACCGGCACGCCGCCTAGCGAGCGGCGGGTGCATAATGCTTAGCACGGAGCCGGCGCGTTTGAAACGCCCCGAATATGACCAGCTCATATATACATTCGTCAATGCCCGCGGGTGCCTACACCAGCATATACGCGTATATACTACCTATTTTAAGTACCGGAGGAAAAGATTTTAGTTGCATAAAAGTAGGATTTCTATTTCTATTTCTGCCTCGGTACAAAAAACTGTTAAGCATACATAATCCCACGATTTGTTAGTTTGTTGGGAGTTTATCTATGGTCATATCTTATGACACTTGACTGTGTGCACTCATGGCAACTTTATAGCACTGTCCCACTGGGAGATCACCCTTGGTTTCTACTGTCGCTAACCTCCCAATAGCTTAGCTACTACCGTTGGCTCCTACCATCGCTATCCTCCAAATAACTTGTTTCATTATTAGGCTAATACCGTTGGCTCCTGCCATCGCTATCCTCCCAATAGCTTGTTTCATTAGGCTACTACCGTTGGCTTCTACCATCGCTATCCTCATAATAGCCTGTTTCATCATTTGGCTACTACCGTTGGTTCCTACTATCACTATCCTACAAATAGCTTTTTTCATTAGGCTATTGCGCTCGGTTCCTAACATCGCTATCCTCCAAATAGCTTGTTTCATTATTAGGCTGCTACCCTCGGTTCCTACCATCGCAATCCTCCAAACAGCTTGTTTCATTAGGCTACTACCCTCGGTTCCTACCATTGCTATCCTCCAAATAGCTTGTTTCATTAGGCTACTACCGTTGGTTCCTACCATCGCTATCCTCCCAATAGCTTTGTAAAATGGCTAAAGCTTGAATCTGTGGTTGTGTAGGCAGGTTATAGTGAAATCAATACAGACAAAGAGAAAGGAAACGTATAAAGTGTAAAGAAGGAGAGAGAGTCCAGCCCTCTGGTTTATTATTTATATGGTTACATGGATTCACTGTAGAGTATCACCCCACCCCTTTCCCCCAATGGGAAACAAGCATATTGGCCCTCCCAATGGGGATCCAGCATTCCTGGGCCCCATGGCTACCAGTGGTATGCCCACCACCACCAAGCCCTATGGCCCCCATGGCCACCACCAACCTTGACCCCTGAGTGTGGTGATCCTATCCAGCAGAGGGGGAGGGGGTAGGCCCTGAGTGCACTCACACCCAGCCCTGCCAGCACCACTATGTCTATTTATATCCCACTCAGGCACCACCAGCCCTTACATATATATACATGAGTCAGCCTCACGAAAACGGGCCAATCGGTGGTCAATTGAAGATGTCGGCGTCGCAATTCTTAAAAGTGTAGTGCATTTCTTTGTTTATATTAAATTATCCTAGAAACAAATAAGGTTGTTGTATTTTCTCAACCTTTACATTCAGGATAAATTTAAGGACTTTCCAACACCTCTGTCAATGCTAAACTATAATTATACCGATCGACGCCGACATCCAATGATCGACGCCGACAACTTTAACAGATGTCGGCATCGCAATTCTTAAAGTCTAGTGCATTTCTGTGTTATATATTAAATTATCCTAGAAACAAATAAGGTTGTTGTATTTTCTCGACCTTTACATTCAGGATAAATTTAAGGACTTTCCAGCACCTCTGTCAATGCTAAATTATAATTATACCGATCGACGCCGACATCCATGCTCAACGCCGACAACTTTCCCCAATTGGCCTCTTTTCGTGATCCTGACCCACATACATGCGCCTGGTCATTTACACCGATAAGTAATAGAATATTTGCATTCCCCCTATGCCGTAAATCAGAATATTTTACAGCTTGTTTCATTAGGCTACTACCATTGGCTCCTACCATTGGGTCCTACCATCACTATCCTCCAAATAGCTTGTTTCATTAGGCTACTACTGTTGGATCCTACCATCGCTATCCTCCCAATAACTTGTTTCATTATTAGGCTCCTACCACCGACTTCTACCATCGCTATACTTCAAATATCTTGTTTCATTTATTAGGCTACTACCCTTGGTTTCTACGAATACTATCTACCCTCCAAATAGTTTGTTAGGCTACTACCCGTGGTTCCTACCATGGATATCCTTCCATTTACTTGTTTCATTAGGCTACTACCCTTGTTTCCTACCATCGCTATCCTCTCATTAGCTTGTTTCATTTTGCTACTACCCTCGGTTCCTCCCCTTGCGATCCTCCCAGTAGCTTGTTTCATTAGGTTACTACCGTTGGTTCCTACCATCACTATCCTCCAAATACCTTGTTTCATTATTAGGCTACTACCCTTGGTTCCTACTGTCACTATCCTCCAAATAGCTTGTTTCATTATTAGGCTAATACCCGTGGTTCCTACCATGGCTATCCTTCCATTTACTTGTTTCATTAGTCTACTACCCTTGTTTCCTACCATCGCTATCCTCCAAATAGCTTGTTTCATTATTAGGCTACTACCCTTGGTTCCTACCATCGCTATCCTTCAAATAGCTTGTTTCATTTATTAGGCTACTACCCTTGGTTCCTACTAATACTATCTCTATCCTCCAAATAGCTTGTTTCATTATTAGGCTAATACCCGTGGTTCCTACCATGGCTATCCTTCCATTTACTTGTTTCATTAGTCTACTACCCTTGTTTCCTACCATCGCTATCCTCCAAATAGCTTGTTTCATTATTAGGCTACTACCCTTGGTTCCTACCATCGCTATCCTTCAAATAGCTTGTTTCATTTATTAGGCTACTACCCTTGGTTCCTACTAATACTATCTCTATCCTCCAAATAGCTTGTTTCATTATTAGGCTAATACCCGTGGTTCCTACCATGGCTATCCTTCCATTTACTTGTTTCATTAGTCTACTACCCTTGTTTCCTACCATCGCTATCCTCCAAATAGCTTGTTTCATTATTAGGCTACTACCCTTGGTTCCTACCATCGCTATCCTTCAAATAGCTTGTTTCATTTATTTGGCTACTACCCTTGGTTCCTACTAATACTATCTCTATCCTCCAAATAGCTTGTTTCATTATTAGGCTAATACCCGTGGTTCCTACCATGGCTATCCTTCCATTTACTTGTTTCATTAGTCTACTACCCTTGTTTCCTACCATCGCTATCCTCCAAATAGCTTATTTCATTATTAGGCTACTACCCTTGATTCCTACTGTCACTATCCTCCTAATAGCTTGTTTCATCGTTAGGCTAATACTGCCCTCTATTCCTACTCTCGCCATGCTCCTAATAGCCTGTTTCATCATTAGGCTATTGACCTGTATTACCATCCTCACTACCCTCCCAATAGCCTGTTTCATCAGTAGGTCAATTCGTACATGAGCAAAAGCTACATGAGCAATAGGCTGGCTAACTGATTACCCAACAAAACTATATAAATCATTTACCAAATTGCATAATTTGCACGATAACAATTGGCTAACAAAATGACTCATCGTCTTTCAGATTCTTTTAACGTGCCCTCTCTGAACAGCCCGAAGAACTACTTTCGCGACTTCTCGGCTCAGGGAAGGTTCCACCCAGCGTCCTATCACTATGTGCACAATACCTCGGATGGGCAGACCTTCTCCTTTGTCGGGGTAGATGCCACACCAAACCCGGGTGTTAAAAGACCTTTTAACTTCTTCGGAATGTTGTCTGATGTGAGTGCTGTTCGCTAATTTGAATCACTACCAGGGTTTGCACAGGCCTTGAAAAGTCCTTCAAAACCGAACCAGTCCTTGAAAAGTCTTTGAATTTTGAAATATCAGATTTTGTCCTTGAAAAGTCCTTGAATTGGTTTTGAAAAAAACCCTTGAATATTGGCAAATATCCTTGAATTCTTGTTTGAGGTAAAACAAGGTATGTCGCTTTGAATCGAAGAAAAGGCGGTGAAGTAAGCCAACAAGAAATAAGACTAGCATTGCTTAAAAACCCCCAAAAAACAGCATACAATTAAAAAACTAAGCTCAAAAGCACCCAAACCCACATGTTCCAAGAATAAGTTAGCGCCAATAGTAGCCAATATGTGCTTCCAAAATGGAGGCGCAGAGTAAGTAAGCCTGTGCTGATTGGTTGAAATGCTAATCAGTTAGAATTTATGCGGTAAAAGTTCGCAGTTTTCCTTGAAGAAGTGTCAACTATCCTTGAAAAGTCCTTGAATTTTTTCTCAAAATATTTGTGTGAACCATGAATAATGCATGTTCCTTCTGCCGCAAATTAGACAGCTAACCACTAATGCACTAATCCACGTAGCAGTCCTTTTTCATGTTAACTAAACCAGAAATGGTTAAACAAATTAACACCGCAGCCGACCCACCTGGTCACAGTCCCGAAGAGTATGGATGTGTTCTGGCACTCATCTAGGCACTAACTAGGGACAGGGCACAAGTGAAAGGAAAGCTGCAAACAAAACAAACAAGCAAATTCTGGGAACACGTCCTCATCCACAAGCCTATTACCATCTCACTAGATGTACATACTAGGCGAAGATATTAGTTATATGATAGGAAGTTATACAAAAAAAAAACCCACAAAAAACTGCACCCTCGCGGGAGCTTACATGCTATGGGCAGAATAAATACCGTATAAAAAAATACTACGCACTACTGCTTGTGACCACTTTGTGACCACAAAAAAAGGGGTGGTCGCAAAATAGTCCTCAGTGGTCACCAACTGTGTGATCATTTTGGTCGCAAGGAGGTTGCAGCTACGCCACTAAAATCCTTGTAACCAAAATGGTCACCCAGAGGTCAGCGACTATTGCTTCGGTCGCAAGGAGGTGTTTTTTTTTTGTCCAAAGTGGTTGCAAAGGGGTCGCAAGCAGTAGTGTGACTGGGGATTTGGGAAAAACTAGCTTCGACCTGGTGTTTACATGCGGGAAATTGGGTTCACTTCCTCATATCCCTATTTTTCACTGCATGCCCTAAGCTTTAAGATCACTTTGAATCCACAAATACATGGTATTTTTCACGTGAACATATATTTATATTTTCATCTTAAATGAGAATATATATATAGAAAATTCTGTATATAATTCTATATATATATATGAGGTAAATATTGCTGTGTATAACTTACAGCGTCATCAAAAGCCAGTTGCTCTCATACCATGTCTATGTCATTTGGTAGGTTAAAAATCCCTTGGGTCAGTAAAAGTGTAGGCTCTAGCCCTCTATCGACTAACTGTCTAATGGGGCAAACAAGACTATTCAGACTTATCAATGATAGACAGTATAAATCTTCACGAAAGAAAAAGAAAGAAAAATTAATCCCCGCTCATCAACCCCAACCAAAGACCAAATACCACATGTTTGTCAAATAGGCATTTATTTATTTAAAATCAAGTGTTATATATATATTTATCAGGCATTTAAATTTAAATTTATTTTATATCCAGTTGTTTTCTTTTGCTTATATTAACTGGTGGTGAAAATACAAAAGGACTGGTATCGGCCCTGTTTCAGGAAAGCTTGAAGCAACTGGCAGAATATGGAGATAAAAGCCGATCATCAAATATGTCCATTTGGTTTGGCCACTATCCGTCCTCGATGCTTTCTGATCCCGGTCCTTTTAGAAAGATTCTCAGGTAAGAATGAATTAATGCTGTGTATTTGACTTTTTTTAGAACTATTATTATTATTATTATTATTATTATTATTATTATTATTATTATTATAAAAAGGATACTTTTAAAGCTGCATAGTCCGATGAAAACATCAAATTCTCAAAACCAAAACAATTATTAAGATATGATCCGACATATCGATACTGGTGGACTTATTAAGCATTTGTCACCACATAGAAGGGAATACTGAGTCAATTTGATAGAACCTGTTACTGCTGAAGCAGAGTTTTGGTGTGCTTGCCAAAATCTATTTGGCATGTTTGCATTTCAAATATCCCAAAAGTTAGTCATTTAAAATAAAGTTGCTTCAAACTAAAGTAAGGTAGATTATAGACCTATTTCATGTGACGTCAGTGCGCGCGCCTTTTGGCTGCAGGACTACACACTGTCACAGTGCAAACTCAATGGCTATGAGCAATCTTCATAGAGAAAAGCTGAAATATCTCTAGAACCACACCACCTAAAGACAAACCGCTTGGTACACATATAGAAAACATATTCAACGAATAGATTATATTAAATTCATGAGGTTAGGGTTCTGCATTTCTATTAATTTTGAATAAAATAAACGTTTTGCACTGCGCGTACCAGCAAACTCAATGGCAGTGTGCCTTCGTTCTCCAGCCAAGCTGCGCGTGCATACACAATGTCAGTAAACATTGACATAGGTCTATAGGGATCAGCCTAATATATTTATCTAAGACAATGACAGAAACTCAAAATCATCGGACTGCAACTTTAATATTACATTAGTACCTGTCTTCAAAGGACAATTTTGCATCCAGACCAATCTTGTTCTAACATAACACATGTCCTGTCATGGGAGGGCCAGCCAAATGAGATGAAAAGAAATAACATTGTACATTGAAATTCTTTTCACGCATGGCTGGGATTTGCCAATCACAAATGTCACAGAAGACATGCGCTAATGTAGAATGTGAAGCAGTTAGTTATTGCCTCATATCAGGTTTGCGGCTTGCGGTGAGACTCTGGGATGAGTATCGACTGTAGCGAAGACGCAGTTGATGCGCATTCCAGAGGCCCCAAGAGATTCCACCCCTAAATTAGGTAATTGAATGTGTATTAAATTACTTTAGTTTTGAAACCGTAGCTTTTGTTTTTATCAGTAGAATTAAGACGCCATTGTATTTTAACATATAACCAACCATAGAAAAATACTGAAAAGTGATTGGATTGGATTAGTCAGGGATGAGAATTTCCAACCGATCGGCAGTTTCCTGACCTATGGGCAATGACCTCCCTTTATTTTCCTACATACATGGATGAGAATATCCGGCCAATCGGAGGTTTCCTGAATTTTGGGCAATGAGCCACCTTTATAGTTCTATATACAGAGATGAGAATTTCCAGCCAATCGGTGGTTTCCTGAATTTTGGGCAATGAACCACCTTTATAGTCCTATATACAGGGATGGGAATTTCCAGCCAATCGGCAGTTTCCTGACTTTTGGGCAATGAACCACCTTTATAGTCCTATATACAGGGATGAGAATTTCCAGCCGATCGGTGGTTTCCTAACTTTTGGGCAATGAGCCACCTTTATAGTGCTATATACAGGGATGAGAATTTCCAGCCGATCGGCGGTTTCCTGACTTTTGGTCATGTCCCACCTTTTTAGGTCTGACCTGTTCTCATCCATAATTAGTCCAATATCAGTTTTATGAGACCGGAAGGCCCGCCACCGGGATATTTAAATTTATATTATCAACACCATTCAGATATTTAATTCTCAGATTTCAATGTTCTTAAATGTTATGTTAGTTCTCAAAGATCATCAAATAATACCATAGTGAGCTAACTGAGATCGGCTGATTGTGCTTAAAAGTGTATGTCCATACAAATTAAATAAACTTGAATATATTCTTATATGAATAATTGAATTACTGCAAGATTCTATAATTTTTGAAGTCATTATTCATGTAATTATATATCTGGATGTATGTGCATTCAACACTATAACAATATACTTATCTAGGTCTAGGGTACTTACTGTTCACTAAGCTGTTTGATGAGCTAATTAGCTGCTAGGGCACCTGGTTGCTATGGTACTTGGTCACTAAGCTCTGACAACCTAGGGACGGCTGGGCAACCTGGTTGTTAGGCTGGCTCGTTGCTTGGTTACCTGGTTATCTAATCTTTGCTGTCACTACTCTACAGCACCACCAGGTCACGTGGTAACCATTCCCTCCTTACTTTTGCTCCCAAGATTAGATGACCAGATAACCAGACTCCCTAGTGTTCCTGGTACAAACACACACACACCTTTCTTGGCTGGATAGGTAATTCTATCTGACCGAGTATTTACTATACTTGGTGGTTATGCTACTAATTTTAGTTGCCTAATTGGAAGGTTATCTAATCCTATATGGGGAACAGGACTTAGCTCAGGCGGTAGACTGTCCACTTGTAAAGGTGTAGGTCATCCTATCAATCCTGCTCAGTGGACCCATTTGTAGTTTGGGCTAATTTCCGTTCCAACCAGTGGTCCACAACTGGTTCATCAAAGGCTGTGGTATGTGCTGTCCAGACTGTGGGAAAATGCATATAAAAGACCCATTGCTGCTTATTGGAAAGAGTAGCCTATGTGGTGGTAGAAGGTTTCTTCCAAAGAAATATGTCAGAATGACCATATGTTTGATGTCCAATAGCCGATGATAAAAATCAATCTGCTCTAGAGGCGTTAAATAAAACCAGCTTTTTTACTTTAATCTAACCCTATACTGAATCTGGTTGCTAGAACTAGTAGAATACCTGATGATTGTCTTAACTGCTCACAAAATTCCCTGGTCACCCCCTACAGCCATAGTACTGTCTACCTATCGGGACACCTACACACACTGGCTGGCTTCGTACCAGAAATGTACACTCGAGCTCAGAGCGGATTCCTTGAGCTCGAGTTGGGCGACTGGCTCGACAATCGGATGTAATACATCGAATCTTAGTTCAAGCACTGTTGTCTTAACTGTCATTGTCTTGTCATTCACCGGTTTATATTCCATACCAGACTAATTACTTTGCTTCATATGAATTGAATTTGTGCATGTTATCAATATCATCATTGCATGCAACAGGATGTGATGAATTTTCAAGGTTTCTCAAAATTACATTTCTGGCGAAATTTCACTTTAGGTTTGGGGGGGAGGAAACCCTAAATAGATTTAGAAATACAATAAATGCTCCAAAAATAAATTTCCTTCATATTTTTTTTATTTGTTTACCCTTCATACCATCTTTCCCTCCTCGTTCCCTCCTAATGTTATTCCGACCCTTTTCAGTCCATATCCTGCACATTCCTAGTCAGTGTGTCTCCTGGGCCACGTTCAACTGCATGCCTCGGAGTCCTTCCAATTCAAATGCCTCGCTACTCTGAACGGCGATTTAGCATTTGTGTTCCTTGAAAATGGCGGCCCCCCAGTGTGCACTTCCTGCATCTATTTGCAATTGAAAGAAGAGCTCTGATTGGCTGATACCCACGGCCATTGTGGAGGCATTTTTGCCTCCTACTCGAAAAGTGCAACGTCATGGAGGCGACTGAGGCACACGTTGAACGCAAGTTGGTTAAAAAAAAGATGCCGCAGAGCCGTCTGAGAGTCGACTGCAGCGTACCCTGAACGAGGCCCTCGTCTTCACACTACCAGGAGAATGCAGCGTTAAGAGTTTTCGGAGCCATGTGTATGGGCCCATATTATGCACTTTACTCCTGAAAACTGGAACTGGGAAGTTTTACATCCTGGCAACATCTAAGGTCACATTAGGATGGGTACCACTTTTGACAGTGCGCACTCATAGCGACTTTATAGTGTTGGGAGACCAAGCCGCCAACGCCATAACCTAATATCCCATTGATTACATTATCCTGACATTAAGCCAACCAGTCCTTGCCCTATCCTAATAATGCCGAGAGCGCCTGGCTAGGAAGTGACAAGTATCGATTTCTAAGTCATTGGTTTGACTTGACCATTGGTTTGATTCGAACCCACGATCTACCAAAACCGGAGAACTCAGCTCATTCGGCCATCCCGTCTGGTCGAAGTGGTGTGGACTGAGTAGTGGTGACAGGCAAACCCATTCACCCTCCCACTAAAGTCCCCCCCACCCCCCCCCCAAAAAAACACACCCTGTAATCAGCTGACATCTCAGATGGTGTAAGTGCCCTCCCAACAGACATAATTGGAGGGGCGGGATAGGGAGGAAATTTAATGTTTGGTCTATGGATCGGTGTTATGCTATGCAATATTTATGTCTTGTGCGTAAATATATACATTTATGTTTGAATTGCTGCTGGCGAGCGGCAATCAATCCTCTGCTAGTAGTAGCCCACACTGTCGCAAGTTCTGGCTTCACCATTTGGCCCACCGGAGCGGGACATAGCTCACAGCGGTAGAGTGTCCACCTGTGAAGGTGTTGGTCATCCTATCGATCCTGCTCAGTGGACACATTTGCAGTTTGGGCTAATTTCCGTTCCAACCAGTGGTCCACAACTGGTTAATCAAAGGCTGTGGTACGTGCTGTCCTGTCTGTGGGAAAGTGCATATAAAAGACCCCTTCTTGCTTATCGAAAAGAGTAGCCTATGTGGTGGCACTGGGTTTCCTCCAAAGAAATATGTCAGAATGACTATAGATACGTTTGACCTCCAATAGCCGATGATAAAAGTTGATGTGCTCTAGAGACGTCGTTAAATAAAACAAACTTTCCTTTCACCATGTGGCCCTGAACAGTTGTTAAGGCGGAGTCATGTTATTGTAGCTCGGCAAGGGCCGCTGTTTACGTAAGTGGGCACCTACACACACTCAACGGGCGGATGCCCAACATGTACGCCCGGCTTGAACTCCACGGGTCCGGTCACCTTGAGCTGGAGGTTGGCGACTGGAAAGACAACCGCATGTAAGCTGTCTTACATAAGTAAAAAATACTGCAAGGTTTAATCCTGATGCAGTGAACCTAACTAACAATATTTTTGGCCTTGCCAGTTTATACATAATGTTCTGGAAGTGGGTCATTTCATGAAGGCTCATTAATGTTGAGGAAGTGGGGGAGGGGCGAGTGGCAATTTCCTGGAGATTCAGTAATGTTGAGCTTTCAATATTTCAACTCTTTGGTTTGACCTGACTGGATCAAATCCATTCCATCCGGTCTCCAACCCACTTCGGCATCAATTGTAATTCCAAATCAAGAGTCCTTGAATAATAACACCCACTAACAAATTAAGCAAGAACATATACTTTATATTTGCTTACTTTCATATTCCAACAATCTTCTAGCCTAGTACTATATAAGGAAGGAATATAAATATAATCTTGCTTCACATAAAGATCTGGTGAGCTAAGAATAATAATGCATGAACACCATTGGATAGCAATTAGTGTTTCCTTTGTAAATAACCAATAGCTGAGTTTCTAACAACGCTTACTCACAATTATGAAGCAGTTGGCTTTTATTCATGTCCGCTTCTGTTGGTGGCTTGATTTTTAAAGTTGTGCGTTTACTAAGCCCAGATTCTACTGATACTATGACTCTGCCTAAGCATCCAAATTTAATTACCATGCCCCACATAGCCGAAAGCTAAGATTCCTTATACGCGGTATGCGGCATGCGAATGTCATATATGCGGCGTAGATATATGCCAACCCCCAACATTTTTTTTGGTTTTTCCTCCAAATTTGTGAAGGAACAGTATGGTTTTCTATGGCAAACGCAGCAGTATTCGCATTCGCACCGATCGGTCCAAGGGTCGATCCATTTGCCGCATTTGCATTCGCGTTCGTATTCGCATTCGGACGTATGGAAGCACCCCTTCATTTACATGGTTTTTGATTTTTATTCGCATTTGCATGCCGCACGCATACCGCATATAAGGAATCTTAGCTTTAGTCATTTAATTACCAAACATAGCACACCGGCTAAGCTTACTAGTTTAATTACCAAACATGACAGCACAATCTTAGTAATTGTATTCACAAGCATGATGTGCTTACTACTTTAATTAGTAAGCCATATATGTTTGCTAATCTAATTAGCAAGTCTGGTTGCTTACTAGTATAATTAGAAAGCCTCTAGCATGATTCAGCTTATTAATTAAAGTAGTTTACTAATATAATTATTTCACCAATACCAACACTGCATATGAATAAATGATTTTTTTGTCACTAGTACCAACACTGCATATACTTACAATTTTAATTATCTAACACACCATGGATACTTGCTAAATCTTGCCTAGACATACTAATTTACCGTATTCTCACGGGTTAACGCCTATGTGTGGGTTAACGCCCCTCTTCCCCCCCCCCCCCCCACATGGCCAAAATTTTGTAATACGCTCACCCCTTAAACACCCACATGTGGGTAAACGCTCACCCCCCACTTCAGTGATTTGCCAATTTAAACGCTCCCCTTCAAGTTGTCCCATGGGAAGCCTTTGGATATGCTTGTTGAATGGGGTTCCACAATTTCATGTTAGTTGATAGATTGTGCTGACACATAATTCATACCTCCAAACTCTTATCAATGTATTGGTGTTCACTGCACAAACTAGATGGCGCCACTATTGGACCCAGCTCCTTATGTTGATTGATTGATTGATTGGTGGTTGCTTTACGCCGTGTCGGCAGCATAGGCCATATTCACGGCGAGAAATGTTTGTTTTTTGTTCAAACCATCGCTTTTACATGTAAAAGCAGACTATCAATTATGTGCCAATAGACACTCATTAAATTAGAAAGCTCACAATCATATATGTGTAGTCAAGGGAAACAAATTCCCATAGAAAAAGAAAAGTTTTATTAATAATTGATAGAATCCATTTAGTAAACTATATGAGGTGGGACAGTCCAGCTGCCCTCAAAAAGGCTAAAATGTTTTCCTGTTTTACATTAGTAAAAAGGTCATGCATACTGTCTGCAGTGTAGAACCGTTGGCGCAGGGCCAAAAAATCAACGCAACTTAGTAAAATGTGTTTGATTGTCAGCGGGGACTGACACCCAATACATTCAGGGGGAGGTTCCCCCTTGAGCAGAAAAGCATGTGTAAGCCACGAGTGGCCAATACGGCAGCGTCTAAGGACCGCTTGGTCCCACCGACCTCCTGCATGAGTCTGTGGTGGCTTTCCCACAGATGGTTCAATTTCTTTAAGTTTATTAATGTTTTCATCCCACTCATGTTGCCATTTGGATTTTATGTGGGTGGCTCCTTATGTAGTTCACCCATGTATCGTATTTTTATGTATCTGACTTATGTATCTTGCATCTCTGTCTGCTTCTGTCGTGCTGTGCCAGTTAGTGTTCACCACACAAACTAGATGGCGCCACCATTGGACCCAGCTCCTTATGTAGTTCACCCATGTATCGTATTTTTATGTATCTGACTTATGTATCTTGCATCTCTGTCTGCTTCTGTCGTGCTGTGCCAGTTAGTGTTCACCACACAAACTAGATGGCGCCACCATTGGAACCAGCTGCTTATGTGGTTTGCCCTCATGTCATATGCTTATCTATCTACTTTGTCCGTGTTGTGCCAGTTGTAAGCATTGTTCAACCACCCACCATATTATACCGTCCCTACCAGTGCTCACATGTGTTTATATAGCCAAGCCCTCACTATGTAATGCTATGCAGTCATGCATAAACGACCCGAATTGCATCACAGCGCCATCTATCAGATTAGTTCTTGTGGTACCCCATCCCAGTGTTGCTTGAGTATTGGACTGAAAGCTTTATTTTAGTTTTTGTTTGTTTTGTTTTTGCATCGTTCTGATATTTTTAGCTTTCTGTGTCATTGTTCGTTTTAATTGTGATTTGTGAATGCAATCAAATAAATTTGAAAGAGTATTACAAACGCTTAATTATTTGCTTAACATCATCTACATGATATGCTAATACTACGTATGATACATTAAATTTTAATGCAATGTAAAAGAAAAGTTTCTACACATTAAAACATAAATTAAGTGTAAAATATTTAATATCTTTATTATGGACACATCAGTTTAAATTGAATGTATAAGTGTGAATGCTTTGTTATCTGCACCTGATGATTACATTACAAACAAGACGGTTGTAGACAGGACCTTACTTCTCAGACTGTAACCAGGGCAACTATCCTGATGCAACATGACTCAATTCTGACATGAGCGTTGGTAGTGTTTACGTAAGGCCCTGTCACACTACGACGTTTCTCCCCAGCGCGCTTCGACGCGTGCCGACGGGTTGGGTTTTTGTTCAACACGTCGGTACACGTCCGGTTCGTTACCGGCGCGTTGCCGGCGCGTTACCGGCGCGTCGGTACATAGCAACGTGTGAATGGACACGTCGGCGCGCGTCGGGGCGCGTCGGGGCGCGTCGAGGTTTTGTGCATGCACAAAACTTTGGACGCGCGGCAACGCGCGCCAACGGGTTGGAGGGCGCGTTACGGACGCGTTAGCAACACGTCGACACGCGTTGGCGGCGCGCCGGCGGAACGCTGGCAGGACGTTGATCAATGTTGGTTAACGTTGGCTCTTTTTCCCCAAAAATGGGAGCGTTCCGTCGGCGCGTCGGGAACGTCCCATCGACGTGTTGTGGGCATGCCATTGGCGTTGCTCCAGCGTTTTCTCGGCGCGTTGGACGTGTTGCCGGCGCGCCTGGATGCGTTGGCCGCGCGCTGTGGACGCGCTGTGGACGCGCTGTGGACGCGCTGTGGACGCGCTGCGGGCGCGTCCTAACGTGTTGCTGGCGGGTATGTACGGGTTGACGCAATACTAACACGATACCAACGCGCTCCCTCCACGCTGTAAACGCGCCGATAGCGCGCCACCAGGGCGCCGACAACGCGCCAATAACACGCTACTAACGCGCCAATAATGCGCCAATAACGCGCCGACAACGCGCCTCCAACACGCCACTAACACGCTGCGCCGTGTCAAACTTTCTCCCAAAGCGCCGAAAAGTTCGACGTTTCTCGACGGGTTGCAAATATTTTGCGCGTTGCCGGCGCGCCGGCAGAAGCGTCGTAATGTGACAGGGCCTTAAGGTATACCGGACGGGGCGTGGTGGGCTAATCAGTAGAATGCAGGCCTCGCGTGCATGCAGAAGGTTGGGAATTCGGTTCCCGGTCAAGTCAAACCAACTGAAGAATAACTGGTTGTTTGGCCGTCTCCAGTTACTCATCTTACACTACTATCAGGAGGATCCTGGCAACTTGTTTGCCACCCTTCTCCCCCCCCCCCACCCCCAAGTCCCCCCCTCCCCCACTAAATACCAAAACACAACTCATAAGAAAGAAAGGGAGACACGTAGGTTGAGCTTTATTGCTACAACTCTTGTTCACCAACTAGTGACCTGCCACCGTGACTCACTTGCAACCTGCTACACAGACCCACATAGCTTCTGCTTGTTCAGTCAAAATCAGTGCCTACAGCCCATTGAACCTAATTCCTATAGGTGTTACACACAGCTCAGTGGTGAACTGCTTCCTTTGGTACCTCTAGAGTGAGTGTTTGTCTGTCCAACAAGTGCAAGGAGTTCAAGGGGTGACTGGGCTCACACAGCCAGCCAATCAGATACCTCTGCAGCCTGGGAGGGGTGGCGCCCAAGAGGGGGCACCTGTCACTCAACCCCAGGGCAGGTGGTGTCCTTAAAGTATGCAGAATGGCTGGGTGTGCTTACCCAGCGGTCCCGTAGTAACAAGTAGTCGCCATACAGTTACATTAAACAATAATACATGTCCCTCTCCCCTTTGCACTCTTCCTGGTGCATGGAGGGAACATTCCTGTAATTAGTAAACGTATCTTAATATCCGGACAACATACCGCAATCCCAGTCACTGTGCATCATAACATTTACGCATCGTTATTTCCATGTCACACAGCGAGTGGGCACACATTGCATCACTATTACATAACAATGGTCCCCAACTCCATCGCCCGAGATATTGATATGATTCCAAGCTGGGCTATCACGACCGAAACCCGTATATTTTTACACAATGACTTTAAAATTGATACTTGTCGCTTCCTAGTCAATAGTCCTGGCACTCTGCATTAATAGGATAGGGTAAGGACTGGTTAGCTCAGTGTCAGGAAAATGTGACTGAGTGGGATATCCGGTCATGGTGCTGGTGGCCTGATTTCCCATTGGGGCAGCACTATAAAGTCGCCATGAGTGTGCACTGTCACAAGTCGGTACCCGTCCTGATATGACCTTAGATATTGATAGGACGTAAAGCAACAACCAACAACAACAGCTTTATTATATCACGACCTTCACGTCCCTTCTCTGGTAGGATGACTTTATTTCCGCAACCTTTAAAACCATGATTTCATTGTCCTAGCTTTAGCGTGATGGATGGTTACAACTTTGACATCATTGGCAAGACTTTACTAACATGACCATGGTGTATTGGCTATTATAATACCACGACCTTATTATCCTGTACGTGGGACAATAAGATCATCATAAGGGTGACCTCATCCCATGACTCTATTTGACTATGATGACTTCATTATCTGTGGACTTTTACAATCTTGACTTTACTGTCCCTACTTTACAACGCTGACTCTATTATCCGCAGATGTTTGTTACATTTGACCTCGTTCCCCCTACATTTCTATGACAACATTATTGAACCTAAATGGTTACAATCATGACCTTATTGTTATGACTTTTCTACCATGACCATATTATTTTAACTTTTGTACCATGACCTCATTATCATGACTTTTGTACCATGACCCTATTATCACAACTTTTGTACCATGACCTTATTATCACAACTTTTGTACCATGACCTTATTATCACAACTTTTGTACAGTGACCTTATTACCGCAACTTTTGTACCATGACCTTATTACCACAACTTTTGTATCTTGACCTTATTATCACGACTTTTGTACCCTGACCTTATTATTGTGACTTTTGTACCCTGACCTTATTATTGCGACTTCATAACCTTGATGCTAAGCCTCTTATGTGTCTTTGCACTTCCAATCGCTGTAACCGCCTGTGTGATGTAGGCGACATCATGTACTCGATGTGACGACATCATGTGCCGTGTGCCTTGCAGATACCGCCTGATGGCAGTCGACCATGACCTGTTCTCCTTCACTGATGTCAAGTTAGGCGACTGGCCCATAGTGCTCGTAACCAATCCGAAAGATGCTCAGTTCCTCACCCCATCGAATGAACCCACAGGGCGCATGCGCTACTCAACTCATATCAGGTAAACTCTCTTCAGCCAAATTTGTTTCTAATATTCAATTCAATTATATATCAGGGATGCCAGTCTTCCACTAATTAATAGAATTCCAATAATTTCTAAATTTCTACTTTTTTCTTTTAACAATTTTTTATTAATGTTTTAGACAATTTGGGATGAATTAGATTTTTTTAATTTTCCAATTTCCATGCATATCCATTACTACCGATTTTTCTTTATTTCTGTTTTTCAAATTCGATTTTTCTATACGTTTTAGATAATTAGCAACGCATGATGCGAATCGGTATAAGGTGGATTTTATTAGTTAATATCTTTCGTCAGATGGTAATTTAATTCATATTTAAATATACCCTTCGATTTTGCATTGTAATAAAGGAAATGATTAACTCACGTGCGAGTGAGTTAGTATTGTACTGGCTAAGTTGAATCATAGCCTACGTAATCAGACCACACAGAATGGTTTCGCATTACATTTTCCACTTCCCATGTAATATTAGATGTCGTGGATTCGATTTGTAACCGAGTCAAAGCAAAGGCTCTCAAATTTGACTGGCTAGCAGCATTAGTAGGATATGGTAAACATTGGTTGGCTCACTGTCAGGATAAATTAGATTAGATTAGAGTGTTTGAGATGTATGCTTAGGCCAAGTCTGAGACTCCACCATCAGGGCCCACTACATGTGGTGAGGACACTCTGTTCAGCTTTGTCATGTGCAGCGATGAATTTGAATCTGCTAGTGTCAGCTGTGTGGAAGAATTCTTACAAACAGAGAAAGAATGCATGCAGTAGATAGCTACACAACAACTGAAAGTAACAAAACAAGGGGAACCATGAGACTATTACTGTCTAGCGGCGAAAACAAGTCATTACACTTAACCGTTATGGGCAGCATAAATACACCCATCACAAAGATTTAAAAAATAAAAATCCTGGAATATGTGGTTCATCAGGTATTAGCTTTTGAACGAGTGTGCACTGCATTTGATTGCTTTCTTATGTAAGTTGGCATTGTATTGAAGAGCTGGACTCTTCGGACAGAAAGCAATAATTTTGGACTGAGTGGGATATTATGCCAAGCTACCGATAGCATGGTATCCCATTGGTGCACCACTACAAAGTAAAACCGCCATGAGTGCTACAAGTCCGCCTTGCTTTATGTGGCCTCGCATGTTGCTGGTGTGTGAAACCCCAATTGCTCACCGACATAATCAATTGTTGCCGGTGGCATGGTATCCCATTAGAGCACCACTATAAAGTAAAACCGCCTTGCTTGATGTGGCCTCGCATGTTGCGAGGGCATAAAACCCTAATCGCTCACTGCCATAATCAATTGTTGCAGAATCCTGGCATTTTCTCCGTCGCCCATTAATGAGGTCAAGGTGACCTTAGACGGCGTCTACGTGGGGCTTGCGCGCCTCGTCCAAGATTCGCTGTATGTGTTACCATGGCAACCCAGCGACTACGCGACTGGGCTGCATGAAATTGAAGTTCACGTTACGGTAAAATGCTTTCATGTAGTATTTAACATATTATATTGTATGATTATACTAACCTAGAAATACAGATGATATTTAAATGGATTGACACAAGGTATAGCAAAAGCTGGGCTTTGGACCGTTTGCAATCTAAGTCGAACATCAACTAGCATACATTCATGGATGAAGCCATAAACAAGAAGCAAGTAAACCTAAATTATTACTAAAACTAAATTCAAACGATTTAAATCAAATTGGACTAGTGCTGCCCAGCGGTGAAAACAAGTATTAACACACTTATCCATTATAAGCAAGGTAAATAAATTCATCACAAAAAAAAACTAAATGTATTTGAGATGAAAGATTGGTTGGTTGTTGGAGTTTTAGATCTTGGCAACATCTAAGGTCATATCAGAACGGGGTTTGAGATGAAAGATTGGTTGGTTGTTGGAGTTTTACATCTTGGCAACATCTAAGGTCATATCAGAACGGGGTTTGAGATGAAAGATTGGTTGGTTGTTGGAGTTTTACATCTTGGCAACATCTAAGGTCATATCAGAATGGGGTTTGAGATGAAAGATTGGTTGGTTGTTGGAGTTTTACATCTTGGCAACATCTAAGGTCATATCAGAACGGGGTTTGAGATGAAAGATTGATTGGTTGTTGGAGTTTTATGTCCTGAGATGAAAGAAGTCAGGGCGAGAATAAATTTCTCGTCGATAATTTTTAAAATAAATATTTAATCCTGAGGTGTATTTTAGAAAGTTACATACCATAAGCCTGGTTGCAAGTCATCTGTGGTGTCCCAACGACCCACATGTTTGAGGGATTGATCATAATGATGATGATGATTATGATGTGTATAATTACAGACTATGCATATCGTATTACTATCACAAACATGTCAGTATTTGATGTGATCTATGTGCAAGGGATCTAGTCTGAAATAAAGAATTTAATTAAATATGGAAAAAAAAACTCCCAATTTATATCAGTTTAAATATATGAAATAAGTTTTGTAAATAGTATAGGCTCACCTCTGCTGTAAGACGCACTCTGATTAAATTTAAAAAAATGAAATCTCACTTTCAACAACCACGTAAAGCCTCTCTTTTAACACTCAATTTTAGAACTAACCTAGTTCCCCCAAAGCCTCCCCCCCCCCCCCCATCCCCCATTATATTTTTCATTGGTCAGGTTGGTTGGTTGTTGGGAGTTTTATGTCATGGCAACATCTAAAGTCATAACAGGATGGGTACTGGCTTCTGACAGTGCACACTCATAGCAATTTTATAGTGCTGCCCCACTGAGAAATCAGGTTGCCATCACCATGACCTGATATCCCACTCAGTCACATTATCCTGCCACTAGTCCTTGCCCAATTCTAATAGTGCCGAGAGCCAGGATAGGATGCGACAAGTATCAATTTTAATAAGTCATTGGTTTGACTCGACTGGGAACCGAACTCCCGATCCCGCGCAAGCGAAACCCGCGCTCTACCGACCGATTCGGCCATCGCGCCCGGTATATGGTTCAGAAACTTTTCACAAGTGCTGCGCAGCAGTGAAAACAAGTGTTACCACACTTATCCGTTATGATCAGGAGAAAGAAATTCATCACTAAAAAAAAAACCAAAACACTATTGCTATAACTTGTATAAGACCAGTGCTTCAGCATTGATATATTCAAAGGAGAAAGAAAACACACAAAACAACAAGCATCAACAGAGGGAGATTTCTCAATGCGCCGTGTGCTTTTTACAGGATGATGCAGGGGAGGCGAAGAGCGTTCGACACTCATTCACGTTAGATGACAGTCCGCTTACATTTGATTTGTTACGGCGCCTTATACTTCTTGTGGAGCAGGCCTTCGTGGTAAGGCGCAGTTTGTGCTACAAATTAATATTCCTTCAATTTAAGAGAAACTACCAAAAGAAACTCTTACAAATTCAGATTTAAAAAAAGAGAATAATGTTATGCTATAGTACTCTATTGCTTTTCACAGAATATGACATGTCTAAATTATTATGACTAATATTTTCGATGCTAATAGTGTAAATTCTTTTTATGGGGTGGATGGGTGGAAAAGCATTGAGATGGTGTGGAGGATGTTGATGCAGTTCATTAACCACTTCTGCCTGAATTACTTCTTAATCCTGTAGCTATTGTTATGAGTATTTAAAGAATTCCTTTTCATTAACTTGTATTCACCAATGGTTTGTCTTTTACAGGTGAAGTTGTTGTTTGTGATGACGTTCCTGGGTTTAGTGGGTGTGCTTCTTTCCATGAAGCTGTATGCACGAAAGGCCATAGGTCAGTAGGATTAGGATTACTTTATTTTACCGTAAAGCTAATATTCCATATATGTGGTATTCGGAATGCGAATGCGACAAAAACGCATTCGCACCTATCGGTCCATTGAGCAATCCACTTTGCCATCCACGCATTTGCATTTTCATTCGCAACCAAACATTTGAAAACACCACTGTGTGCTTACGTGCTTTCCGTTTTTAGTTGCATTGACATTCGCTTACCGCCTATATGGAATCTTAGCTTTACGCCTCTGTTAAAGGCTGATATGTGGTTAATGCTTATATTAACATTTATATTGCCATAAGATGTTGGCATTTTGGTGAAAAAACTAACTACTTCTAACAGTTAATTAAGATAATTGTATTGGTGTATCCTAATGTTTATAAACTAAAACAGTGCATCATAATATATCGCTTTTTGTGTCTTTAACATTTTTGTGTCATATTTTGGGAGCATTTTAATGGAAAGATGCTTGTGATGTCTTAAATCAATTCTGTGAAAAAGCAACAGGAGTTCAGGCCATCACATCCTGTTGCAGATATCTTCATTTCTTTGCATTTTAATCAATCAAAACGAAGTCTACAATCATTCAAAAGGCAGCTTGACAAGGTGTTAACAACAATACCAGATGAAGCACAGATTCCAGGATACACCCAGCTAACGCCAGCAGATTCAAACTCATTACTGCACATGACAAAACTGAACAGAGCGTCCTCACCACATGTGGTGGGCCCTGATGGTGGAGTATCCGACTTGGCCTGAGCATACAACTCAAACACTCTAATTTAATCTAATCTAATAAATTGAGGGGCGTGATACCTTTTGTTACAAATATACTACACATACACTGTGAAATATTCATCTTCGTTTTCAAAATACAATAACATGGTGAAGAAATGGAATTCAGCGCACACAAAGTGGTGGGTTTGATCATTTTGATTACACAGTACAGGCTGAGTGAGCCGTCTTGGTATTACAGGGTCTTTGTATAAACATAGACACTAATAAAGTCTGTACTAGACTACTAAATGACTGAAACGTACAATCCTCCAAGCATTGTTTATCCCATCATTACTAACAACCTACTTACTCAAACTACTTCATGTTGTCAAAAAACACAGCTGAGGTATTAACCTTTTAAGCATAACCCTATAAGCTAACCACACTCTATCTAACAGAATAAACAAACAATTCTACTAACACTCACTCCATCTCAAAATGTTAACTCCAACAACATGATAGTTTTGCAATTCACAACATAGTAGGCATACAAACCTATGAAGGGAAACTATGCACCTAACCACTCCGTAATGTAAAGGTCTAATCAATACACATGTATGTATCAAGTGTGTAGGAATACAACATATAACTGCTATTTTTGTATGTGAATTGTCAAACTATACCATATGTAAGTCTTTGAATGTTTGATATTATTATTTCAGCTGATTTGGGCTAGCTGCATATATTGTAAATAACTGTATTGTCACATGGCTGGAAGACCAGTGCCACAGCGCTGACAAAAGACTTTATTCAATGAATAAACTATATTTACAAGGCTATTTCAAGCCTGTTTTTGATATGAATTGAAGACTATTTTCATTTGGATATAATCTGAAATTGCAATTCAGGATTTACATTAGTATGAACAGCTTAATGGAATTCAAGGCATTTCGAGACTAATTACCCCAAACAGGCCTTGAAATGGAGCAAGACTTTCCAGGCTCTGTACGGACCCTGCCATAACACAAAATGTTGTCTTCTAATGCAAGTTCCAGTCAACCAATCAGATACGTGAAAGATGACCTTTAACCCGTGAGGGAGCGGGATATAGCTCAGGCTGTGGAGTGTCCACCTGTGAAGGTGTCGGTCATCCAATCGATCCTGCTCAGTGGACCCATTTGCAATTTGTGCTATTTTCCGTTCCAACCAGTGGTCCACAACTGGTTCATCAAAGGCTGTGGTATATGCTGTCCTGTGTGTGGGAAAGTGCATATAAAAGACCACTTGCTGCTTATCGGAAAGAGTAGCCTATGTGGCGGCAGCGGGTTTCCTCCAAAGAAATATGTCAGAATGACCATGTGTTAGACGTTCAATAGCCGATGATAAAAATCAATGCGCTTTAGAGGCGTTGTTAAATAAAACAAACATTTTTGTTACCCGTGACCTTGGACCTGACCCTTGTTGTCTCTTTCAGTGGCGCATAGTGTGACTGGTCACGTGGTGTGCCGGTTCTTTCACTGCTGGTTCCGGCGCTTGTACCTGCTAGTGCAGACACCAGCGGTCTTCTGGCCTCTGATGGCATTTCACTTCTATGTAGCCTTAGGTGTGTGTAAGATCTTACTAAATGCATATTTTATTGCGGGTCACCCATACTTAACAACCTACAGTTTTTAATGATCGTACAAAGCATATGACAGCTCTAGGTGTTGGTTGGTTGTTGGAGTTTTACCTGCTGGCAACATCTAAGGTCATATCAGAATTGGTACCGACTTGTGACAGGGCGCACTCATGGCGATTTTATAGTGCTTCCGCAGTGGGAGACCAGGCCGCTAGCACTATGACCTGTCACATTACTTTTTTTCTTGAAGATTCATGCTGACTATCATGGATAAGTCTGAATAGACTTGTTTTCACAATTAGACAGTTGGTCGATAGAAAGCTGGAGCCTACACTTTTACCGACCCAAAGAATTGTTAATCCCCCCACACCATATAGACATGGTCTGAGAGGAACGGGCCTTTGATGGCGCTGTAAGTTATACACATCCATATCCTGACATTGAGCCAATCAGGCCTTGCCATATCCTAATAATGCCGAGCGCCTGGCTAGGAAGCGACAAGTATCAATTTTTAAGTCATTGGTTTGACTCGACCAGGGTTCGAACCCACGATCTACTAAAACGGGAGACGGTCGCTCAACTCATTCGGCCATCCCGTCTGGTATATGACAGGGGTGGGTGGGGTGTCGGTCAAGTATGATTGTCATCGTTTAATCACGAAATGTGGCATTTTCGGCATTTATTTGAGTATTTTTGACAGCAGTCAAATATAATTATTTGTATAAGAAGTGGTAGACTTTGGATGACCCCTTACTTGAATAATGCTTGCATATGTATATTAAGCAAAGAATTAATCGACATCCTTACTAAAACATTTAGACGTTATAAATATGATACATTTAAACAACTTTATTTTATATGTTAGTACATTTATATTTGATTAATTGAGCAATATCTACAAAGGTACTTATCCATTAAACACAACAAACTACCATAATATACTTAACCTATCCAATATAAAACTACATCTGCTTTATTTTTAAATGGGGAGACGGGTGTAGAGGGGAGTGAATCAGGCGTGTTGTGCTTTCTTGCAGGTCCCTGGTTTGTAGGATTTCTCATGGATGGCTACCTCGGTGTTATGTTTGTGTTCGGGCTTTTTGTAAAAGGTGTGTTTGTGCCAGCCGCACTGACTTGGGTTTACGGGTTCATACAGGTAAGCAACAAAGTTATCATGTACACCGTATACATATATTAAAATGTCGCGTCCATCATATTCTTACCAGAGCCCTTTCCTGTCTTGGTAAAATGTTTGGTTTTGTTTGAGAATAATTCTTGGGCATTAGTCTTTTCTTTATTGTTACAGTAATTGATTAAGCCAGGGAAATTTCAATCAATTTCAATAACTTCCTTATTCCACTGCTTCTTGCTTTTTCCTAGTAATACCGAGAGTTAAGCTAAGGCGTGACAAGTATAACTTCTTAAGTCATTGATTTAAATAGGCCCTATATATATATTTATATGTATGTATGTTTGTATATATATATATAGTATAGTTATACGAATATTACCTGGGTACAGATGATGGATAACTCTTGTTTTCCCGAGGTACAAGACTCGGATAGTTGTGGACTAGGGTATATCCTTGGCATTTCGTGATAATTTACCCGACTATTTTTTATTTTTTAGGAAATCCGCAAAATCGCAGAACCCTTTCATTCCTGATAATTTAATGCTAAAAATGATTTATAAAAGAGACAATTTGGAATAAAATCGATTTATTATGTCAAATGTCATTCACTCATTGCAATAGCTGAATTAAGCCATATAAAAGAGACAATTTGGAACCAAATTGATGTATTATATCAAATGTCATGCACTCATTGCAATAACTAAATTAAGCCGTATGGAAGAGAATTTGCAATCAAATTGATGTATTATATCAAATGTTATTCACTCATTACAATAACTAAATTAAGCCGTGTAAAAGAGACAATTTGCAATCAAATTGATGTATTATATCAGATGTCATTCACTCATTGCAATAACTAAATTAAGCGGTCTAAAATAGACAATTTGAAATCAAATTGATGTATTATATCAAATGTCATTCACTCATTGCAATAACTAAATTAAACCATATAAAAGAGACAATTTGGAATCAAATTGATGTATTATATCAAATGTCATTCACTCATTGCAATAACTAAATTAAGCCATATAAAACAGACAATTTGGAATCAAATTGATGTATTATATCAGATGTCATTCACTCATTGTACTAACTAAATTAAGCCGTAGAAAAGAGACAATTTGGAATCAAATTGATGTATTATATCAAATGTCATTCACTCATTGTACTAACTAAATTAAGCCGTATAAAAGAGAAAATTTGGAATCAAATTGATGTATTATATCAGATGTCATTCACTCATTGTACTAACTAAATTAAACCATATAAAAGAGACAATTTGGAATCAAATTGATGTATTATATCAAATGTCATTCACTCATTGCAATAACTAAATTAAGCCGTATAAAACAGACAATTTGGAATCAAATTGATGTATTATATCAGATGTCATTCACTCATTGTACTAACTAAATTAAGCCATATAAAAGAGACAATTTGGAATCAAATTGATGTATTATATCAAATGTCATTCACTCATTGCAATAACTAAATTAAGCCGTATAAAAGAGAAAATTTGGAATCAAATTGATGTATTATATCAGATGTCATTCACTCATTGTACTAACTAAATTAAGCCGTAGAAAAGAAACAATTTGGAATCAAATTGATGTATTATATCAAATGTCATTCACTCAATGTACTAACTAAATTAAGCCATATAAAAGAGAAAATTTGGAATCAAATTGATGTATTATATCAAATGTCATTCACTCATTGCAATAACTAAATTAAACCATATAAAAGAGACAATTTGGAATCAAATTGATGTATTATATCAGATGTCATTCACTCATTGTACTAACTAAATTAAGCCATATAAAAGAGACAATTTGGAATCAAATTGATGTATGATATCAAATGTCATTCACTCATTGCAATAACTAAATTAAGCCGTATAAAACAGACAATTTGGAATCAAATTGATGTATTATATCAGATGTCATTCACTCATTGTACTAACTAAATTAAGCCGTAGAAAAGAGACAATTTGGAATCAAATTGATGTATTATATCAAATGTCATTTACTCATTGCAATAACTAAATTAAACCATATAAAACAGACAATTTGGAATCAAATTGATGTATTATATCAGATGTCATTCACTCATTGTACTAACTAAATTAAACCATATAAAAGAGACAATTTGGAATCAAATTGATGTATTATATCAAATGTCATTCACTCATTGCAATAACTAAATTAAGCCGTATAAAACAGACAATTTGGAATCAAATTGATGTATTATATCAGATGTCATTCACTCATTGTACTACCTAAATTAAGCCATATAAAAGAGACAATTTGGAATCAAATTGATGTATTATATCAAATGTCATTCACTCATTGTACTAACTAAATTAAGCCGTATAAAACAGACAATTTGGAATCAAATTGATGTATTATATCAGATGTCATTCACTCATTGTACTAACTAAATTAAGCCGTAGAAAAGTGACAATTTGGAATCAAATTGATGTATTATATCAAATGTCATTCACTCATTGTACTAACTAAATTAAGCCGTATAAAACAGACAATTTGGAATCAAATTGATGTATTATATCAAATGTCATTCACTCATTGCAATAACTAAATTAAACCATATAAAAGAGACAATTTGGAATCAAATTGATGTATTATATCAGATGTCATTCACTCATTGTACTAACTAAATTAAACCATATAAAAGAGACAATTTGGAATCAAATTGATGTATTATATCAAATGTCATTCACTCATTGCAATAACTAAATAAGCCGTATAAAACAGACAATTTGGAATCAAATTTATGTATTATATCAGATGTCATTCACTCATTGTACTAACTAAATTAAGCCGTAGGAAGAGACAATTTGGAATCAAATTGATGTATTATATCAAATGTCATTCACTCATTGCAATAACTAAATTAAACCATATAAAACAGACAATTTGGAATCAAATTGATGTATTATATCAGATGTCATTCACTCATTGTACTAACTAAATTAAACCATAAAAAAGAGACAATTTGGAATCAAATTGATGTATTATATCAAATGTCATTCACTCATTGCAATAACTAAATTAAGCCGTATAAAACAGACACTTTGGAATCAAATTGATGTATTATATCAGATGTCATTCACTCATTGTACTAACTAAATTAAGCCGTATAAAACAGACAATTTGGAATCAAATTGATGTATTATATCAGATGTCATTCACTCATTGTACTAACTAAATTAAGCCGTAGAAAAGAGACAATTTGGAATCAAATTGATGTATTATATCAAATGTCATTCACTCATTGCAATAACTAAATTAAACCATATAAAACAGACAATTTGGAATCAAATTGATGTATTATATCAGATGTCATTCACTCATTGTACTAACTAAATTAAACCATAAAAAAGAGACAATTTGGAATCAAATTGATGTATTATATCAAATGTCATTCACTCATTGCAATAACTAAATTAAGCCGTATAAAACAGACACTTTGGAATCAAATTGATGTATTATATCAGATGTCATTCACTCATTGTACTAACTAAATTAAGCCATATAAAAGAGACAATTTGGAATCAAATTGATGTATTATATCAAATGTCATTCACTCATTGCAATAACTAAATTAAGCCGTATAAAACAGACAATTTGGAATCAAATTGATGTATTATATCAGATGTCATTCACTCATTGTGTATTGTCACATAGATGTCATTCACTCATTGTACACCCACCCACCCCGCCAGCTGCTGATGTTCAACATCCCGCTCACGCTGCATCTCGCGCGAACGCTCGACATAGCCGTCACTAACAGCTGCCGCATCCAAGTCCCGCGCAGACCGGTTGACGCCATCTGGCGACATTTGAAAGAACAAGGCGTGCTGTATGCAATTCTCCTCCTGCAAGCATGGTTTGCCTACGAGGGCTTCTATAAGGCATACGGAGTGTTGTCCTTACTGCTGGGCCCTGTTCGGTGTTGGTCATTGTTACTTGCAGTTATTCTACAACAGCTATCGCTGCGCATGCGCAGCTGTCACTACCGGCTCAAGTACACCGCGCCTGCAGCGAATGGAGCGTCCGCATCCGTTAGCGACAGATGAGGGTTGAGTTCCCTAGGGTGCTATGGATGTTCGCTTTTTAGTGTCAACGACATTTCCTGTGTCGCGAGATTTGTGTGTGAAGGGTCATGGCAGTGTCGCAAGTTCCGTCAAGGCGATGTCTGCCAGCTCATCTCCTGTGCTGTTACAAAAAGATGTTATGACTGATAAAACTGTCTTGTGAAGACATTTATTGTTTGGCGGTTTTCAATGCGTCGTTTAAGGCGAGTTATTTTCCTTCCCTTCTGGTGGCATTTTCCGCATTTATTTTTGCATTTTTGACAGCAGTCAAATATAATTATTTGTATAAGAAGTGGTATATAAACTAATATACTTATAATTCTACAACACTGGAAACATACACCTAATAATGAATGGCAGTAGCTACAAAGCTGCTAAAATTGAGTGTCACGAAAATTAAATGATGTACAATAGATGGTTATCTTTAAGCGACACTAGATTTATGGTACATCTAGTATATGTAAGAGATCAGTTTATTAATATATATTTATGAAGTATGTATTGCTCTCTATCAATATGCCAATACTGTTATCCTTAAGTATATGCACATTTTGTAATATTTAGTAATATCATATGTGGTATGGTAAAGAGCGCTGCATGTGCATTCGGATGGTCAGTTCTGTAAGCGAATCAACACTCTCCAACCCGTCCTGATATGACCTTAAATGTTGCCAGGACGTAAAACCCCAACAACAAACCAACCAACCCTCTCTCCAGCATTGTGTGAATAGCCGGCATTGATTAGGTGGCACAAGCATAGATGAGAATCTTCCGGAATTCAAGATTTTTGATCTGCCTAATTTTATCCGGATATGTTCAAAATTTACGACCATTCCGGCTTCTCCCCGTCACTTTAGAAGTCCCCAAAAATTCTTTAAATATTTTCCTTTAAAAAAAAAACTAATTTCAGGACATTCTCATCTATGCACAAGGAAAGCACTAAACATATATTGGGTTCAGTTCGGTAGATCTGTAATTATCTTTTATCATCAATATTTTTGAGGCGTCCTAAGTTGATTTGTATTTGAACACTGTGCTAACAACGATACATTTATGCGTTTAAATAACGAACGGAAAAGACCAGACACACGAGCAAACCAGAAGCTACATGATAATATCATATTGTTCTACTGCCTCTCCCTCTCCTAACACATCTTTAGTCTTATGTGAAATATAACCATTATGTGTATTTAGATTGTAGGTGCTGCCTTTTATTATTTATTACTAATTTATTTATTCACTTCCATGATATATATAGTGATATAGTGATTGGTAGACAGGAAGTGTGAACACTTATTTGTCTCTCATTTTTGCTTGAGTGCAAGTAATTAGCAGCACAAGGAATAAATTAGTAGCATGTGGTGAATAAGTGGTCAAATTTCCCTATATCATCAGCCCATGCTTTTTCTAATCGGTTCTTGAATGAATTTATTGAGCCGGCATCTATAACATTTTGTGGGAGACTATTCCAAATATTTATGATCCTGTTTGAGAAACTGTGTTGCCTTAATTTTGAAACGGCTCTGGGTTTTACTAGTTTGAGAGTATGGCTCTGGGTCAGGTGGCACCACCGTCACTTCCGGGGCCGAGCCGCCCCAAATTGCGATTCGCTTGAACCTTTTTTTATAGCTTATGGATGTGTGTGTGTGTGTACAAGCAGGCCACAGTCCGATCTCCAACTCTATGCGGCTTACCGGTTATGCCGATAGAGTATTGCAGTAGTTGTGAGTTCTATCATACAGAAGGCGATAAGCTTACGTGCACCACTATAGCGGATAGTAGCCCAGTTAAACGGAAAACACCGAGCGGGGCTAGAGCCATGATGTACGATTTGCTCTGGGTCTGCTGGCACCACCGTGACTTCCGGTGCCGAGCTGCCCCAAATTGCGATTCGCTTGAACCTTTTTTATAGCTTACGGATGTGTGTGTGTGTACAGGCAGGCCACAGTCCGATCTCCAACTCTATGCGGCTTACCGGTTATGCCGATAGAGTATTGCAGTTGTTGTGGGTTCTATCATACAGAAGGCGATAAGCTTACGTGCACCACTATAGCGGATAGTAGCCCAGTTAAACGGAAAACACGGAGTGCGGCTAGAGCCAAAGTGAATCTGGAGGTAAAACCAGCGGAAAGTGACGCCTCTAACTCATACCTGGACATTTCGACGCTATCGCTATCAGAGAAGAAGAAATTAGCGAAGAGAGAAATTGAGGAACGTGAGCTGGAGGAGGTGGCTGCTTTGTGGGCGAAGAGGAAAAAGTTGAAGCGCGCACGGGTTAGACAGGGCGACTGACAAACTGTCGCGGGGAAGCGTCACAAGGGGGCCTCAGCTCGCTATAGAAGGCCGAGAGAACGGAGAAGACGCCGAAGGAGATCCCGCTCGTCCAGCTCATCCAGCCGTAGAAAATGTAAATGGACATTAACAAAATTTGTTAGCGAGGAAAAAGACTTACGAAAGATTAATTGCTACAAGTTCATAGGCACAACGGCGGAGTGGGTCCTGAACAGGGACGATATGTCAATTGAGGACTATCAGGGAAGGTGCATTTAGATTTACTGGGGAGTATTTGTCATTTGTGCAAAACGCGCCATCCTGCGTCATTCACAGCGCTTTTATGTTGCCATGACGTAAAACTCCAACAACCAACCGACACAGCGCTTTTAAGCATTTCACTGAAATATTGAAGCATGCAAAATGGTCTTAGTGTTATTTTTTCTATACAGAATACAGTAAAACCTCTCTAAATCAACCGACCATGGGACCGACTTTTAATGGTCCATTTAAGGAGTTTTTTTTATCGTTACAATGGTATTGTATGGGCGATCGTTTGGGACCCAAATAAAGCGATCAATATAAGGGAGTGGGCGATCTGTGGAGGTGGTCAGTTAGAGAGTTTTTTTGTATATTGCTTTTTCCGAAAAGGTGAGAGGTGTAGGAACAGTTATTGTGGTACGCAGGTCTTGTATTTAACAATGAGGACAATGGAGGATTTAGATAGATAAGGGGCCATTCAAATATTACGGAGCGCTTAAGGGGGTGGGCGGTGTAGGTCCTAGCGGTATGTGGTGTGCATGGTCTAGTGTTACGGAGCATCACAAGGGGTGAAGGGGGGGGGGGTCTAATTTTGACAAAAATAGCGGTACGTAATATTTGAACGGCCCCTAACATCTTGATCTGGTTTTCTATTCGTGTCAAGACAATAATCAATTACCGTGGTCTGCCTCTTGTACTGCCACCATCCCATAATAGTCTGGTCGTCGCTGATTTGTGCTTTTGTTGCATCTTGTTGGGTGCCACTGAGCTATATATCTGCAGTGGCAGTGTTACACCTAGACAATTTGTTGCGGGCGACAAATTATTTAGTATAGCGTAAACATTATTCAACAAGCCCTCACTGCAGGATCTAACCCCAGCCACTTGCCGCACACATTAAAGACACTGAATAAGGAAGGGCAGTTATGTACACTTGAGAACCTCTCCAGCATCGTGCTTATAGCCAGTATCATTTAAAGAGGCAGTAACATGGACATCACAACTTTAAATATACACAACTATCAGGATCGAATAATATTATTTGTAATTGGAACTACTTGTTTTCTGGAGTTACTAGGGCCTAATTAAGGCTGAGAATATCTATAGTGAAGCTGTGACTGCTAGACTCATTCAGCCCTATTTGCTCTTTCCAGCTGTCAAAGTAGGTCAGGGAATACATGTATGGAATGTCTGTTTGTTGTATTACATCCTAGCAACATCTAAGGTCATATCAGGACGGATACCGACTTATGACAGTGCTGCCCCACTGGGAGACCAGATCACCAGCCCCATGACCCAATATCCCACAGTCACACTATCCTGATACTGTTAACCAGTCCTTGTCCTATCTTATTAATGCCGAGCGCCAGGCTAGGTAGCGAGAAATATCAATTGTCACAGCCTCCATCCTTTCTGAGGTACCAGTGCAACTCGAAACAGACATATTGTTAGAACAGGTACTGGAATAATATATGGCCCAAGTAACAGAGTTTAACCAGCATGATTTAATTATCAGGAAATGAGAGGACAATTCGTACACCCTGTGGAACTGCACTACGAGTGTTATTGTCTCAACTATTCATGCGCTAGTTTGCGATTTGCTCACAGCATTAAATTATACACATCGACAACAGCAGGAAAGAAACTAGTATAATGTACTGCCCAACAACTATTAATATGTACTGTCAAACAACTGTTAAAATGTACTGTCCAACACCTATTAAAATCTACTGTCCGACAACTATTATAATGCAATGTACAACTATTAAAATGTACTGTCTGACAACTATTATAATGTAATATACAACAACTTAAAATGTACTGTCCGGCAACTATTAAAATGGTAATATACAACTATTAAAATGTACTGTCCGACAACTATTATAATGCAATGTACAACTATTAAAATGTACTGTCTGACAACTATTATAATGTAATATACAACAACTTAAAATGTACTGTCCGACAACTATTAAAATGGTAATATATACCTTACGCAAATATATTTCCTCATTGCACTACTCTAAAGAAGATTGAAAATACCTCAGTATTACCCTCCCTTCTCTCCACTCACCCAGCACAACAATCTAGGTCACTCTCTTGTGCACCACCAAGTGGAAAAGTTCGGTACTAAGCATGCACCACCCCTGTGGCACACATCTGAACTATTCTGAGTTCGTTTGTTTTCCCGGCGACGAATAGCTACCCACTTTAAAATATACTGTCCGACAACTATTATAATGTAATGTACAACTATTAAAATGTACTGCCTGATAACTACTATAATGCAATGTACAACTATTAAAATGCAGTCTGACCACTATTATAATGTAATATACAACTCTTAAAATGTACTGTCTGACAACTATTATAATGAACTGCCCAGAAACTATTAAAAAGTACTGCCCAATATTTTGTTACAAAGTCAGAAATGATGGTATTATGATATAAAGAAATCTTTGGCTTTTTTATGTGTGAAAAAAAACTAGATGTCCTAGAATTACCCAAATACATCAAGTTGTGTAGCGGGTCGGTTGGTGTACACTTTTAGTCATGTTCCTCATACTATATGTATGTCCCAACAGGGATGAAAGTTCCACATTCACACACTAGGTGTCAGTAATGCCACACCACACATCGGGTGGGTCATAATAAGCGTATCAATGGCTTATGAATATTGATTCCCAGTGGCAACAGTTAGTATCTAAAAGCTTTGTATGTTTTATATACAATGTGTTTAGAAGTTATTGGAGCAAATCAATTATACGGATTGTTTCACAAGTAAAATTGCTTTCAATGTTCATAGGTATTATATACACATTATAACCGGGGTATATTCTGTAGTTATGCTTTACACATGTATACATGTTGTTTCTATGGCGTAGGACAATCAAGACATCATCAATATTTAAATTTGCATAGTCCGGTGGTTTTGGGGTTTCTGCCATATTTCTTTTTAGATAAATATATTAGTTTGACCGTTTATTTATAAACCGCTAACTTTATAGCTAGTTGAAGTGAAAACATGCCACATTAATTTTGGTGTGCACATCGAAATGCTGGACACCATATGCATTAGGAGGGACAGGGTCTATTAAATAGACTTAATATTCCCTTCTGTGAAGTAACAAATTCGCAATGAGCGCATCAATATCGAAGTTGGATATGTAAAATCAAATCTAGATAAGTGTTTTGGTTTCGAGAATGTTACGCTTTCATCTGATTATGCAACCTTCAAGATGAAGTCACTTGTTTTACTCCTATTTAGTTTTTAGATTTAAGTCGTTATGTACACAATGTGATAATCGCGTGTAATGATTAAATCCCCATGCGTTAATTAATAAGCTTCTAGCCAAGTTTGTGAGGAATATCCTATTTGGAATGTGTACATGATTCATGTATTACTAAAAATATATATATATTATAAAAGCTTGAAAGTACCCTATTTGGCTGGAAATAATTGGAACCAACTAAACTAGTAAAATATGAAAATATTTCTGACATCTAACTGCTCATTCTGAAACAAAGATGTGATATCAGTCTGGGGCCAGTTTATTTATATTTTACTGGGCAAGTTGCCAGGCAGTGATTATGCCATCAACGCCATTTATGCTTTAAAATAAATTCAATTATCCGGGATTTATTAATGATTATTTTAGAGTTTCTGTAAATTGATGAGAATGTGGTAGATAGCTATGTCACGTCCTCCTACCTTATGACTGCACTGACATCAGGGGGTGATTTACTAAAAACAAACGCACCAAATGCACGCCTTCAATGTATTGTTAATTGTTAAAGTTGCATAGTCCGATGGTTTAGAAGTTTGGTGTTTTTTCTGAGATAAATATATTAGATCGATCACTAGTATCTACTTTACATTAGTTCAGTTACTTTTATTTTAAATGGTAAACTTTTTAGATATTTTGAGTGCAAACATGGAAAATTAGTTTTGGCAAGCTTGCTAAAACTCTGACACCATAAACTTCTGCAGTAACATGTTCTGTTAAATTGACTCAGTATTGCCTTCTATGCAGAAGCAAATGCTTAGTAAGTGCATCAGTATCTATGTATCTGTTCTCGGTGGCGGAGTGGTTAGAGTGTCTGACTTTTTTCTAGGTCAGACTCCTAATATGAAGGTTGGTGGTTCGATTCCCCATGCCCCCACCTCTGCCAATTTGGATTTCCACTGCTGTGGATAACTTACAGCGTCATCAAAGGCCAGTTGCTCTCATACCATGTCTATGTGGTGTGGGAGGTTAAAAATCCCTTGGGTTGGTAAAAGTGTAGACTCGGGCTTTCTATCGACAAACTGTCTAATGGTGAAAACAAGTCTATTCAGGTTTATCCATAATAGGCAGTATAAATCTTCAAGAAAAAGAAAAAAATTAGATAAGTAAAATCAAATCTAGATAATTGGGTGTGGTTTTGAAAATTTGATATTTCATCAGACCATGCAGCTTTAACAGCCAGACTGAGCCGAAATAAATAACCTATAGCAGTACTCTAGCATTGTCTATAGGCTTTCAAGTCTTACTGCTTTATCTCAAATAGACATTGACAACAACTCTGGTATTCTATGTCAGGGAGCTTTAGTTTTGAAAATTTTGATTAGCAAAAATTGCTAATCAATTTGGAAATTGATTACCGATCTACATAACTTGTATCACAATTCACGACATGATACCAAACTAAAAGTCCCGTTATAACGTATACAGACTGAGAACATTTTGTTTGGAAAATTTTGATTAGCTACAATTGCTAATAAATTTGGAACGGGGTATGAACACACTGAAATAAATGTGCATTCAACGAATAAATTATAACCGTTAGATGTTGTGACTGACAGATCAGTCACAATAGCTGTCCTGTCTGTGAGAAAGAGTAGCCTATATGGCGGCAGCGGGTTTCCTCCAAAGAAATGTCAGAATGACCACATCCAATAGCCGATGATATGAAAATCAATGTGCTCTAGAGGCGTCATTAAATAAAACAAGCTTTACCTTACCAGGCCACTAATTAGCGAATGAGAGTCCAGCCTTTTGCCAGAGTGCATAGCCTTTGAATACTAACACCAAAGTAATTTATTATGAGACTCATGAATAAAATACAACAGGAGCTACTTGATCGCAACAAAATGAACCAGATTTTATTTGATAAATCTTCAAGGTTGTGTCAACCACAGATTTTGAACAGCCTGTGTTAAATGAATTGTCAACCAGCATAATTATTTAAATGCATATGTATGTCATTCCAGCTTGTGATAATGGGTCCACGTTTTCATTTAAGTTCTGAAGACATTAATTATGAGAAATACTAACTTTTAAATGAAGGAATTGTGATAATTTTAAATATACATAACCTTGGAATTTTAGAGGTAATGTTATTAAGGTATATAAATAAACCAAAATGAAAGTTGTGGTTATGTAAAAAAAAAAAAAAAGGTAAGTTTTGTTATGTTGCATCAACATTACAATATTTATAATTAAAAAAACTTATGGTTAAACATATGCCCAGGTATTCTTTCCTTCATCTTTTATCAGAAGAAAAAAATGTTCACAGGGCTAAATATGATTTTAGCGTCACATTTTATCTAGATTAATTCATGTTTTCATAAATGGTGAGACAATGCAATGCTATCAAGAGACCTTGGATGAAAAGTAGTCCATATATTGTGAACTTTGGAAAACTCATCTACTAAAAACACAATTTCTAATGAAATAGTACTTTAATTGGGTTGTAATTCGAATATTCTGGCTGGTTGATAGCTTATTGCATTGCTTAGATGTTTTATTTCAGTTTAGAGGTCACAGTAACTTACCCAAATATTTGTTATTAAACATTCAATTACCTCACAAATGGAAGTATTAAATTTATTTATTTATACAATTATAAAATTTAAAAGTATAAGTTAAATCATGCAAAACATTATATTTGAATTATCAACACAGAAATGCAGTAATGACACAGAAATACCTCAATAGGCCCAACATAATCTTGTGAGTGGTATGTGGAGGTCTGTTCTCAAACAGAGTAATTTTCTGAAAATAAATAGTATAAGTGTTAATAATACACAGGTCATCCCTAGTGTGGGCTGAGAGTGTGCCTGAACAGTTCATCCCGTCAGTCTGAAGAAGAGACTGGGTTGAACCCTGCATTTGAGTGCGGATTTACACATTTTACACATGTTTGTCATGAAAGTAAATTTAGGACTTCAATAGGAACAGAAATACATCTGCTTAGACATATTTAGAAGCAAAGCGGGTTATAAAATGTATTCCTTAGAATGATGGTATAATATGAACCATTTAAAATAAATAAAACACCAGCGGGAAAATATTGGTTGTTACTTTTCTTTTATATTCTTATATTGTTTAATCTTTATTCTGGAGAAATAGGGGCAAGCGTATAGAGGGAATCAATCCTCAACCCTAGATCCAATCAATAAACCATAGGCCGTATGACTGTCTATGGGCCTTACAGTATGGCGATACCTGTACACTATACAGCATAGGCTGGTCCCCCAGTTTCTTGTTATGTTCAGAATGGGTTTTGCTGCACACAATGAAACACATTCCACTTCCACTATCTACAAATCAAATGTTGTGTTGTTTTGGGGAGTTTTCAGTCGGATTGGTGCGCTGAAGGCTGCAAATCTGCAGCACTGAATGGGCACCGCTGAAAGCAGTCCCATGTGGTCGGGAGTTGGGTTCCGGTGTGTAGTGATCAGAGGAATTGAGGGGCAGGGGGGAGGGGGCGGAGGAAGAACAAGGCAGCCTAAGAGTCCAACCAGAGTCCTCTGAGAGGGCCGGGGGAGGCTGAGTGGTTGGTGTAGTTTTACACCCCAGTAAGACCCTAGGCCATACCAGGATGTGCACCGACTGGTGACTTTATAGTGCTGCCCACTGGGAAATCAGGCCGCCGGCACCATGACCCGATGTCCCACACAGTCACATTATCCTGACACTGTGCGCCCAGTCCCTGTCCTGATTTCATAACGCCAAGCGCCTAGCAGCAACAGGTACCCATTTTATAAGTCATTGGTTTGACTCGACCAGGATCCAAACTTCAGTCCCTCCAGATTCACCGGTATGCACCGTAAGTCCGGCCAAGGCCAGAGGAAGAAGTGAAGTGAGGATGATTAGTTAGGCAGAGGGTGGGGTTACCTGTTTGTTGCAGTGAAAATTAGTGGTTAGTTGTAGTGGCACCAAGTCAGCTATGGCGATGAGGTGGGGCCTGCTAGTCCCCGATGTCATGAACTGGGCGACCGACAGTGTTGATGATGTCTGCATTCTGGCGGTTAGAAGCGCGCAAGTGCGTTCCAGGATGACTTGGAAATCCTGGAGAGGATAGCCAGAGCGGCCCTATTGTCGCTGAGTTGGCGGTCAGCATCCTCCATGAAGTCGCTGATGGCAGATCTGTCGATGGCGCCACATGAGGCGAGTATGTGGGCCACATTAAAGATATTAGTTCCGCAGGGACAGCGCTGGAGGTTGGGGACATCAATCCAACGGCGGTAGCCAGTCCTGAAGCGGTTGATGGCGACTTGTGTAGAAGCAGGAAGGCCGACTGGATGGGGGATGTTCGTTCTGACCAGGGTGTACCAGAGCCAGCTTATTGAATAAGGGTTCCGTACTTGTTCCTTCTGTGTGGCTCGTTCCCAGAGTTTGGTGGTGGCTCGAGAAGCGGCGGCGGCCAGTTTGGTGATGGATGGAAGGATGGCTGTCTCTACGTCTGCTCGGTTGGCACCGGCTAGAGCGGCATAGTCGGCCTGGTCATTACCATACAGTCCTATATGCGAGGGGACCCATAGCAGGACTGTGTTGAGGTGTGCCTGATGTCTGGTGAAGATTTTAATATGGATTGCGTCGGCAAGGGAGTGTCGGGCATTTGGGTGGGCGATCTCTTTGATGGCATTCAGAGAGTCGGTAATGATGATGGCACTTGAGTTGTGGAGGTCTTCGAGGGCCAAGTGAATGGCGGCGAGCTCGGTATCGAGAGTGGAAGCAAAGTCTGACACCCTGGTGGTGTTCTTTGTGTTGGAGAAGGGGATGAAAATTCCGGCTCCTGCTCTACCTGATGTTGGGTTAAGGGAGCCATCGGTGTAGACAGTCTTTGCGAGAGGAAATTCCACCTTCGCCTGAGTTATGGCCTCGAGAGCCAGGGAGTGGAGTTCTGGGGTGGTGTAAGCCGCCTTGGCAGCAACTAGGTTGGTGGTTCGGGTTTCCACTGGGATGGAAACCCAAGGTGGCTTGAGAGGGCTCAGGGCGAAGTCTGCAATGTGGAGTCCGTGGGAGTCCTTGAGGGTGGTGATGGCGTTCTTGAGACGGTAGGAGATGTGAGGGTGACCGCGGGTCCCATCTCGGAGGTAGGCCGCGGCTCTGCGGATTGTTGTTGAAAGGCCTGAGGAAAGGGTTCTTGTGAGATGGGTGGTGAGAAGTTGTTTGCCTCGGAGGTGGAGGGGAGGGAGGCCGGATTCAAGGAGGAGGATCTCGATCCTGGTGGTGCTGGGAACACGGAGGACAAGCCTGGCAGCCCGGTGTTGGATGTTCTCAAGTTTCCGGAACTCGTTCAAAAAGATCTTGTTCTTGGGTAGTTGAGTTTGGGGGTTGTCAAGCCCGAGGGCTGTGAGAGCGAGTGTGGGCGCAGCGTAGTCGAAGAGGGAGCGGACTGCCTGGCGGTAGAAGAGTGCGAGTACACTGTCCGGGGCGCCCCAGGAGAAGCCGGAGATCCTCTTCATGAGGAGGAGTCTGTTGGTCATTCTGGTGGCCAAGTGGCGGCAGAGGGCTCTCATGTTCAGGTCTCGGTCTAGACGGATACCTAGGTAGTCGAAGGTGGAGACCCATTCGATAGGGGATCCATCTAGGTAGAGGGGGTGAAGTGGTTGACCTCTGAACATGTGCATGATCTTGGTCTTGGTGGGGGAGATTTTTAGTCCAAGGTCCCGGCAGGCGTTTCCTACCAGGTGGAGCACCTGCTCAGCGAGATCCTGTGCATTGATCGCATGGGAGCAGGTGATGGCGATGTCATCTGCGTAGCAGACTATGGTTGTGTCTGTGATCTCTCGGGTGGCTAGGTCTTGTTTAAGCCTCCTAACGAGAGATGCCATCACTGCATTGAAGAGGACGGGGCTGAGCACTGCACCCTGGGGGACGCCATTTTTTAGTTTGAGGTAGGGAGAAGAGGTGCCTTGGACACATACTCTGGCTCGCCTGTTCTGGAGGTAATTTCGGAGATATGCAAGAGGCCGGCCGGCAATGCCAAGATCAGCCATTGATGTCAGTACCACGTTGTGGTCGATGAGCTCAAAGGCTTTCTCGAGGTCAAGGAAGATGATTGCAGTTTCATGTCCAGTACCAAGGCCATAGGAAATGCTCTCAATGAGGGTGGCGACGGCGTGCTGAGTGCCTCGTCCTCCTCGGTAGCCGATGACCTCCTCAGGTAGGCCAGTGGTGGGGTCTTCTGTGACCATCTGGAGACGGGCGAGGACAATTCTTTCACTAACCTTCCCGAGGGATTGGAGAAGGGAGATGGGTCTGACTTCGCCCGGGGTTTTCTTGGGGATGGGGATGATATCAGCATCCTTCCAAGATTGGGGTATGTCCGCATTGTAGAAGATATTGTCGAGGAGGGGGAGGAGAGTTTCCCTGTTAGTGGCAGATAACTTTGTCCATGCAGTGTTAGGGACTCCGTCGGCTCCCGGGGTTGTCTTCTTTGTGGTGTTGCCTAGGGCTCGGTCAAGCTCAGCCCTGGTCAGGTGGGTGTCAAGATTATGGGTGGATGGTGTGGCTGTTGAAATGTCTATGAGGTCGGCTCTCCAGGTGGAGTTCCTGGTGAGCGCTTGTTGGTGGGCATAAGGGAGGTTGATTGCAGGGTCTGTTCTGTCCGTGAACATTTTGTTGTGTTCTGCTGCAATTTGGCCAGGGTGTGGGTAGAGTGGGGGGGTGGTGAGTCTCCCCTGGATGCTGTTAAGTTTGCGCCAGAGTTGTCTGGAGGTGGTGTGAGAGTTTATTTTGGTACACCAGAGTTTCCACTTCCTGTCTGATTCGACAAGCTCGACATCTTTGGCCCAACTGGTGGCTATTTTAACGAGATTCTCAGTGCCTCGGTTGGGGTTCGTGCGTAGCTTGTAGAGGAGTTTGTTGCAGAATCTTTTTGCTCTCCTCATTGCATTGGAGGTGGTGCGGCCAGTGTGATTACAGGAGATGGTTTGCTTTATGGTGTCTGTCATTGCTTGGTAAGTGAGTGTTGTGAACTCATCACATGTGGTCGGTGGGTTCAGATCTATTAAGTTTTTTAGACGAAGGTTGAAGGTTGCCCAGTCCGCGTGGTTTAGGTTGAATCTGGGTGATGGTGGGGGGTGGGCTTGTGATCGCTACAACGACTGGAAGACCAATGCCCCGGTGTGGCGGTTTCAGCCGTGTCCCGTGCTCAGCCGTGTCCCATTGCTTCTGCGCATGCGCGGATTTCGCATCAACTCGGGTCACCCGAGACACTTATTGGCGCATGCGAACATCCTACAAACTCGGGTCGAATAATCGAATACGCTTCTCCGCGCTCGGGTGGACAATTTTTTCTTTTTTTTAAAATAACCGATAAAACTACAGCAAAATAGCATTTAAAGTATTTTATGATGGCCTAGTTTAGCTATATTTCCATTTCATTAATCTAAGTTATTCTTTTTTTGCCCCCGGCACGTGTATTTGTCAATTCCACTCGTCGTGTTCTATTTGAAATCTCGCCGTGAATATGGCCTACGCTGCCGACACGGCGTAAAGAAACCACCAATCAAATCAAATCAAATCTATTTGAAATTCTGACCACTGGGATGACCCGAGTCGCCCGGGTCGTGTTAATCGATTACGGCCATGTTTATTAGATTCTGACGCATGCGCAGAAGCGATGGACACGGCTGAACACGGGACACGGCTGAAGCCGCCACACCGGTGTGGCGGTTTCAGCGCCCGGTCAGTTTCAGCGGCCTGTTGTGGCTTCTGCGCATGCGCGGATTTTCGCACGTTGCGGCGAGCACTGCTATTTGTTTTGCTTACTGCTACGTTGTTAGCTGCTACGTTAATATCGCTTGGAATTTAAGGTTAATTTAATGAAATTTCATTATTTGAGTATATAATTCTGTTAAATATGATCGCATTCAATAGATTTCGGCCTGATCAGACCCTAACACTGCCGGGCACCAGCTGAGCTTGTAGCCGGCGAGGCCACGGGTGTTTTGCATATGTCTTAAAATCCGCGCATGCGCAGAAGCCACGACAGGCTGCTGAAACTGACCGGGCGCTGAAACCGCCACACCGGCTCTGACAAAATATGTATTCAGAGGAATAAAAATATTTACAAAAAAAAAAAAGGTCTATGTGACAAGCACCAAATAAATGTATCACAAATGCGAAAACAAAGCTCTTCTCTATGGTCTGTCTATATCGTTAAATCTTCAAGAGACAAACTTCACAATGATGTATCTATTGAAGAAACATTAAAGAATTCTGAACAGAGAACAGCTCCATTACAACAATTAGCAGACATCACAGTGGGCATATGCCGGAAGTCAAACACCTTATCAGAGCTTGTACCCGGCGTGCTGATAACAACACAGAGAAACCAGCGCTATAGACCTTTATGACGTCACAGATCACGTGACCACCTAGCCTGGAAACAAGCCATATTAAGCTGCGTTTACACGGCCAAAAGTAAAACGATTCAAGACAAAGCGTTCTACCTGAAACGTTCTCATGGCGCGTTTACACGGTGTCGTATTTTCAGAAGTGTCGTGGCTTCTGCGCATGCGCGGATTTTCCCCCTGTTGCCGGCGAGCACTGCTATTTGTTTTGTTTACACTCGGCGATTCGACGCCGATGTAGCTGCTACGTTAATATCGCTTGGAATTTAAGGTTAATTTAATTAAATTTCATTATTTGAGTCTGTAATTCTGTTAAATATGATCACATTCACTAGATTTCGGCGTAATCGGGCCCTAACACTGCCGGGCACCAGCGATTAGCTACTGCTCCCGCTGTTGCCGGCGAGCACTGCTATTGTACACAATCGCCGCCTGGGAACCAGCTGAAACGTTTCCTGTAGACCACCTCAGGAGGTGGTATTCGCGGAACGTTCCAGCTGAAACGTTTCAGCCCTAAAACGGCGCAGTGGCGCGTTTACACGGACACATTTAAAACGTTCTAGGCAACTGGTTCCAGCTGGGGCGTTTTAACTCACCCGTGTAAACGCAGCTTTAGTTAATAACAACACAAAGTCTGACAGCTGTCCAGAGCTGTCCATTCCGCACTTTAAATGATTAAATGGCATCGTTTGATGGAAGATTCACCTTTGCTGGATTGAAACAAACACAGGTTAAACATAGGGTCATTTCCTGACCTGTAAAAGATTAAACCAGAAGGTTCTGCTTCCTGTAAAAGGCGGTTTGTGTGTTCCAAACCCAGTTGAATTGAAAAATTGCTGGTAGGAAATGTCGTCCGGTGTTGCAGTTTGCCAGGGACACCAGTTTGCCAGGGACACATCGCTTCTGCACACGCGCCACCCTCCTCCCGCCCTCCTCCCACCCTCCTCCCACCCTCCTCTCGCCCTCCTCCCGCCCTCCTCCCACCCTCCTCCCGCCCTCCTCCCACCCTCCTCTCGCCCTCCTCCCTCCCTCCTCCCACCCTCCTCCCACCCTCCTCTCGCCCTCCTCTCGCCCTCCTCCCACCCTCCTCTCGCCCTCCTCCCGCCCTCCTCCCGCCCTCCTCCCACCCTCCTCCCACCCTCCTCTCGCCCTCCTCCCACCCTCCTCTCGCCCTCCTCCCGTCCTCCTCCCACCCTCCTCCCGTCCCGTTCTACTCTCCTCCCGCCCAATTCCTCACTCCCCCTGCCCTCCTCCCTCCATCCTCTCACCAAGAGGCCAACCCTCCTCCGCCCCCCTCCCGACTCCCTCCTCCCGCACTCTCCTTCCGCCATCTTTTCTCTTCCTCCCACCCTTCTCCCACCCTCCTCCCGGCAAGAGGCCCGCCTGCCCCCGCCCATCCCCGGCCTTCTCCCTCCCTTCTCCCAGCGAGATGCCAACCGTCCTCCCGCCTTTCTCCCCTGCCCTGCTCCGACCCCCCCCCCCCCACCCCCCCACCCCCCCCCCCCCCCCCCGCCCCCAGTTCACATAGCATATATGAAGTAAGTGACAGGAGCAGTGCAGTCACATCTCTTAGTGCAGATGGACCTCTTTTCTTGAACGCTAACTTAAAGTTGCATGGTTCGATGAAACATATTTTTTTCAAAACCAAAACACTTAAATAAATTTGGTTCTATATATCCAACTTAGATACTAGTGCATTAACTAAGGATTGGGAACAGCCTATAAAGAATGATCAGTGAATTTATTACCTCATCCCCTTGGACACCAAATTTGCGACAGTAACACTCATTAAGCAATTAGGTCAATCTCATGGCCTAATTACCTATACTCTCATTCGAACTACCATATATGTAATGCGGTCATCGCGAGATGTCAATACGCATCATAGCTCGAGGAATTTTGGAAAGCTTGTCGAAAGTATTTTGGGTTCTTTCAGCTCAAATTGCTTCAAAACTAGCCGTTTTTCATCAAAGGTACTCCGGACTAATGATTACTAGGTTATAACGATCAATTTGATATATTTATCTAAAAAATAAAATAAAAATTCAAACGCCATCGGACAATGCAACTTTAACTAACCAGTAGTCCTCAATACAAACTGTACATAATCACAATCATCTCTTATTTTTTTCAGTATGTCATCAGATACTTCCAAAAACTAGACTGACAACACATGCCAAGCTGACACATTCAACTAAGACCAACTTCTCCTCAGTTTCAACTACACCAGGACTACAGATGAGATGCATGCATCTCATCTGTAGTCCTGGTGTAGTTCGCTCCAGGGCTAGGAAGGACGAGTCTAATTCCTAGTTTATAGGTTGTGTGGACATGTTGTCCATTCTCTAGAAGTCCAGCTACCTAGGCCCCCTCCCCTCGTCTACCTGGTCTCTATCACACGGGGCACTCGTGCACCTAAGAGTCTTGTAGGCACGGCAGGCTCGTGCCTATAAGAGTATCTGGGGGAACCCCTGCCTCAGCCTGATTCAATACTGAGCCTTACCTAGGCCGCCACAATACCCCCCCCCCCCCCCCCCACCCCCCCCCCCCCCCTCCCCCCCAGAAACAGGCTGAGTTGGACCTACCGGAAACGGGCAGGCCGCCGTGTCGTCCGGCCTGTGCGCGTTACCGTAGGAGGGTCAACCCGTTGCGTCGCCTGCGGAGGTCGCTGGGAGTCCAGCTGGGGCGTGTCTAGGGCCAGCTGGCGGGACCCCTGCGTGGCCACCGCTGGCGCCTATTCCGTTTCAGTCTCATGCACCGCCCGTGGAACGGGTGGCCGCCCACGCCGGGGTGGTATTGCCACCTGCACGGGGACATCCTGGTCCACGTGTGCTGGCTTTAACATGTCCACTGATATGGTTTCCTCCCTAGTGCTGACCTGCACGGTGAAAGTCTTATCCCTGGGTGTGAGGACCCTGTAGGGCCATCATATGGTCGCTGCAGCGGTAGGCGGTGAGCGTCGTGTCGTATGAACACATGGGTGGCCTTGGCTAGGGCTAGCGGCACTGATTCCTTTGTCACCCCCATATGGTTATGAAAAGGTAAATTAATAATAGCTAGTTTGACTATGGTGATCAGGAAATGTTAGTATCGTATATGACACATTGGTTACTAGAGGGTTAACCAGTCATTTTATTGCTGCATAGAAGGAATATTAAGTGCATTTAATAGACTCTCACTGCTACAGTGCCCAGTATTTCAATGTGTACATCAACATTATTTTGCTATTTTTTCACTTCAAATATGGCAAAAGTTAGCTGTTTCTAATCAAAGTTATTCTACAGTAGAGAAGGTTCAAGGAGCGGGACGTAGCTCAGGCGGTAGAGTGTCCACCTGTGAAGTAGATGAAGGATTCACCCGGTACTCGCAGTACACGTGTACTACAAGTACCGGGTGAATCTTTTATCTACCTGTGAAGGTGTTGGTCGTCCTACCGATCCTGCTGAGTGGTCCCGCTGTTCCAACCAGTGGTCCACAACTAGTTCATCAAAGGTTGTGGTATGTGCTGTCCTGTCTGTGGGAAAGTGTCATATATAAAAGACCCATTGCTGCTTATTTGAAAGTGGCCTACGTGGCAAAGAAATATGTCAGGATGACCATATGTTTGACATCAATGCCAATGATAAAAATCAATGTGCTCTAGAGGCGTCGCTAAATAAAACAAGTTTTACTGTTTTTTTAAAAGGATCAACATATTAATAGGCTATATAACTCCCCTATTTGTTAATATGGCAGAATTTTAACACTGTCGGATTAACTAATGAATTGAGCTTAAGGGTTGCTGCATGATTAAGATGTATTGTTAATTGGAACAGACAAAAACATAGGCAACGATCACTGCAATAGTATGTAATTTAAACTAATTGCCTTAAATAACATAGCTATGTCAATGTGATCACAGTTAACTCAGTGATTCGTTACGCTATAGTGGCGCCACCATATGGAAAACAATCAAACTATAGTAACCTTCTCTTAAAGTACCACATTCTAACACCAGGGGTTTAATGCTATGTATTATTTATATTCTTCCGGATAGACAACGACACACGGATATTAGTTGGATGAGAATATCTCTGGCTGGTACCTCGAAGGCCCCCCTCCGTTTATTAACAATAGTCAGTTGTACAATATAAAGTCAAATTTCCAACCGACTGGAGGCTTGTGCCTCCCGAAGGAGAAGGGTCCACAGCGAGGAAAGGAGGAAAATCAGGTGACCACTCTCCCACATGGAGCATACCCTTGCAGGATGAGTTTCTCATTCTTTAAGTACTGATATTGTGTGATTTAAAAAGTGGTTGATGTAGATAAATTTCAAATATACTTCAAACACTTAAATCTGTGCAAAATATATATAAATGTGTGACAATGTCTGAACAAGAAACTACTAACAAAATAATAGATGACCTTTCCATAATTTGAGCCAATCAGAGCTGTTCTTTTCTATTGCAAATGGCTGCCCCCTATGGCGGCCGCCATTTGCAATAAAAGATAATGGCTCTGATTGGCTGACACTGAAAGCTGTTCTCAGCCAATCAGAACTGTCTTTTTAATTGCAAATGGCGGCCACCATAGGGGGCAGCCATTTTCAATCGAAAAGAACAGCTCTGATTGGCTGACACTGAGTTCTCGTGAAAACGAGAAGAGGAAAGTCCATTTCTGGCAAGTTCAAACGGGCTCAGACAAGTTCAACCGTGGCTGGTTGTCCCTCTCCTTTCAGTGCTGAATATGCTTATGTCCCGAAGTCGCCTCCGCCGGGGAGCTCCCTCCTGATTGGATGATCGCCTTTGGCTCCGGGAGCCCCAGCCGGGTGAGTGCAGGCGGCACAGCGCCCACCGACCCAGCGGTGGTAGGCAATATTAACGCCCTGCAGCCTAAATAATACGAGCATAACGCATTATACAATACAAAACGGCGCTGTCATGTTCTCGTCTGTTCACGTGAATAAAAACAAAGCGCACGGACGCCATATGACACGATCCTGAAATAGGGGAAAGCAAATACCATATAACACTAAGACCGCTCACTTAGCCTATACTGTGTAATCAAGAGAACAGCCAGGTGGTGGGTTTGATCATTTTGATAGCATTGGAGTGTCAGAAGAAACCCTGCATGCTGTCGCTTGGTATGTGTGTGGTGGGGGTTTACGGATGTGGTAGGGGTTTATTGATGTAGTGGGGGTGTAGGTATGTTTGTGGTGGAGGTGTAGGTCTGTGATTGGTGTGTGTGTGCTCGGGGTGTAAGTGTGTGGTGGTGAGGGTGTAGGTGTGTGGCAGTGTTGTAGTGTGGTGGGAGTGTAGGTGTGTGGTGGGGGTTTAGGGACGCTAAAGATTGTGAGGTGCCGCTCTGCAAGACCCCTACAACTCCACCACAAACCAACTATACCTCCACCACAGACACCCTACATCCCCACCACAGACACCTACACACCCACCATACCCACCTACACCTCCACCACACACACCCTACACACCCACCACACACACCTACATACCCACCTACACCCCAACCACATACACTGTCAACCCCACCACAGAATGTGTGTATGGTGGCAGGGGTGGGTGGGGTGGAGGGGCAGGGTGGGGGTAGCAGTGGTGGTGGGAGTTCTATAGGAGTAGCAACATGCAACGAGTGGGGACGTCCCTTCCCCCCCCCCCCCCCCCCCCCCCGCTTACATCAAGGAGGGGGAGGAGGTTGTGAGGTGTGGTGTGAGAGTGCCGACTGAGGTGGGGGAGGGAGGAAGGGGGAGGAAGAGGGAGTGTGGGGGAGGAAGGAGGAGCCGGAGAGGGAGGGGGAAGGGGGAGGGAGGTGTAGTGTGAGAGCGCTGGGTAAGGTGGATGAGGAGGGAGATAGGGAGAGGGAAGGAGTGGATGGGAGGGGGGAGAGGTAGGGTGGTGAGGCAGGGGGAGGGTGGGAAAGAGGGAGGAGGGGAGGGGGAGGGAAGGGCAGGGTGGGGGATGGAGGGGAAGGACGGGGAAGCCGGGAGGAGAGTGCATCAGAGCCCGCGAGGGAGGGAGGGAGGGGAAGAGAGCAGGGGAGGGCAAATGAATGAGGGAGGGTGGGGCAGAGGGAGGTGAGGACCAGGCAGTAGGTACAAAATCGGCCAAATCCAAATGACAGGCAATCTCTCTTTTTTTTTTTTTTAAACTCACCCTCTTGCCTTGTGTTTACATGTGAAACAACACCCAGCAGCCGGAGCCGAGGTGATCAAACCCACCACAAGATGGCACTGCAAAATTTACATGGGAGAGATAGGGAGTGAGCCGTCTCAGTGTTATAGGGCCTTTGGGGAAAGACAGCAAATAAGTAGATAAATAAACTGTTTTTTGGTGCATATTAATACATAGGAATTCTTGTAAATGTTACAACATTTGATACATTCATGCTTTGTGTACTTTATATCAATGATCGACTTGATGGCATAGGCCTGCTAGTGTCACATGTGTTTACTGATCACAGGCCTACATGGAATCTACATTGAGAGATCAAAGACAAGGTAAGATATATGCAAGCATATCTCTCCCCCTCCATCCCGCACTCCACTCCCGCCAACCATCCCTCCAGATAGCGGCTTCACCGCCCTTCCCCTCCCTCCCCCGCCCTCCCCTTCCATCCCCCTCCCCTCTCCCCTCCCCCAGCCTCACCGCCCTTCTCCTCCCTTCCCCCTCGCATCCCCACCCTTCCCTCTCCCTTTCTCCCTCCTTATCCACCTTACCCAGCGCTCTCACACCACCCCTCCCTCCCCTCCCCCTTGCTCCCCCTTCCTCCTCCTCACTCCCCTTCCCCTTTTCCTCTCCGCCCCCCCCCCCCCCCGCTCTCATACACACACTCCCTCTCCCCCTCCCCACTCCCCCCTCCCTCTCCTCACCCACCTCACTCGGCGCTCTCATGCCACACCTCCCTCCCCTCGCCCTCCCCCTTCCCCCTTCCTCTCTGTAGTGTATGAGTACGGTGCATATAGCGAGTGACCGCTGTGACGTCACTACCCTTCGTGTTGGCCGGAGGGGCCAGAAGAAACCACTCACACACTGGACGTCGGAGTGTTCGTTGTCTTCCATATACTACATGGTGTCAGATCTGGGGTGTAGGTATGTGGTGGGAGTTGACGGTGTGTGTGTGGTTGGTGGGTATCGTGTGTGGGGATTTAGGGGTGTGGTCTGGACGTCGGAGTGTTCGTTTGTCTTCCATATACTACACTCTCCACCTCCTCCTCCCCCTTCCCCCTTCCTTCCCCACACTCCCTTTCCCCCTCCCCTCCTCACCCACCTCAGTCTGCGCTCTCACACCACACCTCTACCTCTCCACCCCACCCTCCCTTGCCACCATACACACATTCTGTGTGGTGGGGGTTGACGGTGTGTGTGGTTGGGGTGTAGGTGGGTATGGTGGGGGTGTAGGGGTGTGTAGGGTGTGAGGGAGGTGTAGCTGGTTTGTGGTGGAGTTGTAGGGGTCTTGCAGAGCAGTACCTCACAATCTTTAGCATCCCTAAACCCCCACCACACACCTACACCCTCACCATGGCCCTAAACCTCCACCACAAAACACCTAAACCCCCCACCACACACCTATTCCCCCACCACCCTAAACCCCCACCACACCTACACTTCCACGACACACACACCACACCTACACCCCCCCCCCCCCCCCCCACTCCTACACCCTCACCACACACACCTACACCTCAACCACACACACCTACACGCGACGACACACACCACACACTTACTTACACGCCCATCACACACACCCATCACAGACCTAGACCACCAACACACACATACCTACACCTCCACCACATCCCTAAGCCCCCACCACCCACCACCACATCCCTAAACCCCCACCACACCTACACTTCCACGACAGACAGACCACACCTACACCACCGCCACACTCCTACACCCTCACCACACACACCTAAGCCCTGTTTACACGGGAGATTTAAAACGCTTCATATAAAACGACTAGCCTAGATCGACTCACATTTGGCATGTAAACGCGACTCTGAGGCGTTTTAGGGCCGAATCGATTCATATGAAACGGTTCATCTATACCACGTCGCGAGGTGGTTTATTTGAAGCGATTCTGCTGGTTCCCGGGCGGCGATATTGTAAAATAGCAGTGCTCGCCGGCTACAAGCTCTGCTGTAACTATCGCTGGTGCCCAGCAGTGTGAGGGACCGATTAGGCCGAAATCTATTGAATGCGATCATATTTAACAGAATTACATACTCAAATAATGAAATTTAATTAAATTAACCCTAAATTCCAAGCGATATTAACGTAGCTGCTACATTGGTGTCGTTATTCATATTGTGAATCTAGGTATGTAAACTAAACATATAGCAGTACTCGCCGGCTACAGACTCCCCACTAAGGCTGCTGGTTCCCGGTCGCCGACACACTTTCAAACTCGGTCGTGTAAACGCGTCACTAAAGCGCTTCATATAAATTGCTTTGTCTAGATCGTTTCACAATTCCCCGTGTAAACACGGCTCTACACCTCAACCACACACACCTACACCCCCATGACATACACCACACACTTACACGCCCAGCACACACACCCATCACAGACCTAGACCACCAACACACATACCTACACATACCTACACCTCCACCATATCCCTAAGCCCCCCACCACCCGCCACCACATCCCTAAACCCCCACCACACACCTTTCAAGTGACAGCAGGGTTTCTTCTGACGCTCCAATGCTATCAAAATGATCAAACCCGCCACCTGGTGCTCTGGCTGTTCTCTTGATTACACAGTACAGGCTGAGTGAGCCGTCTTAGTATTATAGGGTCTTTGACAGAGTACAGTAGCTACTGTGCTAATCGACTGCCACCAAGGGGCTACATTGACACATCTAAAGCCCCAGTCACACATAGCCGGACGAGCCCCGGATTTTGAGCCGGACCACCCACGGATCAACGGCCCGGACTGTCCTGGACCGCCACGGATAAAATCACTGTTTTCGTCGATTTTTGCCTCGCAGTCACACTTTCCCAGACGAGCCCCGGACGAGCCCCGGACCAAAGGCTGGAGCGCCCCGGACCGGCCCGTACCACCCCCGGACTGCCCCCGGAATGGCCCCGGACGAGCCTCGAATGGGCCGGACCAGCCCCTGACTAACCCAGATGAGGCCGGACCACCCCCGGACTGCCCCAGACCACCCCTGGACTATCCCGGACCACCCCCCGGACTATCCCGGACCTCCCCCAGACCACCCCCGGCTGTCCGGGAGTGGTCCATGGCTAGGCGGGGGTAGTCCGGGGATGGTCCGGGGATGGTCCGGGTCAAACTGTGGCTCAAAATGATCCCGGACCACCTCTGGACAGGCCCGGTCCACCCCGGACCACCCCCGGAATAGCCGGATCACCCCCGGACCACCCCCGGATCAGGCCGGACCAGGCTGGATTGAGCCCGGATCGCAAAATCCCCCGTGGCTCGTCCGGACAGCACCGGACGAGCCACGGATCAGACCGGATTGGGGGGTGTCGGCACGGACGAGCCACGGATCACCCCGGATCGCCCCGGACCACCCCGGATGGCGGTCCGGGGCTCATCCGGCCCCTGATCCGGGTATGTGTGACTGGGGCTTTAGGAAATGACAAGTCCAGAGAGACAACACAAGCAGATGTGAACCTACACTTTTGGCCAATTCCAGGACAATTAGGCTATCTATAGGCTGCCTGATGAAATTACCCTATGCATGATTAGGCCCTATGTGGCTCCTTGACTGAAGAGGCCGCACAGATCTCTAGGAGATCACTGACACCCACTTTTATGCAACATATGAGACGTAGTTCTGGCAATCGAATAACGTATATAAAGTTCGCCGGAGTTCTGCGAACGTACCATGAGCATAATTCGAGCATTTTTCGCCGCGAAGCACGTTATCCATACTTTGGCCATACACTGTGACAATACACTATGTATACGGTATGTATACGTCCAACTTTGTCCCTGTCCCAAAAAGTTTGATGCCTCTCGCCTAAAAAAGTGATTTTACGCGTTCGTCACTCGCTTGCGAGATGCGTCGTAATTTGACAGCCCCTTTATGGGCACATGCATATTATCTACGTCGAAAATGCCAGGGTGGCTTAATCGGTAGAGCGCGGGCCTTGCGTGCGGAAGGTCGGGAGTTCGGTTCCCGGTCGAGTCAAACCAATGACTTATAAAATTGATACTTGCCACTTCCGAGCCAGGCGCTCAGCATTAATAGGATAGGATAATGACTGGTTAGGTCAGTGCCAGGATAATGTGACTGAGCGGGATATCGGGTCATGGTGTCAGCAGCCTGATTTCCCCATGGGGCAGCACTATAAAGTCGCCATGAGAGGGCACTGTCACAAGTCGGTACCTATCCTGATATGACCTTAGATGTTGTCAGGATGCAAAACTCCAATAACCAACAAACGTCGAAAGTGGGTCGAAATGTGTGGACAATGTCGATGAAGACAGTTAATCTCAAAGCTGAATTAACGCCAGTTAGGTGATGTTGAGGAGATAATGAAATATCAATGTTGTCTTACAGTTGTTGATATTATTTTCCTATTTCCTATTCCAGTGGAGGGGGGGGGGGTAAAATGTTCTCAGTCTGATCAAGGAGATTATTAAGCATATTTGGGAATGCAGGTCAATATTTTCTTGGTGTGACGAAAAATAGAAAGAAAAAATACACTTAAATAGACATAAGATTGATTGATTGATTGGTGGTTGCTTTATGCCACGTTGGCAGCATAGGCCATATTCACGGCGAGAAATGTTTGTTTTTTGTTCAAACCATCGCTTTTACATGTAAAAGCAGACAATCAATTATGTGCGATTAGACACTCATTAAATTAGAAAGCTCACAATCATATATTTGTGGTCAAGGGAAACAAATTCCCATAGAAAAAGAAAAGTTTTATTAATAATTGATAGAATCTATTTAGTAAAATATATGAGGTGGTACAGTCCAGCTGCTCTCAAAAAGGCTAAAATGTTTTCCTGTTTTACCTTAGGAAAAAGGTCATGCATACTGTCTGCAGTGTAGAACTGTTGGCACAGGGCCAAAAAATCAACGCAACTTAGTAAAATGTGTTTGAGTGTCAGCGGGGACTGACACCCAATACATTCAGGGGGAGGTTCCCCCTTGAGCAGAAAAGCATGTGTAAGCCACGAGTGGCCAATATGGCAGCGGCTAAGGACCACTTGGTCCCGCCGACCTCCTGCATGAGTCTGTGGTGGCTTTCCCACAGATGGTTCAATTTCTTTAAGTTTATTAATGTTTTCGTCCCACTCATGTTGCCATTTGGATTTTATGTGGGTGGCTATTAGTGGTTTCAGATCAGAGTGAGGGATCAAACACGGTTCAAGATCACAATTCAGGGCCTTCTTCGTAGCCCGATCAGCTCGTTCGTTTCCTTGTATGCCGGCATGGCCAGGCACCCAGCACAGGTGGATGTCATACCCATCCGTTGTCAGTTGGTTCATTTTATAAATGACCGTTGCTAGAATAGGGTGATTCATTTTCAGTCCAGCAACAGCCAGGAGGCAAGAGAACGAATCACTGTATATAACATAGTTAGTGTGGTTGGATACCTCGATACACTCCAACGCGAGAAGGAGTGCTCGGGCTTCTGCAGTGAAAATCGAGCTCTGATCGGGCAAACGTACACCAAATTTTTCCCGTCGGCAGACTGCTGCAGCAGCTACCCGGCTTTGGTCTTTTGAACCATCAGTGTATATGGAGAGGTGGTCTGCAAACTGGCCTTGAATCTCTGCATGCAGTCCTTGGTACTCGAGTGGATGTGTCCCAGACTTAAGTGATTATGTGATGACAGGTAGAGATGACCTGGGGTGTGTTTGTAACTCATTCCGATCAGAAGAATAAATCGCGTTAAATAAATAAAATCCTACTAAGATACTAATAAATACTAATACTTACTAATAAATACTAATGCACACTACACACTAATACATACTAATAAACACTACTAAATAATATTAAATAATATTAACTAATATCAATAACACTAAATATTACTAAATATAATAGTAAATATTAGTAAATTAAAAAAGGTAAATAATAGTAAGCACTAATAAATACTAATATATACTAATATATAATAAATAATAGGAATGATAAATAAAAATAATAAATAATGATAATAAATACATCAAAATAATAAATAATAATAATAATAAAATAATAAATAATAAACAAATATCATAATAATAAATAATAATAAATAATAATAAATAATATTAAAAATAAATAATAATAAATAATAATAATAAATAATAAATGTTAATAATACATAATAATAAATAATAATAATAAATAATAATAATAATAAAAAATAAATAATAGGAATAATAGTAAATAATAATACATCAAGCCATGCCAGATTTAGATCACCTTCCACAAGACAGAACGGACACCAGTCCCACCGAGCCTTCTGAGTTATTATAGGTCCAGATCTCCTTTCGGGGACCTAGCGACTTTGGCAATTTCCGCCTTCGTCATTGATCTCAGACAGGAAGTGGATATCCATTCCACAATCCTTACTTCATGCGTTAATTTCCTTTGCGAGCCCCTTTGCGTGATACAAGAGTCTGCAGGACTGTGTGTGTGTGTGTGCAACTCTCCTCGTAGATCTTATTCATCCCCTGACGAGACGCGCATGCCACAGGCCGCCAGCCTCGCTTTGAGACTGGCTGAACAGAGAGCTGTCTTCATTAGGCAAGCCGATCAAGGAGGGTGGTTTGTTGTTTCTTTGTGGGTCATTTTACGTCCTAGCAACATCTAATGGGTACCGACTTGTGACAGTGCCCACTCATGGCAAATTTATAGTGCTGCCCCACTGGGAACTCAGGCCGCTGGCATCATGACCCGATATCCCACTCAGTCACATTATCCTGACACTTAGCTAACCAGCCCTTGTTGCCCTATCCTTTTAATGCAGAGCGCCAGGCTCGGAAGCGACAAGTATCAATTTGAGAGTCATTGTTTTGACTCAACCGTGAACCTAACTCCCAACCTTCCGCACGAGAGGGCCACGCTCTACCGATTTGGCCACGGCGTAGGGCCTACCCCCTCTGCTGGGTAGGATCACCACACTCAAATGTCAATGTTGGTGGTGGCCCTGGCGCCATACAGCTTGTGGTGGAGGCCAGACCACTGGTATCCAAGGGGACCAGGAATGCTGGATCCCTATTGGTAGAGCCAAGAATGCTTGCTTCCTATTGGGGGAAAGAATAATAAACCAGAGGGCTGGACTCTCTCTTCTTCATTACACTTTATACTCTTCCTTTCTATTTGTCTGTATTGATTTCACCATAGCCTGCCTACACAGCCACAGAATCGAGCATTGGACTTTACAAAACTGGTGACCACGATGAGTCGAATAGTCGATTAGACTTTGCACCGTGATCAAGGAGGGTGTGTTTAGGAGGGGGTTGGGGTGATGCATACTTGCCTCCCCTAACGCTCCATGCAGTAGACTACATAATGTTTGACTGTTTTACCACCTATCGCATTTCAAAGCTTACCTACCACTTTCAGCAGAAAACAAATATAAAGCTTTAAATTGCGTTCGATTTAAATTGATATAAACAACGATTAATCCAACTGATTAATTTGACGTCTTTTACATATTCTTTAATGAATAAATACCGTAATAAAACAATTATGTACTTTCCACTTTCAGCAGAAAAACAAGCTTTAGATTGCATTTGATTAAAATTGTATATAAAACAATGATTAATCAAGCTAATTAATTTTGACCTCTTTCATATATTTTTATATATGAATAAATACAATCATAAAACCAGTATTGTATTTTCCTCGAAAAAAATGCTACCAAGAGCCACTAGATTACACAATTTAAAGTCTTTATCTAAAAATAATTTTCTATCTTGGGACTTCCTAAACCTTCCCCCCCCCCCCCCCCACTCCGTCGCAAGGTCCCTCCCAGTGCCCCTATAACTTTCTAATTCTGAAAGCTTACCAGGTATGGGTGATATTGGAAGCTCTCATTTCGGAGCCATCCCTCCCCCCCCCCCCCCCCCCCCCCCCCCCCCCCCACCCCCCCCCCACCCCCACACCCCACCCCACCCCACCCAGCATAGAAAAGGAAATAAACACACCATAATTAGGAAATGATAGAATCAAAGAATCCATTTCACGACCCTGTCCTCAAAGAATGGAGCAGGATAACTGAGGGGAAGGGCACCCGCTTCCCGCATGGGAGGTCATGAGATCGATTCTCAAAGGCTAACACGTAAACTGTTGATGCTTGTCGATTCCTAGGCATTACTAGGATAGAGCAAGGACTGGTTAACTCAGTGCCAGGATAATGTGACTGAGTGAGTATAGACTAGCTTGGAATCATATCAATATCTCAGGCGACGGAGTTGGGGACCATTGCTATGTACTAGCGACGCAATGTGTGCCCACTCGCTGTGTGACATATAAATAACTGTGTGGAAATTTTATGTCGCGCAGTGAGCAGGATTGCGGTTTGATGTCCGGATAATAAAATATGGTTATTAATTATAGAAATTTTCCCTCCATGCACTAGGAAGAGTGCAAATGGAGGAGGGACATTTAATAATGTTTGTTGTAACTCTATGATGACTACTTGTTACCACATGACCACTGGTTAAGCACACCCAGCCATTTTACATATATTAGGGACACCACCTACACTGGGGTTGAGTGATAGGTGCCCCCTCTTGGGCGCCACCCCTCCCAGGCTACAGAGGTGTCTGATTGGCTGGCTGTGTGAGCCCAGTCACCCTTGTATTCCTTGTACTTGCTAAACGGACACACTCACTCTAGAGATACCAAAGGAAGCAGTTCACCTCTGAGCCATGTGTAACCCCCATAGGACTTAGGTTCATTGGGCTGTAGGCACTGATTGTACATGTTGCAAGAACATGGGTAATTGAATTTACGCAGACCGACGTCTCACCAAATGGATACAAAGCATCAAGAATGCTATTTATAGATCAAACCAGACACTGGCCACAGCGCCTCCTAGCTTAAGAAGTTAACATTAACGCCGTCGCCGCTTGGGCTGATTCACTTTAGTTTTGACTGCCGTTCGGTCATCATCTCTCTAAGCCTTGGGTTTTGACTTGCTTAAGGACAGCGTGCAACATGCCGTCAACCAAGCCAGATTCTACTAGAGGCACCCGAGGCCATAACTCCTCTCACACAACGCCACCAAAGAAGCAAAAGAAAAGAGGACGAGGACGACCCAGGTCAGTGGTCAATAACACTAGTTCTGAAGATGTCGAACCCCGTTCAAGCTGTAACATGGAACGGCACGGGGGGGAGGAACCATAGCGCGGAGCCTGTCCCAGGGACACCGACAACGAGTGCAAAGGAGGACACCCAGGTTTCTCTAGCAATTGCTCTGGCGGGGATACAGAAACAGATCTCTGATTTATCGGAAGGTTTCAATGCCCGGATCACTGAAATAACGGACAAGGTTGACAGGCGTCAGAGGTCTAGATCTCGCACACCGACACGCAACAAAAACTAGACTATGCTACGCACGACCTTCCCAGCTAAAGGCACCCCGGACGGTGCAGGGATTCATCGGCCACGTACCTATAGGCACACAAGTTCGCCATCACCTCGCCACTCGGGAGGGCATTATGACGAACGGGCGTACGACGAGAGGAGAAGGCGGTCAGGTAGTGAGGTATCCTACCATAGATCTGACCGCCATCATGACTACGAGCATAACGACAGGCGTTACCAGCTCAACCCAGGCCCATCCCTGTACTTGGATAGCAACGATGACGCACGAAATGATGCGGTAAATGAGCTCCTCGTTGCGGCTGGATCGGCATTAGGAAAACGCAAAGGTACGAACATCTTAGCTCCTCACAGATACATGATAAGGGGAAGTCGGAACGAGAGGATCGGGTTGGAGGAGGCATCATGGCATGAATACTTTGCGGCGCTCTATCGCATGGTCAAGGATAAGAAGCTCCCGGTGGGATGGTCAGAGCATGTCAGCGAACATACCTACCAGCTCGCAGTGATGGCAGGAAACTGGGATTGGCATACATGCCGACAATGGTCGGAGACTATCTTTATTATGATCTCAGATGGGCGGCTTCCTGGAGGCTGGAACGATGCATACGCCATCAAAGACGTGCAACGCGACATCTGCGCGATCGGGAATAGGACGGACAGATCGAAACTAGGAGGGCGAAATACACAACGAAACGACGGAACGGCGACGGCGGCAGCGGCTGGGAGCTCGGATGGTAAAGCCACAGAAAACGCACGACCAACATATGACAAGGATGTTGACGGAAAACCATGCAGTCAGTGGAATTGGGGAGAGGACTGTGGATTCTCAACATCCCACGGACTGCAGCCCGACAGGAAAGCGCATTTGTGCGCCTGGTGTGCTAACAAGTACAAACGCGCCAACGCACACCAGGAGAAGGTATGCTTTAACAAAAAGCGGTTCTTTGATAAAGTAAACGGACCGATAAGAGATAAAAAGGATTTTTAGGCAGCGGTTGCACTGACCCCGCACAGTTCAACTTGCAAACAGTAGAAGGCAGCGCGGATGTAAAAATAATAGACTACACCAACAGTCTCCACGACAATCTCGAAGATGGCATTGGGACTGAAATGATTGCAAATACGCGACAAAATCATGAGGACGATGACGCAAACGTAGGAATCAGGGCGTGTGAATCAAAGAAGCGGAAAAGGGATCCCGAACTTCAACCAACCCACAAACGCCAAATATTTGCACCAACGGTGAACGCTAACGTGTCAAATAACCTATCAATTACAGACAACCGCTGTCAGGCAGCCAGGACGAATACACTAAATGACCTCGGGACTGGGCCAGCAGACGACGCAAGTCCCACACTTGATGTAGACGAGTGCATTATCGCCGGTGACCTGAACACGGTGCACGTCGGTGCTGCTGGCGGCGACAGCGTGAGAAATGTTGCGGCCGGTGCAGGTGACCTCGTGACGAAAGGAGACAGACATTGTATCGGTTCGGGGGACTGTCTAGACAGTGGCGGCGGAGCTGGCTACAATCAGCCAGGCGCAGATGAGCGTCAAAGCAACGTCGGGGAAAGTACACGTGCTGACCCCGAGCCGTCCCCGCGTGCAGCAAGAAACGTGACAGTAACAACCCGACCCATTGAAAATAATCAAGTAGATGCCGAACAGACAATTAAGTCAAGGATAACGGTTGAAGGCAAAGGCGAGGTCCCACGCGACTATTATGATAAAGTCAGACGGCTATTTCACGGTAGCCCGCCGCGATGTGACGATAGGCCGCCCGATAGACTATTAATAGAAGAACATGTTGATACTGACGGAATTGATCAGATTCTGGACATGGTTTCTGCGGACCAAACTCAACACTACAACCCACCACATACACCGGCTACATACAGGCACACCCTAAATAATATATGGCCTTTCGCGGACGAGAGGCTCTGGCTCAACCACTACATGGCACTCTACATCCAGGTTAGGCTCTCGGCTATACCAAATTACATCGGCCAACGCGTGCCTGTACCTTCTGGACTAAAAATAAAGGCTTGGAGGGCTTTGCTGGTAGACTACCACGACAAACAGCTACCTGATTTTCTGGAATTTGGGTGGCCAATTGACTACACCGCGGATAAACCTCCCATCTCCTCCAGAACAAACCATCACACGGATGCTGAAAATGTCGCCCACATTGCAAGCTACATAGACACCGAAATCGGCCATGAAGCTATGCTTGGGCCGTTCACTGACTGCCCCTTCACACCATGGACCCAGGTCAGCCCACTCATGACCCGTGCCAAACAAAACTCTGAAAATAAAAGGATCATAGTGGACCTCTGCTACCCGGGTGGAATGAGCGTAAACGCCGGTATCAGGAAAGCGCAATACCAGGGACAGGTGGCGACTTACACCCTCCCAAGCATCCTGGATCTCGCAGATGAGGTGACACGTCTGGGGCGGGGTGCATTTATATGGTGCGCTGACCTTGCTAGGGCGTACAGGCAGCTTAGGACATGTCCACTCTCTACACCATTACTCGGCATAACCCTAAATGGGCACTTCTACATAGACATTGCCCCCCCCCTTTGGGTGCCGCACATCATCAATCGCATGTGCGCGCACAACCAATGCCGTCGTCTATCTCCTGAGGAAACGAGGACACCATGCGCTGTGCTACCTCGACGATTTTGTCGGGGCCGCCAAGACAAAAGGGAAGGCTGAAGAGGCATATTCAGATTTGCTGCGACTTGCTAAATACCTTGGCCTCGACTTGGCACTCAACAAGTGCAGCCCACCTGCTAACGAGGTCGAGTGGTTAGGATTCACCATCTCCACCATCGACATGACCGTAAAAATCGCGGACGGAAAACTCCAGCAGGTCATAACTGAATGCCGCACATGGAAGGACAGAAAGCTAGCATCACGCCGGGACCTGCAGAGGCTTGTAGAAAACTCCAACACATAGCGAAATGTATCCGACCAGCAAAAAGGTTCATGTCCCGGATAATGGCGGCTCTAAGGGCAGCGCCATATAGGGGGAAGCACCCCGTCCCAGACGACCTAACATTGGATGTATCATGGTTCACAGACTATGCTGCGCAGGCTAACGGAATAGTCTTGCTCTCGACTAAAGAACGCACAAACTGGGTCATTGAGTGCGATTCCTCGCTCAAAGCAGGGGGCGCACACTCACCCACACACTACTACGCGGCTAGATATTCAAGGGCTCTCATCGCTAAAAACCACTGCATCGCCAGGCTCGAAGCGATTAACCTGGTGGTAGCACTAAAGAATTTGGCTCCGCTAGAACCACACAGCTTCACCATAATCATAAACACAGATAACGCAACATCACAACAGGTCCTTAGCACCGGATCTGGCCCGGATCCGGTGATCTGTGCATGTGCGCGCCAGATCTGGCTGTTTGCAGCAAAGCTCAGCACTGAGGTGGTAATACGGCACAAACCAGGCAAGGACCTCGTGCTCGCGGACGCACTCAGCCGCTGCTGCTTTGACCCAGCGGCAGAGGTGGTTGCCAGGAAAATGACAGCTCAGCTAAAATTGAGCCCCGTTAGTGTCAGCCATGATGATGCCCTCACCCCGACCTTCTGAGTAACCAATGATTCGATTCTAACACTTTGCCTCTCTCTCCATAGGTTACTCTCAACAACACCACCGTCGCCTACTTACCATCATGTCGGCTCAGGCACCACCACTGAGCCCCTCTGACATAAGGAAGGCTGTTCGGTTCTATGATACAATTGGGGAAAATGGTCCGGTACTAAAGGCTGCATTACTGGTGGGGTATTTCACTCTACTCCGCCAAAGTAATCTGCTCCTCTCTCCATCAGCTACTGACCCAGGTCATGCTCTACGAGCACGTGACATAACTCTGACCCCGCTTGGGCTCAACGTACACGTCAGATCGTCGAAAACTCTCCACCACTCTGACCCACCGCGTAATATCACGGTGCCGGAAATCATGAAATCCATCTACTGCCCGGTCCGGGCTTGGACAAACTACGTGTCTAGGACACAACCATGCCTCGAAGGGCCGGCATTCATCACCACCGACGCACTACCGCTGCGACCGCGAGCGCTACTCAATACGCTCAGGTTGGCTCTGGCCACTCAGGGCCACCCGGCACCTGGTGCCATAACTCTCCACAGTCTCCGTCGAGGTGGGGCACAGGCATGTGCCTCACTAGGCTCGTCGCTGCAAGATATTAAGGACCTAGGTCATTGGACCTCTGAGGTGGTTCACACCTATGTGCCAAGACATTCAATTCCTTCGGCCCCCAGAACTCTAGCTAAAAACTTTGGTCAAGTTCTGTAGTCCTTGAAATCATTTGATTGAACTCTGATATGTAACAAAAATCAAGAAGACAATAAATAAATCCCAACTTAGAGTCAGTCGGTCTTGCTGTTCTTTCAATTGTACATGTTGCAAGAACATGGGTAATTGAATACGCAGACCGACGTCTCACCAAATGGATACAAAGCATCAAGAACGCTATTTATAGATCAAACCAGACACTGGCCACAGCGTCTCCTAGCTTAAGAAGTTAACATTAACGCCGTCGCCGCTTGGGCTGATTCACTTTAGTTTTGACTGCCGTTCGGTCATCATCTCTCTAAGCCTTGGGTTTTGAACCATCCCACCCACCCATACTGTTATATTGTGGGGTCAAGTTCTGTAGTCCTTGAAATCATTTGATTGAACTCTGATATGTAACAAAAATCAAGAAGACAATAAATAAATCCCAACTTAGAGTCAGTCGGTCTTGCTGTTCTTTCAATTAGACTGAACAAGCAGAAACCATGTGGGTCTGTGTAGCAGGTTGTAAGTGTATCAGTGTGGCAGGTTACTAGTAGGTGAACAAGAGTTGTAGCAATAAAGTTCAACCTTATCACTGTCAATCTTGTGTGAATTGCCTTCCCTTTCTTACTTATGAGTTGTTTCGGTATTTAGTGGGGGAAGACTGGCAGACAGTTGCCAGGATCCTCCTGATACTGTGATAGTAGTAAGTAGTAAAATGAGTAACTGCGACGGCCAGCAGTAATTCTTCATAGGGATGACTGTATAACTGGAGATTTGGCTTGGTTTGTTGTTGTTGTTTTACACCCTAGCGACATCTAAGGTCATATCAGGACTGGGACCGACTTGTGACAGTGCACACTTATGGTGACTATATAGTGCTACCCTACTGGGAGACCAGGCCGCCGGCACCATGACCCGATATCTTACATAGTCACATTATCCTGATACTGTGCTAACCACTCCTTATCCTATCCAATTAATCAGGTTAGGTAGTAGCAATTATCAGTTTTATAAGTCATTGGTTTGACTCAGCTGGGATTCGAACTCTCGACCTCCCACACGGAAGCATGCGTTTTACCGATTCGGCCACCGCGTCTGGTATAAATGAAATGATAAGGATCGCCATGGATAACAAGGAACAGCTAGGGGTGGCTAAGGATAACTTAGGATGGATAGGCGTAACTAGGAATGGCTAGGGGTGGTTACTGAAAAATAGGGATGGTTACGGATAACTCGGGATGGTTACAGATAACTCGGGATGGTTATGGATAACTCAGGATAGTTAGTGATAACTATGGATGGTGACGGATAACTCAGAATGGTTATGGACAACTAGGGATGGTTAGGGATAACTCGGGATGGTTAGGGATAACTACGGATGGTGATGGATAACTCAGGATGGTTATGGATAACTAATGGTTGTTATGGATAACTGGGGATGGCTATGGATAACTATGGATGGTTAGGGATAAATAGGGATTGTAAGGGATAACTATGGATGCTTACGGATAACTCAGGATGGTTACGGATAACTAGGGATGGTTACAGATAACTAGGGATGGTTGCAGATAACTAGGGATGGTTACAGATAACTAGGGATGGCTATGGATAACTCAGGATGGATACGGGTAACTCAGTATGGTTACGGATAACTATGGATGGTTACAGATAACTATGGATGGTTAGGGATAACTAGGGGTGGTGACGGATAACTAGGGATGGTTACAGATAACTAGTGATGGTTACGGATAACTATGGATGGTTAGGGATACCTAGGGATGGTTACGGATAACTAGTGCTGGTTATGGATAACTATGGATGGTTACAGATAACGATGGATGATTACAGATAACTAGGGGTGGCTACGGATAACTCAGGATGGTTACGGTAACTCGTTATGGTTATAGATAACTATGGATGGTTACAGATAACTATGGATGGTTATGGATAGATAGGGATGGTTATGGATAACTAGGCATGGTTACGGATAACTAGGCATGGTTACGGATAACTAGGGCTGGTTACCTTTAACTAGGGATTGCTACGGGTGGCTATGGGTGACTACGGATAACTAGGGATAGCTAAGGATAACTAGGGATGGTTACAGATAACTAGGGATGGTAAGGGATAAGTAGGGATGGTTACAGATAACTAGGGATGGTTACAGATAACTAGGGATGGTTACATATAACTAGGCATGGCTACGGATGGCTATGGATAACTCAGAATGGTTACGGGTAACTCGGTAGGGTTACGGATATCCATGGATGGTTAGGGATAACTAGGGATGGTGAGGGATGGTTAGGGATAACTAGGGATGGTTATGGATAACAAAGGGTTAATGGATAATTAGGGATGGTTACCGATAACTAGCGATGGTTACCAATAATAAGGAGGGTCTATGGATAACTAGGGGTGCCAATGGATAACTAGGGACAGTTACAGATAACTAGGGATGGCTAAGGATAACTAGGGATTGTTATGGATAACTAGGGATGGTTAGGGATAACTAGGGATGGTTAGGGATAACTAGGGATGGTTACGGATAGCTAGTGATCGCTACGGGTAACTACAGGTGGCTACGGATAACTAGGGATGGTAATGGATAATTAGGGATGGTTACAGATAACTAGGGATGGTTACAGCTAACTAGGGAAGGTTACGGGTAACTACGGGTGGCTACGGATAACTAGGAGTGTCACCGGTTGAAACAAGCGGGCACTGGCTCTCTCCGGTGATGTTGGTGCACA
>CM059191.1:5165054-5220054 GCA_030323885.1 Branchipolynoe longqiensis
AAGACAAGTTTATTAATAATTGTTAGAATTTATTTAGCAAACTATATGAGGTAGTACAGTATAGCTGTCCTCAAAAAGGCTAAAATGTTTTCCTGTTTTACTTTAGTAATAAGGTCATGCATACTGTCTGCAGTGTAAAATTGTTGGCACAGGGCCAAAAAATCAAAACAACTTAGTAAAATGTGTTTGAGTGTCAGCAGGGACTGACACCCAATACATTCAGGGGGAGGCCCCCCCCCTTGATCGATGAATGGGCGACATGCTGAATAGTCGTTGTGTGTAGGGCGGCCTTTAACTTAAAAAATGGATGAAAACTTGCATCGGGCATTCCATTTAATCTGTGTTAAATTACTTGCGGAAAGGGCGAGATTAAGAGGCAAAGGTTTTAAAGCTATGAAGCACCTAATAAGACAAAGCTTAGTTGATTGATTAGTGGTTTCTTTACACCGTGTTGGCAGCATAGGCCATATTCACGGTGAGAATTGTTTTTGTTTTTTGTATTCAACCATCGCTTTGACATGTAAAAGCATACAATCAAATTACGTGCCAATGGACAATTAATTGATTGGATGCTTTTAACAATCAATCAGACATAAGACATAAACACTTGACTTGATATGCACTGTGGATATGTTAATAAAGTCAATTAGGGGTATTATGGGTACCTTCAGTGATTAGATACATAGTACTGTAACAATTGATCCAAGGTTCAAAAGCAGACGGCGCTAGTCAATCATGCATGACCTCCAGGTGTATTACTCCGCCACTTGAATCGACGTCTAAAACCAGCCGGGTTGTGACCTTCATCCCTCCCAGGCTGCTATTAATCTCCCCCTCCCCCCCCCCACATCCCCGCACCCTCCCCTCCCAGCCTGCACCGCGGTCTATGTAAATATAAACAGAGCTGCCGGCCCTCACTCCCTGCGCAGTCCATGGCCTAGTGAGTGATGAGTCTACCTCATCCAGGGTGTGTGTGTGGTGGTGGTGGTGGTGGTGGTGGTGGTGGTGGTGGTGGTGGTGGTGGTGGTGGTGGTGGTGGTGGTGGTGGTGGGGTGGGGGGAAGGGTCCAACGCGTTCTTATTTACAGCCCCCCCCCTCCCCCTTCCCCAGCAGCGTCTCATACTGACCACACCCCACCACTGGTACCCAGCCCACTGGTACCCAGCCCACTGGTACCCAGCCCACTGGTACCCAGCCCACTGGTACCCAGCCCGGTGTCGCAGTTTGAAAGGGTACCCCTTTAAAACAGGGCTTTTCGCAATGTGTATGCGTCAAAGTCGAATGGTGAGCCTGAAAACTTATCTCGATTTCTGGCTTGCTTCTGTCTGTGGGGGAGCTCTCTGGAATTCTAGGTCGAGACAAGCAAGGATTCCTTCAGGAATCACAGAAGTGAATATTTTATCCATGATCGTATATATATTATCCTATGGAGCAATAAGTTAACAAGCAATTGACGAGTTACTAAACCTACTAAACCTGGGTACAATCTCAATCAGACGAAAATGCATGCGCATTGCAGAAAGACCCGTTTTAAACCGAGTACCCTTTAAAACTGTGACACCGGTACAGTAGCCCCCCCCCCTCCCCCAAACCACACACACACACCTACCAGCGCCTATATCGGACATTACCGACCAGACGCCAGCCCCGCCTCCAACTGGCGCTGTCTGGTCCCCGATTTACTAAGTATTCAGCACACCAAGCACACACAAATATATATCACTATGATAGTGGTGTCAGACACACACAAAAAAGCGGAAATCAAGCCGAGATTATTATCCCGGCCCTAGAGGCTAGCTACTGCACCACACATATATTTAGTTTAAATGCCCCCAGGCTGTGGAAAAAAACATGTAAATCCACTTAAAAACGGACAAATATCATCTCTGATATATATAATAGAAACTAAACATGATCTTAGATGTTGCCAGAACGTAAAACACCATCAACCAATCCTGTATGTGTGTGTCCAAACAGAGAGTGTAACGACGACCGTCATGGATCATGTTTCTAGTTACAATGATGGTCAAACAGCGCCCTCCCCCTCCCCTCCCCCCCCCCCCCATCTCTCCATAGCAACCATTCCAAATTCAGCATCACCCATCAGCAGAGAGCAGTCAGCGCCTAAAAACGCTACGGGGAGGAAAGGGAGGGTTTTCCGTTTACTTGTCCCTAGTATTCACGGTTGCCATGGTGACCCCAGCGAGGTCGCCCGTTTCCATAGTGACGGACAGCTGTCGGCTTCATGTCACGTGGCCGACCTCAATGCTCATCATTAAATGTCATTTCCTGTTCGCCCTGGAGAACCACTTTTTGACACACTCCCCTCAATCATAACAGAAACCCTCAGAGATATGCCACAAACTGATAGTTCTTTTGTTTTGTGAAGAAAAAACATCCCGAAAATTCCTTATGATTCCATGTGGTGAGGAAGGAAGGTAATAAAGAAAAAAGATCGAATATATTATATACTAAACTCTAAAAATAAATAAATAACATTTAAAAAATCTGATTTGGCAACACCAAAACAAAAAATGCATGCGTCAGTAAGTGTTTACATTGCGCCATGTCAACAGTAAAGGTTATATTCACGGTGAAAAGCTAATAGAAATTTTGTTTGTTGAAAGTACCCCCCCCCCCCCAGCCCACAATCCAACATTTGAATAAACTAGATCACGGTTTCGACTGCGCATGCGCGGAAAACGTCGTTGGGAGCAAAGCAAAGGCGTACGGCCATTGAGTTTGCCTATACGTGCAGTGAAAAGCGTCAGTTTTATTCAAAATTAATAGAAATCCAAAACCCTAACCTTATTAATTTAATATAATCGTTTTGTTAAACATGTTTTCTATATGTGTTCCAAGCGGTTTGTGCCTAGGTGGTGTCGTTTGATCAATATTTTACTTTTTCTGTATGGAGATTGCTCACTGCCATTGACAATGCATTGAGTACACTGGCTATGGCTCTAACACTAGTCTGAATGCCTAGATCTTTCGAAATCTAAATGCACGTGGCATAAGATCTGCTGATTATATTGATGTAAATGCAATGCTGGATAAAAGATTAATATCTTAATTTATTATATTTTTTTTTTTAGCTGGTATTCCATGTTTCAAACAAGAGCTGAGATGATCTGAAACTAGCACATTTCATAGCTGCATCCAGTGTATTAGCATGTGCCATGTGCTTTTGGGGGGGTTGTTTTGCTCTGATGCATCCCACAATGCAACGCGCCGCTGGAACCGTGATGTAGTCTATACTAATATGCTACATGTAATTCTAAAATCGCTAAATGTGGTAAAAGACGGTTATGTTTTTCGACAACAAAAAGAAGTAGAAATGTCGACCGGTACAATCCAGCCGTATGGAACGCGACACTCGATTTGTGATAATTGTCATGTCAGACATCCTGCGAGTAAAACCGTGAGTAAAATCACAAATCTAAACACAAACAAACCAACATTAAAGCTGCATAGTCCAATGAAAACATTAAATTTCCCAAAACCAAAACAATTATCTAGATTTGATTGTACATAGATCTAACTTAGATACTGGTGCACTTATTAAACATTTGTCATCACCGGGAATAATGAGGCAATTTAACGCTAATAGAGCTCCTTACTTCAGAAGCCTATGGTGTCAAGGGTTTTGGCACGCTTGCCAAAATTAATTCGGCATGATTGCACTTCAAACATCTCCAATGTTAGCCATTTAAAATAAGTTGCGTCAAACTAGAGTGGTTATAATGATCAACCCAATATATTTATCTCACAAAATGACAGAAACTCAAAATCATCGGGACTATGCAACTTTAATATATCTTGAATATGACTATTTCATACTGAACAAATCTGTATAGTTATGTTTGTTTTTGTTGTTTTGTTTCACGTCCTAGCAACATATACGGTCAGATCAGGACGGGCACCGGCTTGTGACAGTGCATACTCATGGTGACTCTATAGTGCTGCCCCACTGGGAAATCAGGCTGCACACACCATGACCCAATATCCCACTCAGTCACATTATCCTGACACTTGAGCTAACCAGTCCATTCCCTATCCTAATAATGCCGAGCACCAGGCTAGGAAGTTACAAGTATCAAATTGTAAGTCTTTAGTTGAACTCGACTATGGTTCGAACCCGCAAACCCATGGGTTCGGATCCACCGATCTCCCAAAAGTGGAGACGGACACTCAACTCATTCGGCCATCCCGTCTGGTCGTATCGTTATATATCTTGACAAGAAGGAAACCAAAACCACCACAAAACACAACTAAAATTAATGTCAACGCGACGACATGATAATGTATGTCGTAGACCATGTTCACTCGTGACTGCAGCCATTACTGCCACTCAGTGCAGCCACAGTGCAACCACAGTGCAACAGTCTGACGCATCAAACTAACAATTCACCAAACATTACCATCTCAAATAAGGCCATTTATCCACTGAACACAAAATATCCCATATTATGTGTATGTTTTGGTGTAAATCGCTAATTTCGTTGGGATTCTACATCTCGAGAAGAGAAGAGAGGAGAGTAGGTGAGGGGAGGTGAGGGGAGGGGAGGGGGGGGGAGAGGAGAGGAGAGGAGAGGAGAGGAGAGGAGAGGAGAGGAGAGGAGAGGAGGTGAGAGGAGAGGAGAGGAGAGGAGAGGAGAGGAGAGGAGAGGAGAGGAGAGGAGAGGAGAGGAGAGGAGAGGAGAGGAGAGGAGAGGAGAGGAGAGGAGAGGAGAGACAAAAATGCAAGTTATTATAAAAAATGATGTGTTGTAAATGCATTTAAATAATTGCATTAAACTACAAATATTCTACAAGTAAACATTCCAACACTAGAATGGACAGCGTGTTGGTACCCCCCCCCCCCCCACCCCCCTGCTCGCCATGTGAGTTTGCGTGTGGGCATTTCGTCTGCTCCGTGCCCCGCCCGTTTGCCCCCGGTCGTCTGCCGGGACCTCCCGGGAGGTGTGTCCCGGGAGGTCCCGGCCCGTCTGCCCCATTAGTATACCCCCCTGACCCCATTCCCTCTCATCTCAAAACGCTTCCCGTCAGTCTGAAATAAGTTAACCAAAAATAAGCCAGAAAGTGGTTTAAATCAAATACCACCGATTTGTTTTTCAGCCCTCATTTTTCTTGTGTTTTTTAAATATTTTATTAACCCCCCCCCCCCCCGCCATCAGGTGTATATATATCGCCCTGACCCGCAGTGCTCAACTCAGAGAATCATATCGTTATCCCCAGTCTCTGTCAGGTGGCGCCCCCAAGCGACGGTTTTACTAACGAAGAACCCAACAACAAAAAATGAAACCCGTCCTGATATGACCTTAGATGTTGCAAGGACGTAAAACTCCAACAAGCATCAACCAACAAGAACTGGAAAAATGATGGGTAAGATATGAAACAGTTTGTCGTTTTACGTCCTAGCAACATCTAAGGTCATATCAGGATGAGCACCGACTTGTGACAGTACGCATTCATGGCGACGTTATAGTGTTACCTTACTGGGAGATCAGGCTGCCGACAGGATGAGCCGATATGCCAGTCACATTATCCTGATCCTGTGCTGACCAGTCCTCGTCCTATCCTAATAATGCCGAACACCAGGCTAGGTATCGACAAGTATCAATTTGATAATGGCATATCGGGAAGACTTTATAGTGGTATGTATGTATGTATGTATGTATGTATGTATGTATGTATGTATGTATGTATGTATGTATGTATGTATGTATGTATGTATGTATGTATGTATGTATGTATGTATGTGATGTATGCATGCATGCATGTCATGTATGTATGTATGTATGTATGTATGTATGTATGTATGTATGTATGTATGTATGTATGTATGTATGTATGTATGTATGTATGTATGTATGTATGTATGTATGTATGTATGCCAACATTGGACAATGAAAAAACTGAAAACCTTGAGGGATTTTATATTTGGTGGCGGCTGGGGGTACTCCCCCAGAAATTCTTAGATGCTCTGTGGTGAATTTTGGACCCAATAATCTGTCAGATTTATATAATATTACTATATTAATGGGACTGCAGGGTTTCCCACATTGGAAAATGAAAAAGAACGGAAGATCGGCATATGGTGATGATGGGGACATAAAATATTGTACACCTGGGGTAAAACCGCAAGGATTGGCAAGCCTGCGTGTGTATGCGTGTGTATGCGTGTGTGCGTGTGTGCGTGTGTGCGTGCATGCATGCATACAATCTCAGCTTGAGCCGCAATGCTGGCTGTACAATCCAGCCTACCAGGGGAGTTAGTTGGGTGGTGAGGAGGAGGGACCTTAAAATACTTCAGTCACAACCGGTGTGGCGGTTTCAGCTGACTGCCAGTTTCAGCTGACTGTCAGTTTCCTGCGCATCCATCAAAATCTAACAGCATCGTGATTAACCTTATATATTTAATATATTGTTTTTGGTAAAGATGTTTTCTATATGTGTACTAAGCGATTTGTTTCTAGGTGGTGTGGTTTTAGAGATATATAACTTTTCCTTTATTTTCTGTATGAAGATTTCTCGCGACCATTGACAATGCCTTGAGTTTGATGGTACGTGCAGTGCAAACCATTAGTTTTATTCGAAATTAATAGAAATCAAGAACCCTAACCATATAAATTTTATATAATCTTTTTGGTAAAGATGTTTTCTATATGTGTACCAGGCGATTTGTTAATAGGTGGTCTGGTTTGAGAGATACATCACTTTTTCTGTATTTTCTGTATGATGATTGCTCGCGACCATTGACAATGCCTCGAGTTTGAGTCTATGCGCACGGCTGAAACTGACAGTGAGCTGAAACCGCCACACCGGTGCAGACAGTGTGTGGCTGAGTCTAGAGGGAAGGTACAAGCCCATCACCCCCCACCCCCCACCCCCGCCCGTCCTCACCCGGCTGGCAGAGAGCAGGACGAGACTACAGGAGTAATCGACTCCTGTAATCGACTAGTTCGTCATTACAGCCGCGCGGTGCATTGTGGGATGTGTAACAGCAAAACAAACCGGCGAGAAGCACATGGCACATGCTAAGACACAGGGTGCAGCTATGAAATGTGCTAGATTCAGCTCATCTCAGCTCTTGTTTGAAACATATCACATTATCAGCATGTCTTATGCCATCTGCATTTATATAGACATCTAGACAAATCTGGTCACTCAGACTAGTGTTAGAGCCATAGCCAGTCAGTTTTACTTATTTTATTCGTTTTTATTTACATCCTATGGATGTAAATGATGCATTTACATCAATATAATCAGCACATCTTATGCCATGTGCATTTAGATTTAGGAAAATCTAGGCACTCAGACTAGTGTTAGAGCCATAGCCAGAGTACTCAATGCATTGTCAATGGCAGTGAGCAATCTCCATACAGAAAAATTTAATTATTGATAAAACCACACCACCTGGAGACAACCCGCTTGGAACACATATAGAAAACATGTTTATCAAAAAGATAATATTAAATTGATATGGTTAGGGTTTTGGATTTCTATTAATTTTGAATAAAACTGACGTTTTTCACTGCGCGTATAGGCAAACTCAATGGCCGTACGCCTTTGCTTTGCTCCCAACGCCGTTTTCAGCGCATGCGCAGTCGGAACCGTGATCTAGTTTATTGGCAGAGCCCGGCCATGATGCCGGTGGGTGGGTGAGTGAGGGGGTGGGTGAGTGAGGGGGTGGGTGGGTGGGTGAGGGGGTGGGAGAGGAGCGACACCCATTCCACCCTCCCTCCAGCTGGCGGGACCTCATTGTGACTGGCCCCGATCGGGAGGTGACCTAGGATAACCCTCCCCCCACCCCCACCCCTACCCAACCAGACGGGATGCCGAATGAGTTAAGCGTCCGTCTCCTGTTTTGGGAGATCGGAGGATCCGAACCCCATGGGTTCGAACCATGGTCGAGTCAAGCCAATGGATAGGACAATGACTGGTTGGCTCAGTGTCAGGATAATAGTGGGATATAAGGTCATGGTGCTGGTGGTCTGGTCTCCCAGTGGGGCAGCACTATAAAGTAGCCATGAATGTGCACTGTCACAAGTCGGTGACCTTAGATGTTGCTGGGACGTACAAGAAGAAACAAAATCAAACCATCCCTACCAACCCCCTCACTCTTTATGTCGGAGACCAAACGGGATGGCCGAATGAGTTAGAGCATCCATTTCCCGTGCTGGTAGATCGTGGGTTCGAGTCCCTGTCGAGTCAAACCAATGACTTTATAATTGATACTTGTCGCTTCCTAGCCAGGCGCTTGGCATTATTAGGATAGGGCAAGGACTGGTGTGCTCAGTGTCAGGATAATGTGACTGAGTGGGATACCAGGTCATGGTGCCGGCGGCCTGGTTTCCCAGTGGGACAGCACTATAAAGTCGCCATGAGTGCACACTGTCACAAGTCGGTACCCGTCCTGATATGACCTTAGATGTTGCTAGGACGTAAAACAACAACAAACAAACATTTATGTCGGACACTAAACCAATATACTCATGAAACGAGAGTGTACATTTTTAAAACCACTGGTTACAAAATAACACCCTTTCCGCCCACACCCACTACAATGTGTCCCAAATCATCAACCTAGTCGGTGTGTGTGTAGCCTGTGGCGAGCGTATCGACTCGGGTGTGTGTCTGTGTGTGTGTGTGTGTGTGTGTGGGGGGGGGCTGTATCAGCGTTATTTCCCGATGAACAGCAGGTGGATTGATGGATGGTGGAGGAGGCACAGACCCACTTACAGCCCTTACTCCAGTCACAACCGGTGCGGTCAGAGTCTAGGGGGAAGGTACAAGCCCATGAGTGGTGTTCTCTGTGGCGCAGTGGTTAGAGTGTCTATGTCCGACTCCTAATGTGAAGGTCGGTGGTTCGATTCCATGTGTCCCCCATCTCTGCGAATTTGGATTTCCACCGCTGTGTATAACTTACAGCGTCGTCAAAGGCCAGTTGCTCTCATACCATGTCTATGTAGTGTGGGAGGTTAAAAATCCCTCGGGTCGGTAAAAGTGTAGGCTCGGGCTTTCTATCGACAAACTGTCTAATGGTGAAAACAAGTCTATTCAGACTTATCCATGATTGGCAGTATAAATCTTCAAGGAAAAAGAAAAAAAATCACCGATAGACCGGGTTACTACTGGCCAAGGTCAAACAAACCCATCACATTTGAAAAATATGGCCACTTGCTCGGTACTCGCACCCAACACTCCTTTTAAGAATAAGGTGCTTACACGTCACATACTAACAAGTATTGCACTATATAGTGCTGCCCAGCAGTGAAAACAAGTTAACACTCATCCCTTATGAGCAAGGTAAATAAAGGTGGAAAGTTGCGCCACATTAATTTTAAGCTGCCACGTCTGATGAAACATACACATTTCAAAACCAAAATAATTAACTAGATTTGATTCTACATATCTAACTTAGATACTGATGCAGTTATTAAGCATTTGGTGCCACATAGAAGGGAATACTGAGACAATTTAATAGAACCTGTCGCTGTAGTTTTGGTGTGCATGCCAAAACTAATTTGACATGTTTACACTTCAAATATCTCAAAGCTTAACCATTCAAAAGAAAAGTTACGTCAAACTAACGTAAGGTAGATAAGGATCAACCTAATATATTTATCTCAGAAAATGACAGAAGCTCGGATTATGCAGCTTTAATAATAAAAGAATCTCGTCGTAATAAATCTGAAGCGATTAAAGTTGCATAGTCCGATGATTTTGAGTTTCTGTCATTTTCTGAGATGAGATTAATATTTTAGGTTGATCGTTACAATCTACTTTACTTTTAGTTTGAAGAAACTATTATTTTTAATGGGTAACTTTGGAGATATTTGAAGTGCAACCATGCAAACTTAATTTTGGCAAGCACGCCAAAACTCTGACAGCATAAGCTTCTGCGGTAACAGGTTATATTAAATTGCCTCGTTATTCCCTTCTGTGTGGTGATAAATGTTTAATAAGTGCACCAGTATCTAAGTTAGATATGTAGAATCAAATCTAGACAATTGTTTCGGTTTTGAAAATTGGATGTTTTCATTGGACTATGCAACTTTAAGACATCCCTCGTGTAGGCGACAACTGCGCATGCCCCACATAGGGGGCGGCACCAGTGTACATTAGTAAGTTCTGCTTTTCTGCAACGGCATCAACCCCACCACACGCAGACAACATGCTGACTGCGCATTCTCCAATCAGACAGACCTGACAGCCCAGACTCAACAATGACAACCCCCCCCCCCCCTCCATACCACCTTTTCCCCCCTGACCCTAAATTATAAACCAATAATTCCACCCTTTAATTTTTATTATAATAATCTTTTTAACATCTACATCTCTCCCTTCCATTCCACCCACACGCGTCCCAGATTCAAACAACCCCAGCCGACATCAATATTATTATCAATTCTATGATCGGCGAAATAGTCCTCACGCCCCCTTCATGCTCTATTCCGCTCGATTCCACCCCCCCCCCCCCACCCACCCCCATAACTTCTTACGCAAAAGCACCCCCTTTCCCCTAGACCACACTTCCCCCCTCCGACACATCCATACCCCAACAGACCACACTCACACCCCCCTCCCTCACCCCCGACACATCCATACCCCAACAGACCACACAACCCCCCTCTCTGACCCCCGACACATCCATACCCCAACAGACCACACACACCCCCGACACATCCATACCCGAACAGACCACACACACACCCTCCCTCACCCCCGACACATCCATACTCCAACAGACCACCCCCCTCCCTCACCCCCGACACATCCATCCCCCCCCCCCCCCCTCACATGCATTATATCTTAGCTTCAGCACACATGTCCATCCACTTCCCCGCTAACTGTACGCCCCCCCCCCCCCCCCCCCACACACACACACACCTCTCCCTCAGACCTGACATGAGATACCAGACACCCCCAACACCCCACACCTCGGATCCAGCCCGCCTCTGTGGATCAGCGTGCTCGCGTAATAAGATCCCGCCCGCCGGTCTCGCCGCCGCCCGATGGGGGCGCCACTATCTGGGTCAGGCTATTTATAGCAGGGCGGTGCCAGTGCTCGAGTCTGGCTGCCCGCCGCTCGTTACGGGCGTCGTTAGCACCATGGGGGTGTTGTCTTGTCTGCTACCACTGCCACCTCCACCCTCACCCACCCTCCCACCCACCCACCCACCACCACTGTATCTACACCTAACACCAACACCAACACCAGCACCAGCACCAGCACCAGCAGACCTAGATAAAGGATTCACCCACTACTCGCAGGACACGGGTGAATACCAACCCTATATAAAAACAGTCGAAAAAGCGGGTTAATGAATTGAGAGCCTAATTTCACAATCTAAGAAGCAACAATTATTCTTTACATATGTCTTATTGATAGCCCGCTATCTTTGAGTTGAAAAATATAATATAATATTTAGTTTAATAAGATTTAAAAGTGAAATCGATGGCGTTCTGTGGCCGCCATCTTGTCTTTTTGCATTCTCTCCCATTTCACCAAGTCTGTGCCGATATAAGTAACCATTTGACACTGGAGGCAGGCAGTCTACTTCTTGTTCCATACTAACGCTATTTTCGCCCGTATTTAGACTATGTTGTCTTTCACCCGTGTACCACAAGTACCGGGTGAATCTTTTATCTACAGCAGACCCAACACCATCTCCACATCTAACATCAACACCACTAGCACCAGCACCACCAACACACTTGCTAACCGGACCGCACTTCGTCCACACCTCTCTCTATCTCATCTCTGCTGGCCTTGCTCCTCCTTGATAATGTCTGAAAAGAGTTCCAGGGCCCGCCAGCATTTCACTTTCTACTCTTAATCTGTCCATGTCTTTGGCTCGCTGGCTGGACACCATAGAGCAAATAGACACGGTCCTTTGACTCAACTCTCCATTTCTCTTTCCTCTATACTATACCGTTTTTTTTTGTCTCCCGGGCTTACTTCTCCCCCTGATCAAGGGAGTTCTTTGCTTGGGTGGGGCCTTTTCTTTACCTTATCGTTTTCTCTCGCTTTGTTCTTCTTGCGGGAACCACTGGGCCCACCTTCCTCCTGAACCCTTGCTGCTGTAGACTGGATATGAGTGCTCTGCTACCACCGGACCGGAGTGAATCGGGGCCGCCCCAACGATTCGTCATTTTGAATGTTGCAAAGACATCCCCAGCTTCTACAACCGTCCCACTTGAAGATTAATCTTCAACCGAAAATTGGACCGATTTATCGGGGCCTTTCATATATTGCTGCAGTTTTGCAGCCGGTAACCGTCGTATGGTTACAAACCCCCCAAAAGCAAGCCACCACCATCACACCTAACAACATCAGCAGCAGCAGCAGCAGCACCACCACCACACCTAACATCAGCACCACATCCCAGACCAATCACCACCACCGCCACAACCAACACCATCTCCACCATCACACTCAGCACCGGCACCGTGTATGTGTATGTGTATGTGTGTGTGTATGTGTGTGTGTATATGTGTGTGTATGTGTGTGTGTATGTGTGTGTGTGTGTATGTGTGTGTGCATTACTGTGTATGTGCGTGTGCTCGAGTGAGTGTATGTGTCTGTGTAGGTGCAACATGACCGGAAGTGGTTTATTTTGAGATGCGCGCGACGCTTTCACTTCTAGGTCAAGCCGCGCCGAACCACCATCAGCTGTCTGACTACCACTGACACAGTTGGTTTCTAATCATGGCCGCCGACTACTGTTTATAAAATTGCGGGTCAACGAACTCACAGTTGCACTGCCATGTCACGCCATTATAGCCGTCGGAGAACAATCAATCAGAAAGCATCGGTAATCGTTAGAGATCGATACCGCTACACCGCTCCCCAGCATTAAAAACACACCACCTAGATCACCAAACCTGGACGATACATATCTATAGTATATATATAAATACCATGTAAATATATTATATGTTATGAATGTAACATGATATGGCCGGAAGACCAGTTACTCTGTTTTTTTTTTTTTATTGACGAGGTATTTACTCTGCCCATAACGTATAAGCTCCTGTCAGGGTGCTTGTTTTCAACGCTGGACAGCTGTGGTGCTGTCTTGATCTGTTCCTTTGCCCAGGAGTGTTTACCTGTGTCTGCTCGGGTGCGAAAAAATACCTTTATTTGCTGAATAAAATGATCATTTACCATTTTTTTTTGGTTTAAATGTGTATGCCATAAACACACCAGTTCAGCGTTACTAAGACAGGGACTGGTTGGCGCAGTGACAGGATAATGTGACTGACTAGGATATTAGGTCATGGTGTGGGACTGGGGCTGTACTATTAAAGTTGCTATTAGTGAGCACTGTCAGAAGTCAGTACCCACTCTAATATGACCTCATATGTTACTAGTACAGGGATGAAAGTGGTCTCTGGGGAAAAAAGCGGAAATGCTGATATTCTCCCATAGGTTCATCATTGTCAGGGAGTCGCGGAAAAACGCCGGAAGTCGGGTTACATATATATTGGTATACGCTGATAGTGCTGCACCATCTGAAGCATGGATTAGTAGTGTATGCTGATAGTGCTGCGGCGCTTGCAGCATTTATTAATATTAATAGTGTACACTGATAGTGCTGCGGTCTTCACACCACATATTAGTATACATTGATGGTGCGGTGGGATTGAAAAATCTCGGAAATCCGCGGAATCGCGGAGATCTTTCATCCCTGCTAGTATGTAAAACCAGGCGCGGTAGCCGAATCGGTAGAGCGCTGGCCTCGTGTGCAGGATTCTGGTCGAGTCAAACCAATGACATATCAAATCTATACTTGTCACTACCTAGCCTGGCGATAGTTAGCTCAATATCAGGATAATGTGACTAAGTGGGATATCAGATCATGGTGCCTGCGGCCTGATTTCCCAGCAGGGCAGCACTATAAAGTCTATGAATGCATAGTATCACAAGTCGGTACCCGTCCTGATATGACCTTAGATGTTGCCAGGACGTAAAACCCAGACGGGATGGCCGAATGAGTTAGAGCGTCCGTCTCCCGTGTTGGTAGATCGTGGGTTCGAACCCTGGTCAAGTCAAACCAATGACTTAAAAATTGATACGTGTTGCTTCCTAGCCTGGCGCTCGGCATTATTAGGATAGGGCAAGGACTGGTTGGCTCAGTCTCAGGATAATGTGACTGAGTGGGATATGAGGTCATGGTGCTGGCAGCCTGATCTTCTAGTGGGGGGCGGCCTGATCTTCTAGTGCACTATAAAGTCGCCATGAGTGCACACTGTCACAAGACGGTATCCATCCTGATATGACCTTATATGTTGCTAGGATGTAAAACAACAACAAACAAACAAAGCCAGGACGTAAAACAAACAAAAGCACTATAAAGTCGCCATGAGTGTGTGCAGTCACAAGTCGGTACCCATCCTGATGAGACCGTAGATGTTCCCAGGACGTAAACTCCAACAACCAACTAAGATATATTTTTTTAAAACACCAATAAAACAAAGAGCAAGCAAGGATGTTCTGAGGAAGTTATGTGGGTCAGTGAAGGATCAGTGATCACAGGCATATCCAACATGGCGTGCACGTTTACAAATACCACACACCTAACCTTTCCTTTTCGCGAGTCATCTCTCACCCACGTCTAAAAGCACCGCAATGAAATGTGACACACGAAACCAATAAAAGCCCACAGAAGGGAGCGTGGGCTTGAATGTAGTGTGGGTAAAAAAAGCACACTAACCAGCACCCAAATACCACGTGACCCATCACTCGGGCCTCTTAAATACGCGAGTCATCGCTCACCCACGTCTAAAAGCACCGCAATGAAATGTGACACACGAAACCAATAAAAGCCCACAGAAGGGAGCGTGGGCTTGAATGTAGTGTGGGTAAAAAAAGCACACTAAACAGCACCCAAATACCACGTGACCCATCACTCGGGCCTCTTAAATACGCGAGTCATCTCTCACCCACGTCTAAAAACACCGCAATGAAATGTGACACACGAAACCAATAAAAGCCCACAGAAGGGAACGTGGGCTTGAATGTAGTGTGGGTTAAAAAAGCACACTAACCAGCACCCAAATACCACGTGACCCATCACTCGGGCCTCTTAAATATTCATCAACTCTGTTTGATCGATACACGGTACACTCATGGCAACTTTATAGTGCTGTCCCTCCTGGATACCATGCTCCAATATCCACACTCAGTCAGTTATATTATCCTGACACCCAGCAAACAAAGCAGTCCTTGACGATTCTTCCTCACAACAAACACCAGGCTGGCACCAGACGGGATTGGACGAATGAGTTGAGCCTCCATCTTATGTTTTTGGTAGATCATGGGATTCGAACACACGGGTTCCAGCCTTGGTCAAGTCAAACCAATGACGTCCAAATTTATACTTGTCGCTTCCTAGCCAGGCGTTTGGCATTATTAGGATAGGGCAAGGAACAGTTGGCTCAACATCAGAATAATGTGACTGAATCAGGTGATGGTGCTGGCGGCCTGGTTTCCCAGTAGGGCACTACTATGGGTCACCTTGAGTGTGCACTGTCACAAGTCGGTACTTGTCCTGATATGACCGTAGGTGTTGCTAGGACGTAAAACAACAATAACAAACCCCCCAATATCCACCCACATTCAGTCAGTCACATTATCCTAACACCGAGCAAAGAGGGTCGTGGGTTCGGGCCATGGTCGAGTCAAACCAATGACTTGAAAATTGGTGCTTGTCACTTCCTAGCCAGGCGCTCGGCATTACTAGGACAGGGCAAGGACTGGTGTGCTCAGTGTCAGGATAATGTGACTGAGTGGGATACCAGGTCATGGTCCCGGCGGCCTGGTTTCCCAGTGAGACAGCACTATAAAGTCGCCAGGATGCGCACTGCCACAAGTCGGTACCCGTCCTGATATGACCTTAGATGTTGCTAGCACGTAAAACAACAACAAACAAACAACAAACAAACACACCGAGCAAAGAAGCCGGTCATTGCCCTATCTGCCTGAGAATAAACACCAGGAAAGATGGCGACAAGTATCGCTTATTGCGCCCCTCACTCTCCTCCCCCCACCAACAAAAATCGTCCCTGCTTTAACTCAGTTTGGGATCAAACCCATGCAAGGCCCGGGACCCAGCCAACCCCGCCCGGTCCCGGTCATGATTAAAGCTGCATAGTCCGATGAAGCATCAAATTTTCAAAATCAAAACAATTATCTAGATTTGATTCTACATATCTAACTTAGATACTGATGCACTTATTAAGCATTTGTTGGCACATAGAAGGGAACACTGATTTAATGGAACCTGTTAGAAGCCTATGGTATCACTATCAGAGTTTTGGCAAGTTTGCCAAAATTATTTTCACATGTTTGAATTGGAAAAATCTCAAAAGGTAGCCATTTCAATTAAAAGTTACTTCAGACTAAATTAAAGTAGATTATAATGATCGAATCAATATACTTATCTCAGAAAAATGTCAGAAACTCAAGACCATCGGACTATGCAACATTAAAGTTGCATAGTCCAATGCTTTTCGGTTTCTATAATTTTCTGAGTTAAATATATTAAATTGATTGTTATAGCCTCCCTTACTTTAGTTTGAAGTAACTTTTATTTTAAATGTCTAACTGTTGAGATATTTGAAGTGCAACCATCCACAAATAACTTTGGCAAGCACGCCAAAAGTCTGACACCATAGGGCTTCTGCAGTAACAGGTTCTATTAAATTGGCTCTGGATGCCCTTCTATATGGCGACAAGTGCTTGTATAAGTGCACTTGTATCTCAGTCGGATATGTAGAATCAAATCTGGATAATTGTTTAGGTTTTGAAAATGTTTTCATCGGACTGTGCAGCTTTAAGTAACTAGCGGCATCCACAGTGTGCCGTCGTTGACGCCATTAACCCCCCCCCCCCCCCCCCCACCCCCTCACCCCCAGCAGCGGTGGACCGTCAGTGCGCAGACGGGCTGCGCATGAATAAAATATGGCGCTTCCGGTGAAGCTGTGGGACGCACGCTTCTCGGAAGATGGCGCTGTGCGTGACTGAGACGCGACCTGGCTGCGGGGCCAGCCTTCCCGCCATCCGCCAGGGGATTTATGGACTCATTTTCTGCCCCTCCCCACACCCTCACCCCTCTTTTTATATTTAAAATGAGGGAGAACGGAACCGAAGTTAAAGTTGCGTAGTCCGATGAAAACATCAAATTTTCAAAACCAAAACAATTATCTAGATTTGCTTCTACATATGTAAATTAGATAGTGGTGTATTTATTAAACATTTGTCGCTACATAGAAGGGAAGATCGAGTCAATTTAATAGAACTTCTTACTGTAGAAGCCTATGGTGTCAGAGTTTTGGCGTGCTTGCCAAAATTAATTTTGCATGCTTACACTTAAAATATCTCAAAAGTTAGCCATTTAAAATAAACATTACTTCAAATTAAAGTAAGGTCGATTATAGCGAGCAACATAATATATGTATCTCAGAAAATATCAGAAACTCAAAACCATCGGACTATGCAACTTTAAATAAATGTGATTAAAGGAAATATTTTAAAGAATAACGAGTACAAATTTCGTCATTAATTCATCATTTGGGTGGGTGGATGGGGGGAGGAGTGTGGGTGTATACAGGTTGGAGGGAACACATCTTGACATAGATAAAGTATTCACCCGGTACTCGCAGTACACGGGTGAATACCAACCCTATATAAAAACGGTCGAAAAAGCGGGTTAAGGAAATGAGAGCCTAATTTCACAATCTAAGAAGCAACATTTATTCTTTACATATGTCTTATTGATAGCCCGCTACCTTTGAGTTGAAAAATATAATATAATATCTAGTTTAATAAGATTTAAAAGTGAAATCGACGGCATTCTCTGGCCGCCATCTTGTCTTTTTGCATTCTCTCCCATTTCACCAACTCTCTGACAATATATGCAGCCATTTGATACTGGAGCCACAGTTTCTACGTCACGTTCCATACTGAACCTATTTTCGCCCGTATTTGCACTACGTTGTCCTTCACCCGTGTACTACAAGTACCGGGTGAATCTTTTATCTAATCTTGACATAGCTGACTCAATCTAGGTTTTTTGTGTGCGACGCTAATCATTTTGGATCAACATCAAATTGTGTCACTGGGGATTTTTTTAAACATGGTTGGTTGCTGGAGTTGCAAATTCCTCTAATTTCACACTCACAAAATCTACTTGAAACTATATGAATCCAATGGGTTTCATGTTTATATTTGACATACATATTTGACATTTATATTTGACATAGATGGAGTTATAAATAACAGAACGCCACATATCTATAGCGCAGTGCTTGTTCAAAACCGGGCGCGGTGGCCTAATCGGTAGAGCGTGGAAGGTCGGGAGTTCGGGTTCCTGGTCGAGTCAAACCAATGACTTTAAAATAGACTACATCACGGTTCCAGCGGCGCAGTGCATTGTGGGATGCATCAGAGCAAAACAAACCCGCGAGAAGCACATGGCACATGCTAATACACTGGGTGCAGCTAGGAAATGTGCTCGTTTCAGCTCATCTCAGCTCTTGTTTGAAACATAGAATACCAATTAATCTTTTATCTAGCATTGCATTTACATCAATATAATCAGCACATCTTATGCCATGTGCATTTAGATTTAGACAAATCTGGGCACTCAGACTAGTGTTAGAGCCATAGCCAGAGTCAGTTTTACTTATTTTATTCATGTTTTTATTCATATCCTATGGTTAATGACATATGTAGAAATAGAAAATGAGTAGGGTTAATCAGATATTGGTTATATATTTCTTTGAAACAAGTTTTTGTTGACACATTTGACAGTTTAATATTTAGAAGAAGAATTACTTCTGGCTAATCAATGGTGATGTAAACATCAGCCTGTAAAGTGACACAATTGCATGTTTCTTAGCTCAAGATGCTTAATTATGGAGAGTTGTGTCTTAAACATATTCATTATATTATTATATTGTATCCTTCCGTCCATGTTTGTGCCAAATTGTTATGTATTTCTATTAATTTGGAATAAAATGGCAGTTTTGCCCTACGCGTATCGGCAAACTCAATGGCCGCAAGCCTTTGCTTTGCTTCCAACACCATTTTCAGCGCATGCGTACTCGGAACCGTTATGTAGTCTATTGATACTTGTCGTTTCCTAGCCTGGCGAGCGGCATTAATAGGATAGGGCAAGGACTGGTTAGCTCAGTGTCAGGATAATGTGACTGAGTGGGATATCGGATCATAGTGCTGTCGGCCTGATTTCCCAGTGGGGCATCACTATAAAGTCACCATGAGTGTGCACTGTCACAAGTCAGTACCCTTCCTGATATGACCTTGGATGTTGCCAGGACGGGACAACCAACCAACCATGTTCAAAAATCCCCAGTGACACACTTTGACGTTTATCCAAAACGATTGGCAACGCAGAAAAAAAGTGTGACCTAGATTGAGTTATCGAGGTCAAGAGGTGATATAGATAAAAGATTCACCCGGTACTTGTAGTACACGGGTGAACGACAACATAGTGTAAAATACGGGCGAAAATAGCTTTAGTGTGGAACATGAAGTAGAAACTGTGATTCCATGATCAAATGACTACATATATTGGCACAGATTTGGTGAAATGGGAGAGAATGCAAAAATTCAAGATGGCGGCCATAGAACGCCGTCAATTTCAATTTTAAATCGTATTAAACTAGCTATTTTATTAAATTTTTCAACTCAAACGTAGCGGGTAAATATGAAGACATCTACAAAGAATAAATGTTGCTTCTTAGATTATGAAAATTAGGCTCTCATTTTATTAACCCGCTTTTTCGACCGTTTTTATATAGGGTTGGTCTTCACCTGTGTACTGCGAGTACGGGGTGAATCCGTCATCTAGAGGAGATACTGATTAGTACAAGTCCCTCTATCCTGTATACACCCACACTCCTACCCCACCCACGTCCAATAATAGCCCGTGGTTATAATAATATTACAGCATGTTCACGCCTTCCCTATGTGAACGGTCAGACAGCGCAGCCCAGGGCACAAAAATAAATCAAATGTAAAAGAACACACAAAAACAGCAATGAAAGAAGATGAGATAAAAGTCAAATAAGATTGATTATATTTCACAACACGCCCGACCAAGGCGTCGGCTGACAGCTGACTAGGTACGCTCACGGCGAAGCTGGTGGCTAAAGGAATAACTAAATAAATAAATAACTAAATAAACAAACAATAGGAATAAATAAATAAATAACTAAATAAACAAACAAACAAGCCATACACAATAACTCGTCCAAAAGAGCAGCAATAAAAAAATGTTAAAAACTGCCAAAAACAAAACGCAAAATATTCAGCTCTAGTTTTAAAAATAAATATAAATGTACTTGCATATATATAAAAAAAACTATACAAGTGCCGTTCCCCTCGGGCATGTAATGTAGTGACATGCCTAGCCATCTGGAGCTCGAGGAAAATGGTCACCAAAAGGATGACGCATAGCTTCTGCGTCGCAATTTTAACTTATATGGTGCTTTACGAAAAATTAAAATGCCCAAAGGAAATATTTGGTTAGGATTCATCATGAGTGAGTGAGTATTTAATTTTCCAGCAAAATCTCTCAATGGTGATAGCTACTTTAAAATTGATACTTGTCGCTTCCTACTATCCTAGCCAGGCGCTCGGCATTATTAGGATAGGGAAAGCACTGGTTGGCTCAGTGTCGTGATAATGTGACTGAGTGGGAAATCGGGTCATGGTGCCGACGACCTGATCTCCCAGTGGGGCAGCACTATAAAGTCGCCATTAGCGCGCAGTGTCACAAGTCGGTACCCGTGCTAATATGACCTTAGATGTTGCCAAGACGTAAAACCTCCCAACAACTCAACGGTGGTATATTTTTTTTTAGGTGTGTTGCTTTACGTCCTAGCAACATTTAAGCTCATATCAGGATGGGTACCGACTTGTGACTGCATTAATGGCGACTTAATAGTGACGACCCACTGAGAGATTAGGCCAAGGGCATCATGACCTGATATCCCACTCAGTCACATTATCCGGACACTGTGCTAACCAGTCCATGTCCTATTCTATTAATGCCGAGCGCCATGCTACTTACTAGGTAGAAACATACGCCATTGGCACGGAGAGCCTTAGATAAAAGATTCACCCGGTACTTTTGGTACACGGGTGAACATCAACGTAGTGTAAATACGGGCGAAAATAGCTTTAACATAGAACAGGAAGTAGAATGCCTGCCTCCAGTATCAAATGGATACTTATATAGGCACAGAGTTGGTGAAATGGGAGAGAATGCAAAAAGACAAGATGGCGGCCATAGAACGCCATCGATTTCACTTTTAAATCTGATTAAACTAGATGTTTTATTATATTTTTCAACTCAAAGGTAGCGGGTAAATATAAAAACATATATAAAGAACATATTTTGCTTCTTAAATTAAGACATTCACTCAATTAATTTCCCCAGCATGTCGAAATTCTTTGCCAGCTTTTCTAATGGGTTGGTTTTCACCCATGTCTTGTCAGTACGGGGTGAATCTTTTATCTAGGAGAGCGTGTGCTCTACCATTCAGCAAAAGCAGTTTGAAGGCAAAAACATGACTTAGCAAACCCCCATTTCAAGAAAATGCCGATTAATAGACATGAACACTCCAATGTCAGAGACAAATAGGACACAGTAGTTGCACACTGGTCTGGCCAAAATTCCAATGGTTAAATCATTCGTTAATTTTTTTTTTAAGCCATAGGAATGCATATATTTTACTGAATGGCATTGATCTTTTAAAATTCCTATATATACTGCTCCTCTACCATCACTACCCTATCAAATAGAATACCGAACACGATGGAAATTGAATTTGTTCTTCAGATATAATATAATATAATATAATATATAATATAATTTGTTTGTTGTTTTACGTCCGTTGGTTATTGGAGTGTCCAACCAAAGACGCATGGCATATTTTTGTTTGTTTTACGTCCTAGCAACATCTAAGGTCATATCAGGACGGGTACCGACTTGTGACAGTGCGCACTCATGGCGACTTTATATGCTGTCCCACTGGGAAACCAGGCCAGCATCACCATGACCTGATATCCCACTCAGTCACATTATCCTGACACTGAGCCAATCAGTCATAATATAATATAATATAATATAATAGGGTGTTTCCTAACAGAATTGAATTCCGGTGAACACAATAAGCTCTCTCCTGACTCCACCCCCTTTTTATTTTAACACCGCCCCTCACTCCTACCATCAGCACCGCCCACGCGCACAACTTCCAGTCAAAACAAGCCCACCCGCCCTCCCACCCACGTGACCCAGAAAAGAAGAGTAGACCGAGACCCAGCATGCAGAGCGGCGGAAGTGTGTAAATGGCCAATGATTTCGCCACAAACCGCGGCTCATCTGGGCTCAAATTACCGACGTTTTCACCGCGTTCACACTGAGCGTTCACATGGCGGGACGGACAGTAACGCGCCACACAGGCTCACTGCGCCACCTGGGAGGCGCCACTGGTACTAGCACTCTCCACGGGCACTGCCTCCCACACCACGTTAGGAGCCACCTCACTATGGGCACTGCCTCCACTGAGACCGCCTCCCACACCACCTCACAACAGGCACTACCTCCCACCGAGACTACCTCCTACACCACCTCACAACGGGCACTGCCTCCCACTTACACTGACCCCCCCCTTACATTGCCTCCCACACCACCTCACAACAGGCACTGCCTCCCACACCACCTCACAACAGGCACTGCCTCCCACTTACACTGCCTCCCACACCACCTCACAACAGGCACTGCCTCCCGCACCACCTCACAACGGGCACTGCCTCCCACTTACACTGCCTCCCACACCACCTCACAACAGGCACTGCCTCCCGCACCACCTCACAATGGGCACTACCTCCCACTTACACTGCCTCCCACACCACCTCACAACAGGCACTGCCTCCCACACCAACCTCACAACGGGCACTACCTCCCACTTACACTGCCTCCCATACCACCTCACAACAGGCACTGCCTCCCACACCACCTCACAACGGGCACTGCCTCCCACTTACACCGCCTCCCACACCACCTCACAACAGGCACTGCCTCCCACCGAGACTACCTCCCACACCACCTCACAACGGGCACTGCCTCCCACTTACACTGCCTACTACACCACCTCACAACGGGCACTGCCTCCCACTTACACTGACCCCCCCACTTACACTGCCTCCCACACCACCTCACAACAGGCACTGCCTCCCACACCACCTCACAACAGGCACTGCCTCCCACTTACACTGCCTCCCACACCACCTCACAACAGGCACTGCCTCCCGCACCACCTCACAACGGGCACTGCCTCCCACTTACACTGCCTCCCACACCACCTCACAACAGGCACTGCCTCCCGCACCACCTCACAACGGGCACTGCCTCCCACTTACACTGCCTCCCACACCACCTCACAACAGGCCCTGCCTCCCACTCCACCTCACAACGGGCACTACCTCCCACTTACACTGCCTCCCACACCACCTCACAACAGGCACTGCCTCCCACGGAGACTACCTCCCACACCACCTCACAACAGGCACTGCCTCCCACTTACACTGCCCCCCACCCACAGTGATGAGTGAGTGAGTGAGTGAGTGAGTGAGTGAGTGAGTGAGTGAGTGAGTGAGTGAGTGAGTGAGTGAGTGAGTGAGTGAGTGAGTGAGTGAGTGAGTGCGCGCGCTGTGATTCATCATCCTTTTCTTCTTCCTCCACCACACAGGTCAGTCATAATTGGATGACACACAGCAAACGCAGGTAGTCACATAAACCAACAACAAGCAAAACAAACCCCACACCGTCTAATTCATACAAGACCAGACACCACATTTAGATCTATGTAGTCGGTCAATTTCAAGCTAACTGTTGACATGGCAACCAGCGGTTATGTATGTTTCTCATTGTCTCCCCACCCCCACCCACCCCATCACTCCACTCTACTCACTCAAAAAAAGTTCTAAAAATCCCCTCTTCGCCACACACACACACACACACAAACACACTAGCGTGGTGCCCTACTTAGTAGAAATGCCGCGCATTCCAGGAATTGTTCCCAGCTCCCATCATGCACCGCGCGGCGAGGTGTTCGTGACAACAACAAAAACAGGCTGGGGGAGCGGGGGGGCGGTTAGTCAGGAGCTACTGGTTCCACATTCTGCCACAGGGGGGACAAAGTGTGAGGCGTACGGCCGAGCGTGAACAGTGAAAAATATAGACCCCCCCCCCCCCCACTCACACACACTCACCTCCTCCTACGGTAAAGAATACAGAATCCCCCCCCCCCCCCTCCCCACCCGTGTGAATAGTGCAGTGTAGTACATGTACACCTGACCTACCTGCTTGCTCCAGATCAAACAAGAGTTGATCCCCCCAAGCCTCTCAATCCCCCCACTCGACCAGCTGACACCCACCCGGCTCTGCCTGCCGGGGATGTCGCTCAAATATGGAGGGCACTGTCGGATCGGACGATGGAGGGGAGGGGGGGGGGGGGGAGAAAAAGAAAGGCATCAACAATAAAGGAGGGGGGTGGTGGGTGGGGGAGTTGACAAAGGTTGTCTATTCCATATATTAGTGATGACTGGACTGACTAGACAGCGCTGGTCTGCTTGTGTATACATGTATGTATATGTGTATACATGTCTATGTAACCAGTGGTCCACAACTGGTTCATCAAAGGGTGTGGTGTGTGCTGTCCTGTCTGTCGAAAAGTGCATATAAAAGACACATTGCTGCTTATCGGAAAGAGTAGCCTATGTGGCGACAGCGGATTTCCTCCAAAGAAATATCTCAGAATGATGTGGCAGAAGCGGGTTTCCTCCAAAGAAATGTCAGAATGACCATATGTTTGACGTCCAAAAGACTGACTCATGGACATCACTCTCACAGCAGAGAGCTAAATGGAGAGCGGCAGTCAAGAAATGAAAGCAGTCTTTGTCGCATCACGACCGACAGCATGATGATGATGAGCCAATGATAAAAATCAATGTGCTCTAGAGGCGTCGTTAAATAAAACAAGTTTTACTTTACTGTGTCTCTTTATGTATGTAGAGGCAGCAATCATGAAGGAATTCCCAGCGCCGATCTGACGGGGGGCGGGGGGAGGGGGAGATGTGTTGAGGTCTTGATGGATGGAGTATAATTATTACAAGCAACCTTCATTTTTCTTCCTTTAAACCTGATGTAACGACGTTTTCGCCACCAGACTCTTCAATTCACTGCTTAATCACTACCCCCCCCCCACCACCACCACTCCCAGCCTTAACCACAATCGGGGATCCCCCCACCCCCTTTGTCCCATCTTGAGAACACGCCCCACATTCCGCCCCGCATTCCGCAGCACCCCCCCCACCTCCACATCAAACGCCTGTGGAATGGCACAGTTGACCTAGAATCACAAGCTCGCCCCCCCCTCCTCCACCCCACCCCACGCACCAGCACTTGACAAAGGTTGTCTATTCCATATATTAGTGATGACTGGACTGACTAGACAGCGCTGGTCTGCTTGTGTATACATGTATGTATATGTGTATACATGTCTATGTAACCAGTGGTCCACAACTGGTTCATCAAAGGGTGTGGTGTGTGCTGTCCTGTCTGTCGAAAAGTGCATATATATAAAAGACACATTGCTGCTTATCGGAAAGAGTAGCCGATGCGGCGACAGCGGATTTCCTCCAAAGAAATATCTCAGAATGATGTGGCAGAAGCGGGTTTCCTCCAAAGAAATGTCAGAATGACCATATGTTTGACGTCCAAAACACGGACTCATGGACATCACTCTCACAGCAGAGAGCTAAATGGAGAGCGTCAGTCAAGTAATGAAAGCAGTCTTTGTCACATCACGACCGACAGCATGATGATGATGAGCCAATGATAAAAATCAATGTGCTCTAGAGGCTTCGTTAAATAAAGCAAGTTTTACTTTACTGTGACTCTTTATGTATGGAGAGGCAGCAATCATGAAGGAATTCCCAACGCCGATCTGACGGGGGGTGGGGGGGGATGTGTTGAGGTCTTGATGGATGGAGTATAATTAGGACAAGCAACCTTCCACTTCCAATTTTTCTTCTTTTAAACCCGATGTAACGACGTTTTCGCCACCAGACTCTTCAATTCAGTGCTTAATCACCCCCACCCCCACCCCCCCACCACCACTCCAAGCCTTAACCACAATCGGGGATCCCCCCACCCCCTTTGTCCCATCTTGAGAACACGCCCCACACACCCCGCATTCCGCAGCACCCCCCACCTCCACCCCCACATCAAAGGCCTGTGGAATGGCACAGTTGACCTGGAATCACAAGCTCGCCCCCCCTCCTCCACCCCACCCCCACGCACCACCACTGCAGACAGGTGGCGCCCCCGTACCGAGCAGACACCCAGCTCGAAGACCCGACGCAGGACATAAACAGACGGACAGACAGACAGACGCGCACACACACAGCCAGACGGACGCACAGACAGACAGACCAACAGACAAAAAGGACCCGAGGCCTGTCAGAGCTCAGAAGGCAGCAGGCCAAACACTTGCTGCAAAGTGTGGATGTCCAGGTGGTTATTCAAATACCAGTCAGGCAGAATGGAGTGGTACCAACAAGTACAGGTCCACAATCGCTTAACCGAAATTCTTAAATCTGATCCATAATTATCCTCTATTTCATTTATCAGCACATTATTCTATAAATAAACTGGAATATTAAATATTGCAGTCTTTATGTATTGCACTTAGTTTGAGTATTTGTGCATTTTTACTGTTTGATTAATACCGTTAGTTTGAAATCAATTTAAATGAATTATGCCAAACACAACTGGACTAAGGATTTCAGATATGGGCCTGTGGCCGGCATTACCATTTAAAGTTGCATAGTCCGATGGTTTTGAATTTCTGTATTTTTTATGAGAGAAATATATTAGATCGATCACTAGTATCTACTTTACATTAGTTCAAAGTTACTTATATTTTAAATGGTAAACTTTTGAGATATTTTGAGTGCAAACATGGAAAATTAGTTTTGGCAAGCTTGCCAAAACTCTGACACCATATAATTCTGCAGTAACAGGTTCTGTTAAATTGACGCAGTATTCTACGCAGAAATAAATGCTTAATAAGTGCATCAGTATGTAAGTTAGATATGTAAAATCAAATCAAGATAATTGGTTTGGTTTTAAAAATTTGATATTTCATCAGAATATGTCGCTTTAAGCTAAGATTCCGTATACGATGTATGCGAATGCGGCAAAAATTGACAAAGCATGTAAATACACAAGGGTGCTTCCATATCTCTGAATGTGAATGAAAACAGAAAGTGTATCGCAACGAGGATCGATCGGTGCAAATGTGAATGCTGCTGTGTTTACCACAGGGAACAACAACTTTGGCTTTCCTTCACAAATTTCGAGCAAAAAAAACCCGGAAATGGCATGGGTATCTATGCCACATACCGCATTCGCATGCCGCGTATATGGAATCTTAGCTTTAGTAAGCCTGTCTAATGTGTTACAGTTATGAAGTAGTAATTAGCAGTACTCAGTAGTACTCAGCAGTACTCAGTAGTACTTAGTAGTATTCAGTAGTTATTAGCCATACTTAGCAGTACTCAGTAGTACTTAGCAGTACTCAGTAGTACTTAGCAGTACTCAGTAGTACTTAGCAGTACTCAGTAGTGCTTAGCAGTACTCAGTAGTAATTAGCCATACTTAGCAGTACTCAGTAGTACTTAGCAGTACTCAGTAGTAATTAGCTGTACTTAGCAGTACTCAGTAGTACTTAGCAGTACTCAGTAGTACTTAGCCGTACTCAGTAGTACTTAGCAGTACTCAGTAGTACTTAGTAGCCATACTTAGCAGTACTCAGTAGTACTTAGCAGTACTCAGTAGTACTTAGCAGTACTCAGTAGTACTTAGCAGTACTCAGTAGTACTTAGCCGTACTCAGTAGTACTTAGCAGTACTCAGTAGTAATTAGCCATACTTAGCCGTACTCAGTAGTACTTAGCAGTACTCAGTAGTAATTAGCTGTACTTAGCAGTACTCAGTAGTACTTAGCAGTACTCAGTAGTACTTAGCAGTACTCAGCCGTACTCAGTAGTACTTAGTAGTATTCAGTAGTTATTAGCCATACTTAGCAGTACTCAGTAGTACTTAGCAGTACTCAGTAGTACTTAGCAGTACTCAGCAGTACTTAGCAGTACTCAGTAGTACTTAGCAGTACTCAGTAGTAATTAGCTGTACTTAGCAGTACTCAGTAGTACTTAGCAGTACTCAGTAGTACTTAGCAGTACTCAGTAGTACTTAGCAGTACTCAGCCGTACTCAGTAGTACTTAGCAGTACTCAGTAGTACTTAGCAGTACTCAGTAGTACTTAGTAGTATTCAGTAGTTAATAGCCATACTTAGCAGTACTCAGTAGTACTTAGCCGTACTCAGTAGTACTTAGCCGTACTCAGTAGTACTTAGCAGTACTCAGTAGTACTTAGCAGTACTCAGTAGTACTTAGCAGTACTCAGTAGTACTTAGCAGTACTCAGTAGTACTTAGCAGTACTCAGTAGTACTTAGCCGTACTCAGTAGTACTTAGCAGTACTCAGTAGTACTTAGCAGTACTCAGTAGTACTTAGTAGTATTCAGTAGTTATTAGCCATACTTAGCAGTACTCAGTAGTACTTAGCAGTACTCAGTAGTACTCAGCAGTACTCAGTAGTACTTAGTAGTACTCAGTAGTACTCAGTAGTACTCAGTAGTACTCAGTAGTACTCAGTAGTACTCAGTAGTACTCAGTAGTACTCAGTAGTACTTATCAGTACTCAGTAGTACTTAGCAGTACTCAGTAGTACTTAGCAGTACTCAGTAGTAATTAGCCGTACTTTTGACACAGTTACTAACCAGTGTCACCACTATTCTGGCAACCACCTCATCACAACAACAAAAACAGATCGCCCGAGGGGCACCAGCAAACAACATACAGCAACACTTGCATAATATATTACACTTTCCAACACCTCAGAGATTCTGCGAAATGCACCCCGGGGCAATTACAACTACAGCATGTAAGGCTTTAATCGGCCTGTTAAGTGGAAAAGTGAACGACCGAACCAATTGCTAAGGCAAAGGTGTTTTTATTTAATTAAGAGAATTAGTTTTTTACTGCTGCCACCTGGAGAGAGAACCGGTAATTTCATTCAGCCATCTCCCACCCATCACTGTGTTTATCGCCCCATTCTCATGTGATTATAGATGTTGTTAGGACATGAAACAACAACCATCCCCTCTATAATCATTGTTGACCTTAGCTCAATTAGGCGGGAGGGTACCAAATATTATGGGAAACCCTGTTCCAAAAGTCTATTCCCCGCCAATACTTTTATTATCTTTCTCCCTCCTTCCGTCTTCTTCTCCAGCGACCAGACGGGATGGCCAAATGAGTCGAGCGTCCGCCTCCCATTTTGGTAGATAAGGAGATTCGAACCATGTTCGAGCCAAACTTATGATGTACAAATTTATACTTGTCGCTTCTTAGCCAGGCGCTTCACATTATTAGGATAGGTTGGCTCGGTGTCAGGATAATGTGACTGAGTGGGATATCAGGTCATGGTGCTGGCGGCCTGGTCTCCTAGTGGAGCAGAGAGATTGAGTGAGTAAGTTTTGTTTGTTGTTTTACGTCCTAGCAACATCTAAGGTCATATCAGAACGGGTACCAACTTGTGAGAGTGCGCACTCATGGCGACTTTATAGTGCTGCCCCACTGGACAATCAGGCCGCCAGCACCATGACCTGATATCCCACCCAGTCACATTATCCTGACACAGAGCCAACCAGTCCTTCCCCTATCCTAATAATGCCGAAGTTAGTAAAGAAAGTGAGTTTTACATCCCAGCAATATCTAAGCTCATATCAGGATGTGTGTGTGTGTGTGTGTGTGAGTGAGTGAGTCAGTGAGTGAGTCAGTGAGTGAGTCAGTGAGTGAGTGAGTGAGCGCAAGATCAAATAACATGATCCGCAGAAAGAGGACAAAGGTCAGAACGATAGTGATAAGTCTCCTCACCCCCCCCCCCCACCTACCCAACACCCTCCCCCCACCTACCTAACACCCCCCCCCCTCACACACAGGTTTACTGTAGTCGTAACCATGATTTCATGCCAGGTGGCATTAAGATGTGTGGTGGTCGTGATGTGTCCATACACACCCACCCACTTGGGCGTATCAGCCGGCGGTGTGTACACTGCGTGTAGGCGTGTGCACACACACACACACACACCACACACACACGGTGCTCAGCTGGTGGCACCCGGCGGTCCGCGTATCGATCCCGGCCTCCTGCTGCACCCCCCCCCCCCACCCCCCCTCACACACAGCAGATGGTGGTGGGGAACGCTGGTCTCAGCTACACAGGTTTTACTACCAGACACACACACACGACCTCCTGCTGCACCCCCCCCCCCACACACAGCAGATGGTGGTGGGGAACGCCGGTCTCAGCGACATGGGTTTTACTACCAGACACACACACGGCCTCCTGCTGCACCCCCCCCCCCTCACACACAGCAGATGGTGGTGGGGAACGCCCGTCTCAGCTACACGGGTTTTACTACCAGACACACACACAGCCTCTTGCTGCACCCCACCCCCTCCTCACACACAGCAGATGGTGGTGGTGAACGCCGGTCTCAGCGACATGGGTTTTACTACCAGACACACACACACGGCCTCCTGCTGCACCCCCCCCCCCTCCTCACACACAGCAGATGGTGGTGGGGAACGCTGGTCTCAGCGACACGGGTTTTACTACCAGACACACGGCCTCCTGCTGCACCCCCCCCTCCTCACACAGAGCAGATGGTGGTGGGGAACGCTGGTCTCAGCGACACGGGTTTTACTACCAGACACACACACACACGGCCTCCTGCTGCACCCCACCCCCTCCTCACACACAGCAGATGGTGGTGGTGAACGCCGGTCTCAGCTACATGGGTTTTACTACCAGACACACACGGCCTCCTGCTGCACCCCCCCCCCCCCCCCTCCTCACACACAGCAGATGGTGGTGGGGAATGCCGGTCTCAGCGACACGGGTTTTACTACCAGACAGACACACACATGGCCTCCTGCTGCACCCCCCCCCCCCCTCACACACAGCAGATGGTGGTGGTGAACGCCGGTCTCAGCGACATGGGTTTTACTACCAGACAGACACAAACACGGCCTCCTGCTGCACCCCCCCCCCCCTCACACACAGCAGATGGTGGTGGGGAACGCCCGTCTCAGCGACACGGGTTTTACTACCAGACACACACACACGGCCTCCTGCTGCACCCCCCCCCCCCCCTCACACACAGCAGATGGTGTGGGGAACGCCGGTCTCAGCGACACGGGTTTTACTACCAGACACACACACACGGCCTCCTGCTGCACCCCCCCCCCCCTCACACACAGCAGATGGTGGTGGGAACGCTCGTCTCAGCTACACGGGTTTTACTACCAGACACACACACACGGCCTCCTGCTGCACCCCCCCCCCTCACACACAGCAGATGGTGGTGGGGAACGCCCGTCTCAGCTACACGGGTTTTACTACCAGACACACACACACACGGCCTCCTGCTGCACCCCCCCTCACACACAGCAGATGGTGGTGGGGAACACCCGTCTCAGCTACACGGGTTTTACTACCAGACACACACACACACGGCCTCCTGCTGCACCCCCCCCCCCTCCTCACACACAGCAGATGGTGGTGGGGAACGCCCGTCTCAGCTACACGGGTTTTACTACCAGACACACACACACGCGGCCTCCCTGCTGCACCCCCCCCCCCTCACACACAGCAGATGGTGGTGGGGAACGCCCGTCTCAGCTACACGGGTTTTACTACCAGACACACACACACACGGCCTCCTGCTGCACCCCCCCCTCACACACAGCAGATGGTGGTGGGGAACACCCATCTCAGCTACACGGGTTTTACTACCAGACACACACACACACGGCCTCCTGCTGCACCCCCCCCCCTCCTCACACACAGCAGATGGTGGTGGGGAACGCCCGTCTCAGCTACACGGGTTTTACTACCAGACACACAGAGGGGTGGGGTGGGGGTGGGGGTAATTGTATCATTCATCAACAGTGTGTATGTGCATGTGTGTATGTGAGCTGGGAGGGACCTTAATTCAATCATTTACCAACAATGAAATTCTTATATTTATCAGTAATTCAACAGTGAGGACATTGGCCATTATGCCAAATTTTAAAAAGTAGGTGATCGTCCCCGCCCGTGTCTGAAAATTCGCCGGCCATGAATATTTATTTTAACTTTTTTTTTCTTGAAGATTTATACTGCCTATCATGGATAAGTCTGAATAGACTTGTTTTCACCATTAGACAGTTTGGCGATAGAAAGCCACAGCCTACACTTTTACTGACCCATGGGATTTTTAACCTCCCACACCACATAGACATGGTATGAGACTGACAGCAACTGGCCTTTGATGACGCTGTAAGTTATCAACAGCGGTGGCAATCCAAATTGGCAGAGCTGGGGGCACGGGGAATAGAACCACCGACCTTCAGATTAGGAGTCTGACCAGAAAAAAGTCAGACACTCTAACCACTCAGCCACAGAGAACTGTTAAAAATGTGTTGGGTTACTAGCAATTCAACTTTTGTATCAACTTTTAAATCATTGGTTTGACTCGGCCATGATCTTGAATCCCACAACCTACCAGAATGGGAAGAGGACGCTCAACTCATTTGGCCATCGCGTCTGGTTACCTATTACATCTATATCAAACATAAAAATTAAAACTGCCCACCTGACCATGATTTTTATTTCAAAATGACGATAACTTTTTTTTAAAATATTGTTTTTAAAATGGTAACCAGCCCACCTGCGTCACCAGTCACACCCGGTGTTGCAGTTTCCGCGGCACACCAGTTTACGAGGGACACAGCCATTCAAATGCACTGTCAATGGCCGTGAGCAAATCTTCATACAGAAGTGAAATATCTCTACAAGCACACCACCTAGAAATAAATCCCTTGGTACACATATAGAAAACATGTGTACCAAAAAGATTATATTAAATTGATATGGGTAGGGTTCTGGATTTCTATTAATTTTGAATAAAAACTAATGTTTGCACTGAGTGTACCGTCAAACTCAAGGCATTGTCAATGGTCATGAGCAATCTGCACACAGAAAATACAGCAAAAGGGAAATATCTCTAAAACCACACCACCTAGAAACAAATCAATTGGTACACATATAGAAAACATCTTTACCAAAAACATTATATTAAATTTATAAGGTTAGTGACGATGCTGTTCGATTTTGACGCATGCGCAGAAGTGATGTGTCCCTCGCAAACTGTTGTGCTGCTGAAACTGCAACACCGGCCGTGTAAGGTGACGTGGCAGTCAGCACCTAACACAATTGACCACCATTGCCCGCCCCGCCCACTCACTGACCGACGCCCATACCCGCCATCTATTAATACCCTGCACCGACCACGCATGCGCGCGCATGGGCAGTGCTAGATAAAGGATTCACCCGGTACTCGCAGCACACGGGTGAATACCAACCCTATATAAAAACGGTCGAAAAAGCGGGTTAAAGAATTGAGAGCCTAATTTCACAATCTAAGAGGCAACAATTATTCTTTACATATGTCTTATTGGTAGCCCGCTACCTTTGAGTTGAAAAATATAATATAATATCTAGTTTAATAAGATTTAAAAGTGAAATCGACGGCGTTCTGCAGCCGCCATCTTGTCTTTTTGCATTCTCTCCCATTTCACCAACTCTGTGCCGATATAAGTAACCATTTGACACCGGAGGCAGGCAGTCTATTTCTTGTTCCATACTGAAGCTATTTTCGCCCGTATTTAGACTACGTTGTCTTTCACCTGTGTACTACAAGTACCGGGTGAATCTTTTATCTAGGGCAGTGCAAGCCAATGAAGCAACAGTTTGTTTCATGGAGTCCTACGTCCTAGCAACAGCTATGGTCATATCAGGACGGGTACCGACTTGTGACTGCGGTCACTCATAGTGACTTTATATAGTGATGTTGGTTGTTGGGGTTTTACGTCCTGGAAACATCTAAGGTCACGGGTACCGAGTTGTCACAGTGCTCACTCATGGCGACTTTATACAGTGCTGTCCCACTGGGAGATCAGGTCATCAGCATCATGGGTCGATATCCCACTCAGTCGCATTATCCTGATACTGTGCTAACCAGTCCATGTCCTATCCTATTAATGCCCAAGTGCCAGGCTAGGTAGCGACCAGTGGTTATTTTTCATTTTTCGTTTGAGGTTTGACTCGGCTGGCTGGGATTCGAACTCCCGACCTTCCGCACGGGAACTGTGCTCTACCAATTGGGTCACCGCGGGTCCCCTACCTCACCAATTAGGCATAACTCGCCGGACGTGGTAGCCGAATCGGTAGAGCACAGGCTTCCCCTGCGGAAAGTTGGGTGTTCTCATCCCAGCCGAATCGAACCAATGAAATGAACGACAAAATTTATACTTGTCACTATCTAGCCTGGCGCTTGTCGTTAATAGGATAGGATAGGATAGGATAGGATAGGAACTGGTTAGTACTCCTTGAGTGTGCACTGTCACAAGTCGGTACACGTCCTGATATTACCTTAGATGTTGCTAGGATGTAAAACAACAAACAAACAAACCAAATAGGCATGTAACATTATAGAATTGACCGAGGTGCACTTATGTGAACATGGAGAATTTACATCCAGGAATAGCTCAACAAAAACAAACCCATTAATTATTGGTCTGAGGGAAGGTGTAACTTTTTTTTAAAAATAAGTAAGTGCCTCCCTCAAACAAGCCACACCCACCACTTTTAAAAAGTTTACTGCGGACAATGGCTAATACATTAACTTGGCGTCAGCGGGGACTGGCAATTGAGTAATAAGGGATGAAAGTGGTGTCTGGCAAAAAATCAAACTGAGATTATTACACCGACGAGGAATTTCCGCTATAAAGCGGATTTCTCCCATTGACTTAGCACTGTCAGAGAATCGCGGGAAAATGCCGGAAGTCAGGTTTCAACTATCATTGTTGTGACCGTATTATCGCCGATACCGAACACTTTCTTGCTTGGGTTTTATGTTCTAGCAACATCTAAGGTCATATCAGAATGAGATTTGAACAAACAAATTGTTGACATAGACAGCGTGATTCTTGATATTTTGTTTAATATTGATCGGTAAATATTAAAAATCGTGGAGATCTTTCATCCCTGAGTAATGAAATAAATGCTACGTCTGCACTGACCTCTTTACACAACCTTCGCTTTTGTCCACCTTCCCAGTCGAGTCAAACCAATGACTTAAAAGGTACCCGTCCTGATATGACCGTAGATGTTACCAGGATGTAAAACTCCACCAAGCAATAACCTGAATCAGTACATACTAACGCTGCGTTCATAGCGTCCTGGTGAATATGGTGAACTTCCCACTTACTGCTAGTGAACACGACCATGTAAACTGAGAGCGTTCATTTGACAATTCGTGGTAAACAACGACAATATGGACTCCAGAAGGCTTTTTAGCTTTTTTACTATGGTTTAACCATTATAATAACACAGAACCTAAGTTTAGATACATAGATTTAATCAAATATGATTGAAATAATTAATTTTGAGCAAGATTTGCGGTCTATGATTGCACGTTTCAGACTGGGCGATAATAGAGGTAAACTACAATAAATGCGTAAATAACATGTAAACTGCACGTCTTTGGTATATAGCATCCACTACCATATTATACACCATGTATGATTTGTTTTAAGACCACACATCATGGACAATGGTTTTATTACAAACATATTTTTGTCAATTTATTACGGAACCTTACAAGTTACCATGCAACTTTTCTCCATTCACTGCCATTTTTTCACAAGTGGTGAATAACGAGCCACTTACAAAATCTTCAGTTCACAGGTGATGTTCACCAGTTGTGAAGTCAATTGAACACAATTCACCAGTCGTGAAGTGGGAAACACCATATTCACCAGTTCATATGAACGCAGCATTCCTCACACTTAAGCCCCGTTCACACAGCACAACTTTAGGCCGAACTAGATAAGGCGAACTAGATGAGGCGAACAAGGCGTGAAAGTGTGTCGTATCCACACATCCAGTGCTTGGGGCGGTTTAAGCCGGAAATCGATATCTGCGCATGAGCAAGTCCATACTAACCAGCGCCACTTTCGGTTAGTCGACGTCGCCACGAGAGAGTGTGGGTTCGAACTAGATCTGTATAGACTGAGTCGTATTGTTTTGGAACGGTCAAAACTTCTGCTGGGCAGTGAAAACCTAAAAAATAAATTATGAAAAAAATATTTGTGCACAGCTAGCGGTTTCATAGACCAAATCATATAATATGCGCTTTTGATCGACCGGAAAGCCAACAAACTCAGGTCTCGACTGCGCATGCGTGTGAGGTGCTTAAGCCGCCTCAAGTAAAACGGTTCCGTCCACACAAGCAAGATGTGCCGACTTAAGCTAGTTTGCTTCATATATCAGGGATGAAAGTGGTCTTCGGGAAAAAAAACGGAAATGCTGATATTCTCCCATAGACTGAGCATTGTCAGGGAATCGCGGAAAATTCCCGTCAGCACCACATATTAGCAGTATAGGTTGATGGAGCTGCGGGATTGAAAAATCCCGGAAATCCGCGGAACCGTGGAGATCTTTCATCCCTGATATATACTACCTCGCGACGTCGTCTAGTTGAAGCGAACTAGATGAGACGGCTCAGGCTTAAGTCGCCTCAGCGTACCGTCCACACGACCAATTTGAGTCGAACTATACAAGGCAAACTAGTTGAGGCGACTTACCGCCTGTGTGTGAACGGGGCTTAACATTACAATACTAATAGCGACAGCAGGTTGTGCGCATACATTCCCCGCATTCAGACCCAGTGTCAAGTCAGTGCTCAGGCCGCCAAAAAACCAACTTCTATTTCTATCGGGGCATGTGATCTCTGTACACCCGGTCGGCATGCCCCCCCCCCCTTCCTCATCCACCCTCCCGCCCACTTCCGGTGGCAGTCCCACGTGACTGCTACCAGAGGCTGCCCCGCCCCTGTCTGACTGGGTTCAACAGAGCCACAGCCTGATAGACTCCCGCTACCCCAACCCCCACACACCGAGATATATTGGGGCGAAAGGGCGCTACACCTCTGACGTCACGAGGCTTAGTAGCCCTTCTTATACCCCTGTCACACTACGACGTAACGAGCCAACGTGAGCCTAACGTGGTCATTTTTTCGTCATTACGTTGGGTTACGTCATGATGACATTAGAATGACGTCGAGCTACGTCACATTACGTTATGTTACGTCGAGGTTTTGGACATGTTCAAAAATTTCGATGTAGCTCGAACGTAAGGGTTTACGTTCGCCGTACGTTCAGTGAAGGTCAATGACGTTAAACGGACGTTTTTCCAATGCTGCTCACTACGTTCAACTACGTTCCACTACGTTGACCCACATTAAACCGAGTGCAAATGCCCACGTGGCGTAATGGGAACGTCAGGAGAACGTGCATTCAACGTACGTTCAACGTCTCATGACGTAGGTAACGTCACATAACGTTCTTCTGGCAATGGAATAACGTTCATAACGTTCCGTGAGCGTAATGACGTTGTCCTCTCTCGTTGAATGACGGTATTACTACGCTTTACCGACATTACGCTCTCGTCCACTACGCTGCATCCACGTTCAACTTGTGCCCAAATTTGCATACTACGCCCAGAAGTTCAATGTTCTTCCTACGCTGACGTCATAGTGTGACAGGGCCATTACAGACGCCATGTAGCGTGTTTGTTCTTTGTGTTTTTTCCCTCCTTCTTTCCCTGTTATGGGCGTAGCATGATCATTGTCTGTCTGTCCACCTGTCCCCGTCCGTCGCCGTCTGGATATGAGATTAGATGTTGCCAGGACGTAAAACTCCAACAACCCAACCAACCCAGCTGGTCGTGTTTGTCATTTGTCACTTGGCCGCCTAATGATCTTATTAATGCTATCGGACAAAATTGATACTTGTCACTTCCTAGCCTGGCGCTCGGCATTAATAGGATAGTGCAATGACTGGTTAGCTCAGTGTCAGGATAATGTGACTGAGTGAGATATCGGGTCATGGTGCTGGTGGCCTAATTTCCCAATCGGGCAGCAACATAAAGTCGCCATGAGTGTGCACTGTCACAAGTCGATACCTGTCCTGATATGACCTTAATCTTGAGATGTCGTAAAAGAAGAAAGAAAAACAAAACATCCAGCTCATGCAGTGTATCACACCACCCCTAAAATGACCCCTCCACCACCCTCACCATCACCCACATTAATACAGTTCCAGAACGAGGCTGGCACGTAGCGGAATAACAGCCGGCTCCTATAATAATTGAGTCATTTTACCACCAGAAGCTGGGTCAGCGCTAAACGCTCCACCCACACCCTCTGGTATCTGGTGGCGCCACCACACGGCACCATCTGTGTCACCCGGGTGGTGTTGGTAGTAGGGGTGCACACTGTATCTATTTGTCTGTGTGTGGTGGGGAGATGAGGGGGAGAGAGGGGGAGAGAGGGGGAGAGGAGAGAGGAGAGAGGAGGAGATAGGAGGAGAGAGAGAGGAGAGAAAGAGAGCGCAAGAGAGGAAGAGAGAGGAGGAGAGAGGAGGAGGAAGAGGAGGAGAGAGGAGGAGAGAGGAGGAGAGAGAGAATAAAGGTGTAATGGCCTGCATGTCAGGTGATCTGTCACCCCCTCCCCCTCCCCTTCCACACATACACCGACCAATGCCCGCCCAGTCAGCTGGTTATAACCAGCTGATCAGCACAGCCACAGGTACTCGAGCACTTGTCAGTGACCCCCCCCACCCCCCAATCTACTATTGTTCTCATGTATATATATATATATACTCAGCTAGAACATGTCTGTCCCCAAACAGGGCCACCGGCTGGCAGTGCCTGAGTGCGCGCATGCGTAATAATAACAACAGGGTACCTGGCGTCATGTTGCCTGACGACATGCGCACACAGTGCGGATGTAGACTAGGTGACGGCGTGCCTAGTCGGCACAGTGCACAGCCGCCTACACCCCCCCCCCCACCTCACTCATTCCATCCAGGTATAGGCGCATGGGGGGGGGGGGGGGGGGGGGGGGGGGGGCGAGGCGAGTAGCATGACAACATTGATTACACAAGGGTCATATTTCCCCATCACCCAGCTACCTAGGTACAAGATTCTCCCCGTACTGCTGCAGTAGGGGTGCAAACCAACCCTATGCGACGAAAATGCGTGTTAAAGAATTGAGAGCCTAATTTCACAATCTAAGAAGCAACATTTATTCTTTACATATGTATTATTGAGAGCCCGCTACCTTTGAGTTGAAAAATATAATATAATATCTAGTTTAATCAGATTTAAAAGTGAAATCGACGGCGTTCTGCGCCCGCCATCTTGTCTTTTTGCATTCTCTCCTATTTCACCAACTCTGCGCCTATATAAGTATCCGTTTGATACTGGAGCCACAGTTTCTAGGTGATGTTCCATACTAACGCTATTTTCGCCCGTATTTATATAAGGCTGATCTTCACCCGTGTACTACAAGTACCGGGTGAATCTTTTATCTACCAGCTACCAAGCAACCGGATGTTAACCAATGTTCTCGCTGCGCCAACGTGAGCATAGCTTATCCAAGTACAGTACAGTAAAACCTCTCTAACCGACCGCTTCCACAGATCGACCACTCCCCAAAGTTTTATTTAACGCCGCACCTAGAGCGCATTGATTTTTATCATCAGCTAATGCACGTCCTCGACTAATCCCCTATATCGATCGCTTTATTTGGGTCCCAAACGATCGCCCATATGATCGTCATTGTAACAATACATTTTAAAAAGTCCCTAAACTGACCACATCCCTAAATGGACCATTTAAAGTCGGTCCCATGGTAGGACGATTTAGAGGTTCTACTGTAGATGGGGTAGAAATATTCATCAAGCTGAGGCCATATTAACTGACATAGCAATATTAGATAACATTATAATTTTAATGAATAATAACTAACATTATAATTTTAATGAATAATAACTAACAACACAAATTTGCGATTCAAATTTAGCCACACATCCCATACACATGTCCACCTGGGGCTGTATGCAGGAGTCGGTGGTATTCGGTGTTAGCGAGCCAAAACGGTGTTTGGCGGGAATTTCCCGGTTAGCGGCGAAAAATGGTATGCACGAGGCGGTGATAGGCCTAACACCAAAACCTTAACCGGTGTTACCTTACCCCTGATAGATAGGAGGTTTAGCGAGCTCATTATGCCCAAATCTATTCAATGCTGTCATATTTAACAGAATTACATATGCAATAAGTGACATTTGATCAATTTAACCCTAAATTCGAAGCGTTATTAAGGCTACCGCCGCATTGGTGGTGATATTAATAGTTATATTTTCGAATCGATGAACGTAAAGTAAACAAATTGCCGCATCGACGTCGTTTTCCATACTGGCGGCGGCTTGTTTACTGTACGTTCATCGATTCGAAAATATAACTATTAATATCGCCGCCAATGCGGCGGTAGCCTTAATAACGCTTCGACTTTAGGGTTAAATTGATAAAATTTCACTTATTGCGTATGTAATTCTGTTAAATATGATCGCATTCAATAGATTTGAGCCTAATATATGGCTACAAATGCAGAGGGATTTCCCAAATCTATAAATAAATTCATGTTTAGCTATAATGAAAGTGTTACGCGCTCCTGCATACGGCTTGACCGCATTCCCCGGCTCGGAGATAGCTAAACGGTAACAGGCTGTAACACCAAACCCCGCTAACACTGACTCCTGCATATGGCCCCTGATGGAACATAGCGAAATAATCCATGTGCTGTAATTCGCTACTCAAACAGTACAACTCATTACTCACGCAGCATCACTCTCGTGGCATAACTCACAATTAACGACATAACTCACATCTAACGACATAACTCATTACTCACCATAACGAGTCACATCGCCCTCTCCAGTACCCACACTACAATAGTTACTCACATGACACAACCCCAGGGTACATGTACACATATATATATATATATATGGAATTCAAGGCTATTTCAAGACTGTTTTTTAATAGGGATTCAAGACCACTTTTACTTGGATTTAGTCCAAATTCGCCATTTGGAATGGCAATTCTGTCCTCACCTAAATCAGTGGGGACAGTTTAACGTAATTCAAGGATTTTCAAGAACAATTACCCAAAATAGGTTCCATTCAAGGCTTTTCGAGGCCTTGAAATTGGGGCAAATAAAGTTCAAGACCGTTCACCACTTTCTAGGCCCCGTACGGACCCTGAAACCCACAACAAACCAGGACTCACAGCACAATCAACTCACAACTTGCACATTAACGCGTTACTCTCACGACACCCCACAACTAAGACACAACTGAGCATTCACACCATAACAGGGACGATAGTAGTTTCAGGGGGGGAAAAAGAAGCGGAAATGGAGCTGAGATTATTTATTATCCGGGTGACAAATTTCTCTTTACACCTATATCACAAATGCCCCCAGGCTGGGGGAAAAACCCACAGAAATCAGCTTAAAAAATGGAAAATATCATCCCTGCATAATGACTTACATTGCACAAACGCTCAATTACTGACGCCACAATTACTCTCACCACAACTCACCTTGCTGAGTTTCTCGCCGTCTGTGTGTGGGATGAGCGCCTTGAGCGACTCGAAGCCCGAGTTGATGCTCTGCATGCGGCGTCGCTCGTTGCTGTTGGCGATTTCCCGCCGCAGCCTCTTGTCCTGCTCCATCGGGGCCTTGGCGTCCTTTGGCGACCCGCCCGACTGGCTGAGGGTGTCCTCGGAACCCTCGTGCTGCGGGGACTTCCTGAAGAAAGGCGAGGAGGGATGTCACCATTAATTTGATGGCCTCTCGATTTCTTTTTATTAAAAAACCATTTATAAATGTGAATAGTATATATTATATATACATATTACAGGGATGAAAGTGGTCTCCCGAAAAAAAAAGCGGAAATGCTGATATTCTCCCATAGGTTTAGCATTGTCAGGGAATCGCTGAAAATTCTCGGAAGTCGGGTTTCATACATATTGGTATACGCCGATAGTGCTGCGGCGTTTGAAGCATGTATTAGTAGTATACGCTGCTAGTGCTGCGGCGTTTGCACCACATATTAGTATACGCTGATGGTGCTGCAGCGTGGTTGGTTGGTTACATCCTAGCAACATCTAAGGTCATATCAGGACAGGCGCAACGTATACACTTATAGCTACAGGAAAAATCCCGGAAATCAGCGAAATCGCGGAGATCTTCCATCCCTGCATATATAGCTGTTGCTTTAAATACATTTATTTTGTGACCTAAAATTTCTTTTTAAATGCATAAAAAAATCAAACCATTTAAAAATTTAATCATACTTTAAAAAAACTAAAAAACTAACACCATTTAAAAAAAATGTAAACCATAAAAACTTTTTTGAAATGTAATCATACTTTTTTACACCAATTTATAATTTGTTAGTCAATTTATAAATTTGAATAACAGCACTCGCTTAAAAAAGGAATTCAATGAAAATCGAATAACACCATTTGTTCTTTATCTTTAATTTTTGTTAAATATTGTAAATAAAATAAAAATTAAATAAATGCTTCCATATTTACGACTTCATCAGCTGCCCGTCCTAATATGACCTTAGATGTTGCCAGAACGTAAAACTCCAACAATAACCAATCAGCTGGCTAAGAACATGCACGTATCAGTTACATAATGTTCCCATTTCCTGTTTTCAGGTAACGCAGTGAACTACGCCTTCTGCCCCCCCCCCCCCCCTCCCTATCACCACACACACACCTCTCCACCCACCCCTAATTTGTGGTTGCCCAGAGGCGTGTTAGTAGAACAGAAAGTGAAACTTGCTCCCCCAACACCCACACATAATAGTCACCTGACTTACAATTTGGGGCATTTGATACGACGCAGAATAACCCAGAAGGGACATATGTTTCTCAAAACTAACCAATCATGCTTGGTAAAGTAATATAAACAAATACCAAGAGAAATAGCCACGTGGTACATTTTTACCCACCCACCCAGGGGGGAGGCTGAGGACTTACACGTGTGTGCTTTCCATGCCCGATCAAACCATGCCACGCCGCCGGCCTATAGGCGCACCACGTGACGTCAGAGGTGTCATGAGTGAACGCACACTTGTGTTGGTGTCATGAGTAGACGCTTGGATAATCGGAGGCGGAAGTTGCTACTAGGTCTAGGTTAGTGATGTGACAAGACCAACGCTAACGACAAACTACCAGTCACTGTCATTATCATGTAGTGCTGGTTATGAGTGGTGCATGTTCAGGCGCAGAAATGCATGAAAATGTGAAAACTAGACCAGAAAATGAATTATAGGACGCTGTCCAATCTGACCCAATGTCACTGGATCAGTGCCAGTGCCTGCATGGGAGATTTTCATTCACATCAGCATGTGTGCGCCAAGTGTTGAAATGGTGACAGTCATGCGTCCATCAGAGATTCTCCTTCATATTTAAATACACATTTGCCTAATGTTTTGACTGGAGGACCATGTCGGCTAACTTTGACCAAACACGGGGTGCACACCGGTACACAGCGCCACAGTGCTGCGGCCAGACGGGAGGCAGTCTCAATGACGCCGCCGCCGCCATCTGCGCGCCGGTCAGTGGTTCCGCTGTCTGCCGCACCGCGGCGCCACCGGCCGGTGGCAGAAGCAGCTGTTGGGGCGGCGGCAGCTGGTGACTGAACAGCTGATGGAAACCCGAGCCCATAAGGGAGCCCGCAACCCTTTCAATGTACACGCGTATTACAACGCAATAACCATTTCTAAAGCCAAGCACATTCAAATATATCTTTTCCGGCATCACAATACATCGACAGTACTATTTATAATAATTCTGAAGAGAGCATCAAATTTTTTTTTTTTAAAGAAGTCGAATACGCACTAGATTAGATTATTTGAACTATATGCTCAGGCCAAGTCAGAGCCTCCACCATCAGAGCCCATCACATGTGGTGAGGATGCTGTGTTCAGTTTTGTCATGTGCAGTAATGAGTTTGAATCTGCCGGCATTAGCTGGGTGTATCCTGGAATCTGTGGTTCATCTGGTATGGTTGTTAACACCTTGTCAAACTGCCTTTTGAATGATTGTAGACTGCAGTTTGATTGATTTCTAATGTAAGCTGGCATTGTATTGAAGAGCTGTACTCCTCGGACAGAAAGACTTCCTTCCCACAGTGTTCTTGTTGATTGTGAGCCTTTTGTATTTATTTCTGGTACCTTACCTAGTCTACCATATCTTTTTGAATGATACGTTGTTATGCCATAGTTCGGTACTTTGCCGTCAATCATTTTCCAGGTGTATATAATTCGATATCTCTCACATCGACATTCAATGGAGTAGATCTTGAGGAATTTTAGTCTGTCCAAGTAATCCAGGCTATTGGTGTCTGCAACCATTTCAATATAAACACGTACTACAAACGTAGTACCATCTCTCATATAAAACCTAAAACTGCCCGCTTCACGACTAGGTTTGAGTTTTAGTTGGTTTCAGTCTTTAGGTGTGTGACCCCCTAACACACCCGAGCCTTCCGATTCGCGACTTAAAACTCAGTTTTAGGGCTTAAGACTGGAATCTTATAAGATTCGAAAAATGAATCAGTTTTAGGTTTTATACGGGAGGTGTGTACTATGTGTGTCGGGAAACGGGGCGGGTCGCGTCAGGCAGTCAGTTTCAGTGCGTGAATCGTATATGGGAGGCGTGTACCAGGCTTAAGGCTAAGCACAATAAAATGGATCGTACCCAGCATTACAATAAATAGATCGACAGTACTATTTATAATAATTCTGAAGAGATCAACTCATTTTGAAAAGAAGTTGAATACACAGCGCAGTTTCATAGCTGATACAGAGGTCGCTGCAGTGCGTTACTCCTCTTAACCCGACACGTTGGCCTGAACACAGCCGCTTGGGGACCATTACTAGTACTATAGTCTATACTAGTATTACATGACGCAAATAACAAGTGGGTGTGGGAAACGGAAATAAATCTTCCACGGGGAATTTACAAACATGACGCTACTCGTACCTTACATGAGAGCAGGCGGATTTACTATTTCCACTCACCCAAACAGCACTTTTTAGTCGCACAGCCACACCTTCCACAACCCACCCAGTCTCACAGACGGTTGTGTGGTAATGTCGCCTAGTAGCCTAAGTAGGTCACAGCGCCGTCATTCTCAATTATCACAACACAACCAGAGGCAATGAATCCATTTGATATATTCGCACCGGCCACTTACCTTCTGTCAAATCCACCGTCAGGTGGTGATTTCAGACCCCCCCCCCCCCCCCCTCTCCTTCACTTCAAACCCACGGGTTGGGACCTGCCCAGGCTGCCCACTGAGCCCCCCCCCCCCCCCCACACACACACTCCATTGTCGGCGGTGTGGCCATTGTAAAGCCAGAACTCAAGTCAACTTGTTTTGGGGGGCGGAACACAAACAACCACAAAGTAGTCAGAATTTTTTTTTTTAAATGCACTTAGGCAGTTGGAAAGGTCATGGAAACGCGTCCATTTCGAGACCAGTGATTTTGTTAATGTAATTATGCGCAATAGCCTACAGATCACTACTCCATTAAACGAACTTAGACTAAGTCTAAGTTATAGTGGGTGGGTGTTAATCTCATCACCGCAATTGAACTTTGAAGTGGTTATTTGTTTACAAGGAAGTGTAAGTAAAATGTTTAAAATATCGATCTGCACTAAGGTATAAACAAATTTGTTTAAATTGTTAATAGTTTGATCCGAGCATGGGAAAGATATTATGAAGACCCATATTTATTCATCTAAGTTATCTTAAAAATATATAACTAATAAATACATTAGTGTGTGGGTCATATATGGTTTTAATATTTACTGACAAACGCCGAACCTATTTTTTAGAAAACGTGATTTAAAAAGCAAGATTGCCAAGAACAGAGAACAGACTCAGTTTGCCAAATGAATTCTATTATCGTAAAACAACCCAATTCGCAATGGCCAGTGCCAGCAAAACGGTCAATCATTTTTTATAAGCCATTATAATATGATTATTCAAGGCGTGTACATTCTCAAAAACAAGTGTTTTGAAATAGCGAATCGTCAGGGAAATGTATTTTTCAAGAAAAGACAACAGCCCCCCCCCCCCCATCTACTCCCATTGCAGGACGCAACTCTCGTACTGTAACTGCGTTGTACTCGACCAAGTCGTTGAGGGGCAGGAAGCAATAACATTGCATGCTTGCTTACATGATAGGACCCCCCCCCCCCCACCTCTCCAAATGAAATATCGAATGCGCCATTTCCTGGTACCAGTATCATAGAGATGAGTATGAGTATTCTCAGTATAGACGGGGAACAGTATACGATTTCTAGCACCTCCCCCCCCCCCCAATTTTCTTTTAATTGTACCTATATATATATAAAGAAATATATCAAACTCGGTGTTGAGATAGTTGTCAGTTTGCATATATGCAATTCGAGAAGTGTATTAAATTTGTGGAGGTGGTCGGTTAGGGAGGTTTTACTGTAGTGTATATATATATTTCTTATTTCATTTAAAATTAATAAATATGTAGGCCTATAATTTATTATATAACTCGATATATTTATTTAAGTACACCGATGGATTTATATTTAATTATTTCCATTTGAAAGAATGAAGGACTTGGGTTCCTCAGCTGTTTCAAAGTCAGCTGGGGCCTGGGCGGCGAGTCGGGCCTGCACCGCCCCTCCCCCGTTGCTAACCGGAATTCACACGTGGGCAACGGCCATGCCAATTTCATGTTTGATATCCCGGTCACAACCTGTTAAAAATGCACACTTGCCACAATTTCCAAGTCAAGTGAGTAATAAGTAAATAACCTTGAGTTGCAGCCACACTAAAAAAAAAATTTAAAAAAAAAATCCCGTGACATGGGTGATGGGAACCAGACAGCAGCTCTGCAATTGTCAAAATCAGCACTCACTACTGTAGCTGGCACTGCATGACAACACAAGTCAAAGAGCCCAACCGTGGTTTAAACACTGAAATAAATAAATACCCATTGCAATTTCGAGGGGAAACTTGGCCGAAATAAGCGCATCACATGCACGTGTTTAACTGTGTGAATGCCTTGGTGTAATGATGAGTGGATTGGTAGTGTGGTGGTAAGAGAAGCTCCGGTCTGAGTGAGGAGTTTTTGCAGCCCCCACGAGGCGACTGTCTGGCCTGTGGATTGAGGTCACACACAGAACGCAGTCAGTGGACGACCCACAAAGTCTGGGCCAAAAACGCGCCCAACACTGCCCTCAAAAACAAACAAAACAACCATCACAACAATTGGCGATCAATATGCATACTCCGTGAACGATCAGAGGTGAATCACAAGCATGAGGCCTAATGGTTGAGGCAAGGCTGGTTGGTTGGCTGCACAACACCAACGTGGTCTTTGAGTTTCAGTCTTTGTTGTGTTGCGCGGCGTGTCCCGACCATGTGGCCACGCCGCCAACAGCTGGCTCCGATCCCCATCGGATGTTTTGGCCAATTTCGACTGCTTTTCGGTGTAGGCTCGAAATTCCGACCCCAATAGAGGTATGTGAGCACTTTGTGGTCGGTCCGAAATGGGTTTCAATCTGATCAGTAGTCACATAGACTGATAATCATTGAGAACATGGGTGTGTGTCCAGACTCGCCAAGCCCCGTGATCATCATGGCTGTCACAATACTCACGAAACGAACCTGTTCGCGCTCCCGTACAAGTCGTCTTCGTCCTCCTCGTACTCCGCTGTGCGTCTAGCTTCTCGCTTCGAATGATGGTAGGACATTGTGGTAGGGTAATCCAAGGTATGTGTCTGGGTCTGCTTCGAACTGTCCGACGAAGTGTCCGAAAACACCGACGTTACACGCTCTAAATCACCTACTACGTTTGCTGCTTGTTGTAGGCACAATACAGAATGAGTAATATTTGGCGGGAAACAGCTGCTGCGAGGCCCCTTCACACACCGTGGCACTCCGCGTCTGCATAAATTAATCGCTCTCTGAAAATAGTTCAATTTTTCACCGGTGTTTTACGTTCTAAAAAGCGCACTAACTTCGCTATCATGAGATAACTGGGTAAGTAAATCGTCGAACATACATTTTGCATGCGTTGCCTGTGTTTGCGTGTGAAATACATTCTGGAAAGTGTCCGTGCCTTGCCCGGGCGCGTAGTCTGCGGCTAGACAGAGAAGGCGCGGGAAATCATGAAAATAAACAATCAACAGCTGTCTGGGTTCGTTCGTAGTAAAGTAGGGAGAATTTGTCATCACATAACGATGTAAGACGCCGATGCTGACCATTGCATACGTATGTCTTCATCATATGCGATGCATTTTATTAGATATATATCATCCATTTGATACTCTGAAGAATTCGAATTAGAATGGGTGTGTTTGTAAGAAGATTGCAAAAGAGTGCGTTCATGTTCTTAAATTCTCTCAGCAATACGAGAATGTCTGGAATGCGGAGGACCGAGGGAGATTGCCATATACGTCAATCAACTTACGTGGGTTGATCACATGAATTACTTGGGAACAGCTGATTGGTTGATCCATTCAGGCACTGCCGCGCGCAAAGAAATGCCTTCTTTGTTGACATCTCATGCATGGTAGGCAACTGATAGACTTGCCCTGCATCATAGCTCATACTAAAACGGAACATTAGGCCTATTTAGCTACTTGCGCAGTCTGTGTCGGCACCAGTGCGATCTATCTCATCATGCAGAAAGCATGTATGCGAATATTAGGTTTTCATTATGAAAGTGTGGGGTCTATCATCTCTATCATTTGTATGACTATGTCTATTTACTAATTTAGGGTGCATATGCCATAGGTTCCATGCCATGGCATGGGAGAGGGAGGACATGTCTATGAATCTAATGACTATTCACTATTATTAAAATGTGAAGCTCGTAGGGTTTTTCTTTTCTTTTTACTCAATTGATTTTTATAATATTTATTCGCTTATATTTCTATTTGTGAGTATTGCACAGAATATATAGATTGTATACTCTTGCTGGACAAGACCATGCCTGTGAAATGCTCAAGTGTCGTGTGTGTACAGGAGCACACATATACATGCAAACACATGACCTTGCTTGATTTGTATTAATTAGGAGAGTTGATAAACAAGATTATGCATACCACCTGAGCGTCTATTTATCTGTTTATGTTTGTCTATTTAATTACAAAGTATATTCAATTTATTCAGGTTGGTGGTTCGATTTCCCGTGCCCCCACCTCTGCCAATTTGGATTTTCACCGCTGTGTATAACTTACAGCGTCATCGAAGGCCAGTTGCTCTCATACAATGTCTATGTGGTGTGGGAGGTTAAAAATCCCTTGGCTCTGGCTTTCTATCGCCAAGCTGTCTAATGGTGAAAACAAGTCTATTCATACTTATCCATAATAGGCAATATAAATCTTCAAGAATAAAAGAAAGAAAAAAGACATTGCCCGCCATTTAATTTGATATAAAGTCTAAATACTCTATTTATAATGTTTATTAATTTGTATAAATGATTATTTATTAGCTTACATTGGTCAGTTTGAAATCGAGTAGCAGACTGACTTAGGCCTGCTCGGTCCGCGGCGTTGCCGGGGCAACAGGGGCAAATCGAGGCAAGTCAGCGATTGGACATAATAAATAGTGTAGATGGTAGATTAATAATAGCAATAATAATAATAAGGAATATATACTCCGCCTACTTATATACGCATAATTAATTATACATCCTATATTTTATCGGCTTAGATATTTAATTATGTTATATGTTCCAGTTAATATGAGTATCTCATCTGACTTAAGACATTTAGGTAGCTTAGATCAGTTAAACATTCCAGCTAACTGAGCGCCTATTTGTCTGTTTATGTTACTCTATTTAATTACAAAGTATATTTAATTTATTCCAAAGACATTGCCTGAGATTTAATTTGATATAAATACTCAATTTATAAGGTTTATTAATTTGGATGAATGATTATGTATTAGCTTACATTAGGCATTTAATTTTTATGTTCTTGTATAGGCATATATTTTTAATTAAGTTATATATTCCAGTTACTGTGAGTATTTCATTTGACTTAAGACATTTAGGTGGCTTAGTTCATTTCAGCTAGTTTACACATTTGAGTTCATATAGAATTTAGAGCTCAGCTGATTGTGGTTTTATCACCGCGTGTACACATCCAATGCCTCCAAAGCAGTGAAAATAAACCGATAGTATCACAACTGTAACCAAACTCCAGGTGATATGTGATTATCCAGAGACCAAATAAATGAAGCAAATGAAAACATGGTTAAATAATCTTACTGGTGAATTACAAATAATGTATGCGCATTTTGGCATCTAATTTTACTAATGACATGTCCAGAAAAACACAAGATCAGGTAAAACTTGTTTTTGGTAAAGTGGTAAAGTGGTAAACACACTGAACATAATGAATCTGAGCTGTATTTTTGTCACTGCGTGTGCTTTTCAATCCTTCTAAAACACGGTGAAGAGTAAATATATACGTAAACAATGAAATTATATATATATACATATATATATATATATATCTTTATACTCGCATAATACGTTATACATCACATATATCTAACACACAAACAAACACCCAGATAACTGTGATATATGCGTAATAGACGTCTAGACACGTCTGTAATATGTGCAAATGAGATGATGTCACATGACTAAGTGTGCCGGAGGTCTAGACCCCTGGACGGGGAATAAAGCATTCAGTATCCAGAAGTCAAAGTGTTCAGACGTTGTACTTTCACATAGTGTCAGATGTGGAGGCAATGGTGCTTTTAGGCCCATTGCTTCAGGCTACCAACAAAGACAGTGTCGTATAGCTGTGGTTCACCAGGCAGCAACTCTCTGGTAACCAAATGAAGCAGCATTAACAAGTTACTGTGAGTTTGCTCTACCACAGACAAGCAAGCAGAACGCCATATCTGAATGGACAGATTGGAGGACAGGGCCCGAAGTGATGGCCCACAAATGCACATATGCCTGGAAAGATGGCACACGGATGCCTAGAGGCACAGACACGACTGCACAGATGCCAAGAAGCAGAGATGCACAGATCGTCGACAGAGACCAATGGCTGTAATGAAAACGGCCAGGATAAAGATGCACAGAACGTCAGGCCAGCTAAGCAACAGGTGAGGCAGCGAGCAGTGAACACGGAGCACCAAGATGCAAGCATCGGATGCCAGGCCACTGATATTGATATATAATTCCATCATAATATTGCTATGGACTAGTTATTAGTGATGGTACTTGTTTTGTCAATGGAAAGAAAATACAACTGAATATGTATTTTTATTGTGTCATTATGGACAATGTGTTTTGTGGAGGCTAAGCAGCCGGACAGTTCAAAGGACTTCAGTGCCATAGTGCGCTCGGACACTCGCTAAACCTGTGGTTTAAGTTAAGTGATTGTATATTTTATTGTATTACTGTATGATGAACGAGTAAACCTGGTATGTTTTATGGGGATTTTGAAACATTTCATGTCTCAGAAATACTTTGAGGGTGGATGTGATATATGCATAATAGACATCTAGATGTCTAGACACGTCTGTAATATATGCAAATGAGATGACGTCACATGACTAAGTGTGCCGGAGGTCTAGACCCTTGGACGGGGAATAAAGCATTCAGTATGCAGAAGTCAAAGTGTTCAGACGTTGTACTTTCACAATAACTACTACCCAACTTCTAGTACTATCGGTTATGTTTACTAGTTTCTTCTATCAACCAGGCAATGCAAATGTGCAGGAATTTTATTATGTATGCATAATCAATCAACCAACATATCTATTAGGCCAAATAAAACAAATTTAAATTGGTGATCGTCATTTTAAAATAAACATCATGGTCGGGCGGGCAGTTTTTATCTTTATTTTTTATGTCGACGTAATACATAACCAGAAGCGATGGCCGAATGAGTTATGGGTTTGCCTCCTGTTCGGGTGGGTCGTGCGATTCGAACTCCTGAGTTTGAACCCTGCCCATGTCAAACCAACAACTTTAACAATGATAGAAAAGTTTAATTGCTGATAGTGATAGCTCGACACATTTTTAAGGCACGGACGGGGACGATAACCAATTTTATTATGTGTTGCCTTATAATATAGGATGGAATATAGTATATATATTTATATTATGGTGTTTGCCATAGACAAAGTACTAGGTAGTATTAAATGCTTAAGGCCCTGTCACATTACGGCGTATGGCGGGAGCGTATTGAAAACCTACATAAGTCCTGCGCATGCCGGCCTATCATGACCTTTGGTGACCTCTCGGGTCGTTTTGAGCATATGTGGAACCTATGAGGAGCATACGAGGAGCATATGGGAGCGTATTGTGATATTTTTTTATGGTTTTGATTGGCATGTGGAGTGTATGAGGAGCGTATGCGAAGCGTATGTGAGACCTATGTTATCTCTCCTCGGTCCGCCACCTGATGGCTCCTGGGTATATAGTGCGTCACCTTTATATACCGAGACCATAGGTCGGGCATACACTGCCATACGCTACTCATACGCTTTGCATACGCTACGAATACGCTCCCATATGCAGCTCGTAGGTTCTGCGTACACTGCATACGCCCGTGACGCAAGTTGAGCGTATGAGTAGCGTACCCCTAGCATACGCCGGCATACCCCCAGCGTGCGAGGAGCGTATACCGGGGTATGACAAGCGTATGGTCTTGAATGAGCGAGGTCACTCATTCGGTGTCATTGCTGGACATGGCAGGCTCATGGCCGAAGCCCTCCCCCCCTGCCACTACTGTGGTGGTGGTGGTGGTGGTGGGGGGAGTGAGTTATGAGGGGGTGGGGAAGCCATCTTCCCCCCTCCAGCCTATATACCAACTCCTGCCAGCCATCATGGTCAGGCACTATCCTGGGGTCTTCCGGAGCCACCGAAGCTGGTCAGTCTTCTCCAAACGCTCGCACTGACCACTTCCCACCTCCAATTTTACCCACCCACCCACAGCTGCAGTTGATTGTGCCCACAACAATCACACAAAACCAAAAACCAATCAAGCATTTAAACTAAAAAATAAAGAATACCATCTAATGAGCGACTGACACCTGCGCAGTTGACAGATCACACCTACTTAAATGTCACATTTCTGATAATTTACCATCTACTGTTATCTCATATTTTTATCATTAACAATTGCTATTGTACTTTAACGTAATTGATTACTCGTTTGTTAAATAGTTCACATGACTCATATGCCCTCATCACATTTCATTTTCCCAAAATATTGGGGCCTTCGCTCGTTCGCTTCTTGCCCGATGATACACAGTCAATGTACATGCCGCCGGGCAGGCAGCGCCCGAATAAAAGCCTTGATTAACCCACTCATGCCTCTGAGTCAGCTGTGTCCGTGAGCAATGAGTAGCGTATGAACTATACGCCCCCATAGGTCGAGATTTTTTTAGCATGCACAACAAAATTTGGACGGACGGATGGGAGAAAGCGTATGGCGGTGTACAGCGGCATAGGCCGGCATAAGCTGGCACATGACGGCGTATGCGTAGCGTATGGTGGCGTATGATGGCGTATGCCGACGTATATGACGTAACGCGCCTACGCCGCCGTACGCTCCCCCAAAAATCCCTAATGTGACAGCCCCTTTAGTGCCGACCAAGTGTCCTTAAGCCTACGTGTGTGCGTGGCAACCAGAAATCTACGGTAAAGATTCCAAGAACTTCGGAAATCGGGTGTCAACAATTTTGTGAAACCCATAATTCAGATAATTCATTCTTTACTAAGAGTATCCGGCTCACAATATACAAGTTCAATTATACCATGTGCCACTCGGTGCGTGAATTACACCGGGCGCCGAGGCCTAATAGGTAGAGCGCGAGCCTCGCGTTCGGAAGGTCGGGAGTTCGGTTCTCGGTCGAGTCAAACAAATGACTTTTAAAATGACACATGTCGCTTCCTAGCCTGGTGCTGGGCATTAATAGGCTAGAACAAGCGCTCGTTAGCTCGCTGTCAGGATATTGTGACCGAGTGGGATAATCCGGTCACGGTGCCGGCAGCCTGATTTCCAGTGGGGCAGCACTATAAAGTCACCAAGAGTGTGCACTGTCACAAGTCGGTACCTGTCCTGATATGACCTTAGATGTTTCTAAGATGTACAACAACAACCTGTCACTGTACTGTCTCTGTTTAGAAATTGGGGAAGCACTGCCTGCCTATGTGATGCACCTCCATGTTGCATGTGTAGTCACTAACAAGCTTATTTTCACGAAATGATTCATCACTCAAATAATGTGTGGCATACTATATCATATGTACTGGCCTTGAAATCATAAAGCTCGATGGATACCATTGTTTCATACATCTATGTGCCTCTGCTGGTGTTCGATAATGAGTGGGACGTATCCCAGGTGGTAGAGTGTCCACCTGTGAAGGTGTCAGTCATCCTATCGATTCTGCTCAGTGGATCCATTTGCAGTTTGGGCTATTTTCCGTTCCAACCAGTGGTCCACAACTGGTTCATCAAAGGATGTGGTATGTGCTGTCCTGTCTGTTGGAAAATTCATATAAAAGATTGTTTGCTGCTTATTGGGAAAAGTGGCCTATGTGGTGGCAGCGGGTTTCCTCCAAAGAAATATGTCAGAATGACCATATGTTTGATGTCCAATAGCCAATGATTAAAATATCAAAGCGCTCCAGAGGCGTCATTAAATAACTTACTTTTGTGAGTGGCAGCAACTCACTGTGCCGCATAGCTATGTGGGAAAAT
>CM059191.1:5222554-5237554 GCA_030323885.1 Branchipolynoe longqiensis
GAAACTGCTGAACTCAATATGCATTCAGACCTATGGATGTTATTGTCTTATAAACTATTGCTACATTAATTAATTAATCATATTGTGTAGTGAACCAGTATAAATTCGACATATATTTTAGGTATATGCACAGCAGTTTTAAAGCATATACTCGATTGCGTAACTAAATAATGTAGTCGGCTTTGCCAAATCTGCACATGAATTAGGCCATGACTATCGAACACCACATGGCTGACTCACAAAGGTGGCACTGTTATCGCATTAAACAGCGTAGTGCTTGCGTAAGTATGCCCAGGCATGTATAGACTACATCACGGTTCCAGCGGCGCGGTGCATTGTGGGATGTGTCAGAGCAAAACAACCCCCCCAAAAGCACATGGCACATGCTAATACACTGGGTGCAGCAATGAAATGTGCTAGTTTAAGCTCATCTCAGCTCTTCTTTGAAACATAGAATACTAACTAAAAATATATATATAATAAATTAAGATATTAATCTTTTATCCAGCATTGCATTTACATCAATATAATCAGCACATCTTATGCCATGTGCATTTAGATTTAGAAAGATCTAGGCACTCAGACTAGTGTTAGAGCCACATCCAGAGTACTCAATGCATTGTCAATGGCAGTGAGTAATCTCCATACATAAAAAGTAAAATATTGCTAAAACCACACCACCTAGACACAAACCACTTGGAACACATATAGAAAACAGGTTTAACAAAAGGATTATATTAAATTGATAAGGTTAGGGTTTGGGATTTCTATTAATTTTGAATAAAAGTGACGTTTTTCAATGTGCGTATAGGCAAACTCAATGGCCGTACACCTTTGCTTTGGTCCCAAGGCCGTTTTCGGCGCATGCGCAGTCGGAACCGTGATGTAGTCTATTGCACGTGCATCTAGGGGCAGACACGCAGAGGCAAGGTCCGGGTGGCTTTAACCCCAATACAGAGCTGCCACCTGGTGCATTACCCCAGAACCACAATTCGTTGTTTATAGCGCCGTCTGGAGGGTGTGAAAGGAACTCGTGCACTGAGTAAATGCAAGCATTAGGATACATAGATTTGTGTGAAAACGCTTTTGTTTGTTTGCTGTTGTTTTACGTCCTAGCAACATCTAAGGTTATATCAGGACAGGTACTGACTTGTGACAGTGCACACTCATGGTGACTTTATAGTGCTGCCCCAGTGGGAAATCCGGCCACCAGCACCATGACTCGATATCCCACTAAAGGGCCTGTCACACTATGATGTATAGCCTTAGCGTATGTCGACGTATGTGATTTTTGACCAAAACGTTGGCGTACATCATCATATGTTACGTATATGTTGGGCGTATGTCGGGTACATTCCGGGTATGTCGTTATATGTTGCCGTGCATCGAGGCTCCGAACAGATTTTGTGCATGCTCAAAATTTCCAATGTGTGTCAATGTATGGCTCATGCGTTGAACGTACACTGTGTGTACATTCGGGATACGTCGGCGTAGGTTAGGGATACATTGGTATATGTTGCTGCACGTTAGCCGTACATTCAGCCGGTGGGAATGTGCAGTCCGCGTCCAATCCTTGTACTGCCAACGGATGCATTACATACTCCTAACATACTTCGAACATATGCCTGCCGTACCTCCAGCGTATTTAATGTATATGCCATACTTCTAGCGATGGAGTAACATACATAATGTTGGTCAGCTTTTTGGGAACATTTTGCGAGGCACATGAACGCTCTGATACATTAGCAATAGGTCAGAGATATGCTCTGCATATGTTACGAATGTTGTGTGTACATTGTGTATATGCCCATTTTGATCCCCCACCTCTGAAAAGTTTTACGAATGCCGACGTACTGGCAAATTTTCGAATGTTGAGCACGCACTGACGCTGTACGTTGTAGTGTGACAATGCCTTTAGTCACATTATCCTGACACTGAGCTAACCAGACCTTGCCCTAACTTAATATGAATAAGCAATGGTTAGGACCGACCCCCCCCCCCGACCCCCACATTGGTGATTAATATAATTATGTACATTTTCTGCGGAATTGATATAAACTGGTCCCAGTGCCTTCTCCCATGTTTCAGCCCAGAACCAGTGTCAGCAGTACTTATACCAGGCTGGTACTTGATTAAAACATGGGAGAAGGCCCCAGGACCAGTTTATATCAATTTGGCAGAAACAGCTGTTTCTGGTTCCTGGAATTTTGTGAATTTATTTTTCCCTCTATGGATATTGTTTATGAACATACCCTATACACGTGGTAGTCATTAGCCTCCCCCCCCCCCCCCCCCACGCTGGGTGGGTCGGTATTAATGCCGGGCACCAGGCTAGGAAGCGACAAGTATCAATTTTAAAGTCATTGGTTTGACTCGACCAGGAAACGAACTCCCGTCCTTCCACATGCAATAAAATAATACATCACATGAGTTACACAACTCAATGGATCATTATTCAAGTGTATGTGCATTATCGTGCATCATTGTGTTTATTTTTGGAGGGACACTAGTAATTGCTAGGACGTAAAACAACAACAAACAAACAAACAGTAATATCTTTGGTCACGGGTTAATTCATCTAAACATTTGTTGCATCGGTTTTCAACCAGCATTCAAAATAAGACTTAAGAGCATGTTCGCTGGTTTGAGACAAGTGAGAATAGGCACGGAAACGTAGAATATGGCTTGAGGGTGAAAATGTTGGGACCGATATAATTATGTAAATGTATATATATATATATAGTGTATGAATTCGTCTAGCTGTAAAGCCCTATAAATAAAGACATACGCAGAGGACTCGTGTGGTGGTAAGCCCTCATTTATTTTCTTGGGCTATGGCCGAGCAAAAAAGCCCTACCGTACATATATAAAGCTAAAAACTTTGAAGCGAATGGCAAGCGAGGTGGCGGTGGCGCCGGAAGTGATGGAGGTGCCAATAGTCTCGCACCAAATCGTACAGTATTAGGGTAGAGGAGATAATAAATAATAAAAACATGCAGCACAGCCAATTTATATATATATACTTCTTATATTCGACATATATATATGTATATATAGTGCATATATATGTATATATATGTATTTTTAATTCCTTCCATAACAAAATAAGAGACAAGACATATCCAATTTAGATACTAATGCACTTACTATTATGCATTTGTTTCTGCACAGAAGGGAATACTGAGTCAATTTAATGGAACCGGTCACTGCTGAAGACTGTGTGGTGTCAAAGTTTTGACAAGCGTGCTATAATTTTAATTTACGTTATCATGTTTACACTTCCAATATCTCCAAAGTTAGTCACTTTAAATAAAATCACTTAAAACAATTAAAAAATTACTCAAAACAATCGAACTGTGCAATTTTACCCATATCATCTTTGTCTCATGGGGACGTACCCAACATTTGTAGTTTGGGCTATTTTCCGTTCCAACCAGTGGTCCACAACTGGTTCATCACACATGTGCCTGCACACAACACATTCCTGCACACAACACATGCCTGCACAGAACACATGCCTGCACACAGTACATGCCTGCACACAACACATGCCTGCACACAACACTTGCCTGCACACCACAACACATGCCTGCACACAACACTTGCCTGCACACCACAACACATGCCTGCACACAGCATGCACCTGCACACAGCACATGCCTGCACACAAAATGTGCCTGCATACAGCAGATGCCTGCACACAACACTTGCCTGCACACAACACATGCCTGCACACAACACATGCCTGCACACAACACATGCCTGCACACAACACTTGCCTGCACACCACAACACATGCCTGCACACAGCATGCACCTGCACACAGCACATGCCTGCACACAAAATGTGCCTGCATACAGCACATGCCTGCACACAACACTTGCCTGCACACCACAACATGTGCCTGCACACAGCATGTACCTGCACACAACATGTGCCTGCACACAACACATTCCTGCACACAACACTTGCCTGCACACCACAACACATGCCTGCACACAGCACATACCTGCACACAGCACATGCCTGCATACAGCATTTGCCTGCACACAACATGCGCCTGCACACAACACGTGCCTGCACACAGCACATGCCTGCACACAACACATGCCTGCACACAACACATGCCTGCACACAACACATGCCTGCACACAACACTTGCCTGCACACCACAACACATGCCTGCACACAACATGTGCCTGCACAAAGCACATGCCTGCACACAACAGTTGCCTTCACACCACAACACATGCCTGCACACAACACATGCCTGCACACAACATGTGCCAGCACACATCACATGGCTGCACACAACACTTGCCTGCACACCACAACACATGCCTGCACACAGCACATGCCTCCACACAACACTTGCCTGCACACCACAACACGTGCCTGCACACAGCACATGCCTGCATACAACACATGCCTGCCCACAACATGTGCCTGCACATAGCACATGCCTGCACACAACACTTGCCTGCACACCACAACACATGCCTGCACACAACACATGCCTGCACACAACACGTGCCGACACACAGCACATGCCTGCACACAGTACATGCCTGCATACAGCACATGCATGCACACAACACGTGCCTGCACACCACAACACGTGCCCGCGCGCAGCACGTGCCCGCCCACAACACATGCCCGCACACAACACATGTGAGGCCTTATGTAGGCCTAGTATGGATGCTGATTAGGAGGTGAATATGGAGAAAAATATGCCATCATGTATAACGTACTTGAAAGTTGGAGAAGAATCAAATTCAGACAAAACATGAGTTTCACAACAACAGATCTATTCATTATATTGTTTGCATTAGCAAGACTGGTTTTTGGGCGATCATCAAAGTTAACGGTCAGACCACCTGGGGATAACAAGGTGCCACATGCATCCAGATACAGGCGTATACCATATCAAATCAGTAGTGAAAGTAAGACTTTTGGCTAGGTTGACTTTGTTGGATTGTTCTTGCCGACAATTTCGAAGGTTTCATACCTGGCCAATTGAGAAACTGCGTCTACTTCATCTAGAAACATTGTCGGCTTAATACCATGTCCAGCGTTGAAAACAAGCACCCTGACAGGAGCTTATACGTTATGGGCAGAGTAAATACCTCGTCAATAAAAAAAAGATTAAAAAAATGACGCACTGCAGTGCTGCCATCTAGCGTCAGCAAGCAAGTACTTTAACTTTTCAAAAGATGGCGCCACAAGGTGAATGTGTCAAGCTACAATAGCATGTACGTAGTTCTGGAATCTGATTAGTTCTGCCAGCTTAAGTTTTATTACGGCGTTATCTGAGGGCAAAAAAAGATTTCGTGAGTATAAATTAATATGCCTATATTTGTTAACGATTGGCACGTGCCTGGTCATGTTGCCTCGCTAATCGTAATCAGCGCCATCTTCACTTCCGATGAGCTGGGGGGCGCCACCTGTCATTCTGTAAGCTGCCGTCTTCTGCGATATCTTTGCACGCATAGCAACGACGGAAAGTCTTTATTATATTGTATACACGATAGCACGGTTTGGCCTTATATGGGCATGTCCTAATTTCGCGAGAACGAGGCCACTTCCGGATATAGGTAAACAAAGCCTGATAGCCTTGAGTTTGCCGGTGTCGTATTTTCAGCGCCCGGTCATTCTCAGCGGCCCGTCGTGGTCAAAAGACCCGTGGCATCGCCGGCTACAAGCTCAGCTGGTGCCCGGCAGTGTTAGGGACCGATTACGCCGAAATCTATTGAATGCGATCATATTTAACAGAATTACATACTCAAATAATGAAATTTAATTAAATTAACCTTAAATTCCAAGCGATATTAACGTAGCAGCTCGATCAGCGTCGAATCGCCGAGTGAAAACAAAACAAATCGCAGTGCTCGCGGCAACGTTCGAAAATCCGCGCATGCGCAGAAGCCACGACAGGCCGCTGAGAATGACCGGGCGCTGAGAATACGACACCGGAACGCACAGTGCAAAGCATTAGTTTTATTCAAAAATAATAGAAATTCAGAACCCTAACCATATCAATTTAATATAATCTTTTTGGTAAACATGTTTTCTATGTGTATTCCAATCAGTTTGTTTCTAGGTGTTGTAGTTTTAGAGATATTTAACTTTTTCTGTATGAAGAATGCTGACTGCCATTGACAATGCATTGCGTTTGCCGGTAAGCGCAGTGCAAAACGTTAGTTTTATTAAAGATTAATAGAAATTCAGAACCCTAACCATATCAATTTAATATAATCTTTTTTGTAAACATGTTTTCTATGTGTATTCCAATCAGTTTGTTTCTAGGTGTTGTACTTTTAGAGATATTTAACTTTTTCTCTCTGAAGATTGCTCACTGCCACACTGATGATACTGCCATGTGTGTTTGTGTACCTGCAAACAGGAATTAGGTCAAGATGGCCGCCAAACCGTGTTTAGGTGTATTATAGGAGGACGCGGACATCCGGGTACTTAGCGCATCGCGCCTTAGCAACTATTTGAGGCGGTGAAAACAATGCCAGTCACAGCATTCAAGCGAATGTAGGCACAAATCTATTCACTGCTACGATTTAATTATGTTATTTAGAACCATACATATTCACTCGTGAGTTGAAATAATGTTATTTAGGACTCAGTATAACTTATTCAATAAGTGAAATTTGGTCAAGTTAAACCAAAAATCCAAGGGATATTAAGGCCGCCGCCACATCGGTGGTGTTATTGTGAATGCAAATAAAACAAAAATACACAAATCTATTCACTGCTACAATCTAATTCTGTTGAAATAATGTTATTTAAGAGCATAACTTACTCAATAAGTGAAAATCGGTGTTATTCTGAATGGAAATAAAACAAAAAGCGGGTTTGTTTTCACCGCGTCAACCGGAAGTGACGTGAATGCGCGCCCTCCTATAAGGCTAAGTATCCTATCTGAGACGCAATCACCCAGGCCATAATCGATTAACACGACCCGGGCGACTCTGGTCACCCGAGTCGTCAGAATTTCAAATCGAACACCGCGAGTGGAGTCGAGAAATACACGTGCCGTGTGCAAAACTACCCGACCCCAGTAACCCACCTCTTGGCTGGGGTTTGCAAGGAGCGATGACGTCACATTTGCGCGGGTACCGTCCTGCAGGATAACAGCCACTGGTACCAGTCATACATATTTTTTTTTTGTAATAACATAGATTAATGAAATGGAAATATCACTAAACTATGCCATCATAAAAATAGTTAAATCATATTTTGCTGTAATTATATCGGCTACTAAAAAAACAAATAAAAGGGCCACCATTTTTGTCACCCGAGCGTGGAGAAGGTTATTCGATTATTCGACCCGAGTCTGCAGGATGTGCGCATGCGCCAAAAAGTGGCTCGGGTGACCAGAGTCGATTAATCGATTACGCCCCCAAGGTTGAAGTAGGTATTCATAATTGATTACGTTGATCATAACATACACCACTAGGTGGCAGCACTACTACACATCACATAATGGCCGAACGTGTGGTTGCCTGCTTTGATCACCCATGTGGTGTCACGTGATAGTGGTGCAATGCGAGTGAGCGAGCTTGGCTTTATTTTAGGCAATCACCCTGTCAGTGCGCATTACAGTGCACTTTATAGTGCGGTCTCGTTGGGCTACAGTACTTTTAGTTGGTTGGTTGTTGGAGTTTTACATCCTGGTAACATCTAAGGTCAAATCAGGACGGGTCCCTACTTGTGACAGTGCACACTCATTGTGACTTCATACTGCTGCCCCACTGGTTAATCAGGCCACTGGCACCATGACCCGATATCCCACTCGGTCACATTATCCTGACGCTGAGCTAACCAGTCCTTGCACTATCCTATTAATGTCGAGCACCAGGCTAGGAAGCGACAAGTATCAATTTAAAACTTTAGACAAATAACTGTTCACATATCCTGTCTACCATTTCGCTATAAAGTCATTGGTTTGACTCGCTGGGAGCTGAACTCCTGACCTTCTGCAAGCGAGGACTGCGCTCTACCGATTGGGCCACCGCGCCTGGTACAGTACTTATAGCTTACGACATAACGTGTTATCCTGATTTGCAGGACTACATTAGAGCTGCATAGTCCGATGGAAATGTCAAATTTTCAAAACGAAAATGTACATTTGATTGTACATATCTAACTGGATACTAGTGCACTTATTAAACCTTTGTCACCAATCGAAGGGAATACCGAGACAATTTAATAGAACCTGTTACTGGAGAAGCATATATATAGTGTCAGAGCTTTGACATGCTTGCCAAAATTAATCTTGCATGGTTGTACTTCAAATATCTCAAAAGTTAGACATTTAAAATAAAAACTACTTCAAACTAAAGTAAGGTAGATTATAGCGATCATTCTAATGTATTTATCTCAGAAAATGACAGAAACTCAAAACCATCAGACTATAGAACTTTAATTCAGGAATGAAAGTGGTCTCTGGGGAAAAAGCGGAAATGCTGATATTCTTCCATAGGCTTAGCTTTGTCAGGGAATCGCGGACAGTTTCCGGAAGTTGGGTTTCATATATATTGGTATACGCTGATCATGCTGCGCCGTTTGAAGCGTGTGATAGTAGTATATGCTGATAGTGTTATGGCATTTAGAGCATTTATTAGTAGTATACACTGATAGTGCTGTGGTGTCTGCACCACATATTAGTAGTATACGTTGATGGTGCTGCGGGACTGAAAAATCGCGGAAATCCGCGAAATCGTGGAGATCTTTCATCCCTGAATAATACTGAGGCAAGCAATATACTACTACTCTTATGTCAAGCCCAGTGTCAAAATGTGTGAATTGTCTCAATCCGTAACCCTAGCGGTAACCACATAACCAGTCCGTCCAAGCTGGACTCAGGGAAGGGAGAAGCCTTTTATGTTTATCACACAAGAACACCCCTACCCCAATCCATACACACACACCCTTATTTTTCCAAAACCAGATCAATTGTGCCCATATTGTTATCTAGTAATATTTTCCAAAATTCTGGTTGACAAATGAACCATTAAGTTTTAGAAGATTTAGACAGGCAATGTTTGCTTGTTTGTTGTTGTTTTACGTCCTAGGGAAGACAGTGTTCATCTAAATTTATTAGATACTATTTTAGTTTTATTTAAAAAGAAATGCTCCGTAAAAAAACCCTGTAAAGACAGGATACAAAGTGATGTCTGAAGTAAGTAAGGCCTACGTCTTTTAAGGCCCAGTCACACCTTACCGGACTGGGGAACCGGACACTGTCCGGTGAAATACGGCAATGTCCGGTACATATCTGGTACCCATCTGGCGGTGTCCGGTTGGTGCCCGGTTTGTCCGTTTTTTTCCGGTTCATGTCCGGTACCCATCCGTTATGTGTCCGGTTTGCTTCCGGAATAGTCCGGTGGCGAGAACATGGTAGGGGTGTAGGTGTGTGGTGGGGGTTTAGGGATGTGGTGGGGGTGTAGGTGTGTGGTTGGGGGTGTAGGGATGTGGTGGGGGGTGTAGGTGTGTGGTGGGGGTTTGGGGATGTGGTGGTGTTGTAGGTGTGTGGTGGGGGTTTAGGGATGTGGTGGGAGGTGTAGGTGTCTGGTGGGGGTGTAGGTGTGTGTGATTGAGGTGTAGGTTTGTGTGGTGAGGGTGTAGGTGTGTTTTTTGTCAGTTTTCGGCGCGTCTGGTATGTGTCCGGTACGTGTCTGGTTCTCGTCCGGTACATGTACGGTACTTGTCCGTTTCGTCCGCCGAATAGCGCAACATTTCAGTACATTTCGATACAATTTGATATCGGACACCACCAGACTAGAAAATCGTTGTCCGGTGGTGTCCGGTACTCAATCCGGTAAGGTGTGACAGGCGCTTTAAATAAGAAGTATTTCCAGAGAATGTAAACTTTTCCACTAAGAATTGACATTCAAAGAATGTCCATCATCTAGCAATATACGATGCCTATTCAATATGTTGAAATACATACACCCCACACTATGCTCTATAAGACAAATACAAAACATTTAGTATATTCAGTAAATACACCGAACACCGGATATGTTTAATATGAATGGACATTGCAGGAAAGATGAAATGTATATCAACCCATACATTCATTAAGGCACGTTGGACCCGGAAGTAACATTGTCAGCTTAATACCATGGAGGAACACATACCCAATCCGATAATGCAAGCTTTTACCCAAAGACTAAATGTCTGATCCTTGTTCGTAATATCATTTGGAAGGCTGATTATGTGTTTGTTTGAGTTTTAAGTCTTGGCAACATCTAAGGGCATATCAGGACAGATACCGACTTGTGACAGTGAACACTCATGGCGATTTTATAGTACTCCCCCACTGAGAGACCATCCCACCGAAATCCCACTCTGTCACATTATCTTGACACTGCGCTTACCAGTTCTTGAATAATTCCAAACGCCATATTAGGAAGTGATAAGTATCAACTTTGTAAGTCATTGGTTTGACTCGACCGGGAATCGAACTCCTGACCTCCCGTATGGGAAGCCTACGCTCTACCGATTCGGCCACCATGCTCGGTCTACACATGTTAGATAGTCACACCGTGCCCGGTTAATTTATAATCTGCATACAACTCATGATAATGTTCTGTGGCGATCAGACGCTGGGGCCGAACCGGTAGAACGCAGGCTTCCCGTGCGGAAGGTCGGGAGTTAGAATCCCAGCCGAGTCAAACCAATGACTTAAAAAATTGGTACTTGTCACTACCTCGCCTGGCACTAATAGGACAGGACATGGACTGGTTGTTAGCACAGTATCGGGATAATGTGACTGTGTGGGATATCAGGTCATGGTGCCAGCAGTCTGGTCTCCCAGTGGGGAAGCACTATAAGGTCCCCATGAGTGCACTGTCACAAGTCGGTACCCGTACTGAAGACCGTAGATGTTGCTAGGACGTAAAACAACGAGCTAATGTTCTGTGGCGCGCTGATTAGCTGCAGATTGGCATACTTGTCAGTCAGTTAATTTCCTAAAGAGAGTGCATTATATTTATAATAACAGTGATAAGCATTAGGATGGGACGAAGTGTTAATAATGATATTAATAAAGAGCCAAATTGTAGGATTCGTGTGACTGGATTATCTTACAAGAGACATTATATTGCACAAACCCTGTGCCAACTACAATTAACACCGTCGTCTGTTCCTACGTCTATTATTATGTATCCATGCATTAATATGTAAATGCTATCATAGATGCGGTAGTAATGGTGCTGTCACATTATGACGTTTCTCGCCAACGCGCGTCGACGTGTCACTTTTTGGCGAAACGTTTGGAAGCGTTAGGCGCGCGTTGGTAATCGTTGATAGACGGCGACGGTCGGCGACGCACGTCAGGGTATCGATGAAGTTTTGTGCTTGCACAAAACCTTCGACGTGTGACAACGCGCGGGTGCCAATATTATGGCGATGTCAGAAGCACGTCGACATCGCTGGAATAACGTAATGCGAACGCCAAGCACACATCGTGCGCGCATTAGGGTCGTGCCCACACATTGTGCCAAAATGTTGCTTTGTTGTTTTACGTCCTAGCTACATCTAAGGTCATATCAGGACGGCACGCCAAAACTTTTTTGTTTTTTTTCGCACGCATCAATATACGTTACCACAATGTCGGCCGCACACTACCAATACGTTGCACTGACGCCGAAAAGTTTGACGTTTCTCGACGATTAAAAGTGATTTTGCGCGTTGGCGGCATGCCGGCGAGATACGTCGTAGTGTGACATGGCTATAAGCATGCATCAGTATATGTATCAGGGTGCATACACCTTTGTTAAGATTCAATTCAAAGCTTTCTTTCAGGACTTTCAAGGATGTAATAAAAAACGTTTTTCAACGCCATTTACATACATATTTCCAAGAACATACATTTTATTTCTATACACACAGATATATCATCAGGTAACCATCTATAAAATCAAACGTGATGAATATTTTCACTGTCCATTTTTTTGTCTTGATTTTCTGCAATTGGTCATCGATTTCTTTATTCAAACTGCCGACTTCTACTCTTTTGGGGATAATCATGATTGTTAGTCTTATACTAGTTCTTTGGAATAATAGGAAAAAATCATCGTGTGGTGGAGTCAGTTTTCAAGTATTTTCAAGCATCCAGTAAAGATTCCATCACGTTTAAGGCCTTGGATGGGAGGTAAAATTCCACCACTTTCAACCATTTCAAGCCCGGTGCGCACCCTGGTGTATATAAAAATAATCCATCAATTAATATACATTATCAATGTATTAGTCCGCATATATACCATATGTATACACATGTTAATGTGTGTGTTACTCTATGACAAACAAGCATGTATACATTCCTGATGAACTTCTGAAATGTGTAATATGGTACACCGTATATATATACATATATATATATGTGTGTGCGTGTGTATCATATTACATGTATTGTACACATTGTAAATATATATTGTAACATTATATACCGTATCCTCGCAGGTTAACGCCCATGTGTGGGTTAACGCCCACCCGCCACTTGGCCAATATTTCCTAAACGCCCACCCCTTAAACACCCAAGTGTGGGTAAACGCCCACCTAACTTCAATGATTTGCCAATTTAAACACCCGCGAGAATACAGTATACATATAAACATATTTAGATAATATACATGAATATCTAGTGTGTACAGTATGGAATGTTTCGAGGACACAATACAATATCATCACAAGTTAGTCAGAGGACATGTCAAAACCAGCAGTGTGTTATCCCAAAGATTCAGTGCAACACACTTCAAGCTACCCTTTAAACCAAGATGTGGGTCCACTCCCCATCTACACGGTTCCCATACAAAACTAAGTACTTGATTTATTCTAACTGATGTGTGCGTCTAGTTTATCACCGCCATTCCAAAGAACACTCCCGTCGGGTTGACTGTCGTGTTGAACAGCTGTGATGGCTTGAACACCCCGAGCTGTCGAAGGAAAATAACCTATGGTTACCATGGTTACGAAGCAGACCGAGTCTTTGGCTTACATTATTATTTTTTATTATTATTATTATTATTGTAATTATCATCACCATCATTATTATTATCATTTTCACCAAAAAAAACCTAAGGTTATCATGGTTACTAAGCAGATTGGTCTTTGGCTGACGTTATCATTTACTATTATTATTATTATAATTATCATCACCAGCATTACTATTATCATAATTTTTACTTTTAAAAAACCCCTAAGGTTATCATGGTTACCATGGTTACTAAGCAGACCGAGTCTGGCTTACATTATTATTTTTTATATTATTATTATTATTATAATTATCATCACCACCATTATTATTTTCACTACAAAACCTAAGGCTATCATTGTTACCATGGTTACTAAGCAAACCGAGTCTTCGGCTTATATTATCATCATCATCGTTTCATCACCATTTCATCATCGCGCTTACACAGAAGTGAGCAGTGAGTGAGTGATTTGTGAATTTATGTCGTGTAATTTAGCAGTGCTAGTAAGGTTGTTCGTTCTTTTGTGGGGGGAGGGGGGAATTAGAAATCAGTATTTAAACAAAACAAAACCCGCAGACATTTTTTTAATCGCTGTAGATTAGATTTTAGGAGGAATAATTCTCTTTTTTTCCACAAAGGAATTCTAGCACAGATTAGCTGCTCTAAATTATAGGTATTATAAGTGTTACACAAATATTTAAAGATCTATGCACAGAATATAAAATATAATTATAATATGAACTAAATAACAATATACGCACCATCTTAACTAAACTAACTGATACAAACAAAAAATTGATTAAATATCTAAATGCTTTTGATAAAACAATATCTATGGTGAAATGTATTCGAAAGGCACGTGTCTTCCAAAATCTCATAACTAATATCGGACTAGTCCCAGTTCAATATCATTTTATTGTATTTTCAGGGTCCGTACACATGTAAAGATATGGAATTCAAGGCTATTTCAAGGCTGTTTTGGATAGGAATTCAAGACTATTTTCATTTGGATTTCAGGAAAAAGACAACAATGGGGAATGGAGATTTCAGACTAATTTAGATCAGTGGGGACAGTATAATGGAATTCAAGGCTTTTCAGGACTAATTACCCAAAATAGGTTCAATTCAAGGCTTTTCAAGGCCTTGAAATTGGTCAAATGAAGTTCAAGACTTTTCAAGACTTTTCAAGACTTTCCAGGCCCCGTGCAGACTCTGTATTTTGCAATGCTTAGTTATATACTAAAAAAACCCATAAAATATTCAAGGGAAAACAATCTCCGCCCTTTACCTGTATGTTCTCAAACACCTCGAAGACAATGTAGCCTGCAGGGGCGACCATGCCGAGGTCAGCCATCTTGATGCTGATCCTGGCTGGAGTTCCACCGGTGCCTTCATTCAGGAAGGCGAAAGCGAAGGAGCCCTTGGGAAGAATGGGCCTTGTCCACACCTGCATGTTACCTATCTGAGAAACAAATCGGACCGCTAAATTATATGTCGCCTGCCTTTTCTTCACTGAAATGTCTTCTGCTGTCAATCAAATTATGTCTGTTTTCATTGAAAGATATTGTGGGAGTTAGGATCAGTATGCGGGTACGACTTAGGTGAGTTTAAGGGTGATTGTGGGTGTGGTTACCCCGCTATATCATGTACCTTGGTGCTCATGGGGTCCTAGTTGATCTGGATAGTGTAGTCAGGGTGAGTGTGAGTGTGGTTACCCCGCTATATCACCTACCTTGGTGAGTAGCCAGGTCTCCCGGTTGATCTGGATAGCGTAGTCAGGGTGAGCGTGAGGGTGATTATCCTGCTAAATCACCTACCTTGGTGAGTAGCTGGCCCTGATACCCATGCGGCCTGGTTGATCTGGATGGCATAGTCAGGGTGAGCGTGGTTACCTTGCTATATCACATACCTTGGTGAGTAGCCGACCTTGGTTGATCTGGATGGCGTAGTCACGGTGAGTGTGAGTGTGGTTACCCCGCTATATCACATACCTTGGTGAGTATCCGAC
>CM059191.1:5850645-6009462 GCA_030323885.1 Branchipolynoe longqiensis
CACATATAATACTATTCATGTATTATAAACATAGCCACTATACATATAATGTTATGTTCTCATGCGATTAACAAAGAATATAATAACAGTAGTAACGACTACAATGACAATGAATAATTATGATAATGGATAATTATGATAAGACAATTATAAAACAATTATTGTAATGGCAGGGGGCTATTGATAGGCAGGCTAGGCAATGGTCTCACAGGAAAAAGGATTCCTGCACTTGGATTGATGACTTGGATTGATGACTTGGATTGATGACTTGGATTAATGACTTGTATTGATGACTGAGATTGATAACTGAGATTGATGACTAAGAGTGATGACTGAGATTGATGACTTGGATTGATGACTTGGATTGATGACTTGGATTGATGAATTGGATTGATGACTTGGATTGATGAATTGGATTGATGACTGCGATTGGTGGCTGAGATTGATGACTGAGATTGATGACTGAGATTGATGGCTGAGATTGATGACTGAGATTGATGACTGAGATTGATGACTGAGATTGATGACTGAGATTGATGACTTGGATTGATGACTTGGATTGATGACTTGGATTGATGACTCGGATTGATGACTTGTGAGCATGCTGATGCCCCCAGATACACCCATCTCACTCATCAGAGGAAGCTGGTGCCTCACAAGTTAGTTTCGTATCGAGCAACTGCATTATTAACTCACATGATAACATTGGAAGGATTATAGCCTTCCATTATTTAAACGCGTATAATTAATAATGTATCACATATACATATGAATTATTGTCTATTTTATAGATAAGTGACAAGAACTGCCAGTGGCGGCGCCACCGTAAGCCAGTATGCCGCAGTTAATCAACATTTGTCCATAATTGGACCTTAAATATAATATAAGAAGAATGGTAATAGTAATAGGAAAACCTCATACCAATGATTTATACCCGTATATTTATAAACTAACTATATGTATGTACAGTAAAATCTCATTAACCGACCACCTCCACAGAGATCACCTATATCGATCGCTTTATTTGGGTCCTAACAATACCATTGTAACCATATTCTAACTCCCTGAACTGACCACCTCCCTAAATGGACCACTTAAAGTCGGCCCCAAGGTCGGTCGATTTAGAGAGGTGTTACTCTATATGTGTATATATTACCCGGCTAGACTAACCCGGCTACATGCTACTCACGAGAGCCCTGCCTCTCCCCCACGCCCCTCCCCCCCGTCCCCCACACGGTGGCGGCGGACCCTCCCCCGGCCCCCCTCCCTCTGCCCCCGCCCCCGCCCCTTCCCCCCTCCCCCGCCCGCCGCGCGTCGTTAGGCGCCTGCTTCGTTGCCGGTCGGTCGGTGCGTCGGTGCGTGGTGGCGGGCCGGCTTGCGGCGTGGTGGCGCCCTGGAGGGGTCGGTGCATGGTGGCGGGCCGGCTTGCGGCGTGGTGGCGCCCTGGAGGGGTCGGTGCGTGGTGGCGAGCCGGCTTGCGGCGTGGTGGTGCCCTGGAGGGGTCGGTGCGTGGTGGCGGGCCGGCTTGCGGCGTGGTGGTGCCCTGGAGGGGTCGGTGCGTGGTGGCGGGCCGGCTTGCGGCGTGGTGGCGCCCTGGAGGGGTCGGTGCGTCGTGGCGGGCCGGCTTGCGGCGTGGTGGTACCCTGGAGGGGTCGGTGCGTCGTGGCGGGCCGGCTTGCGGCGTGGTGGCGCCCTGGAGGGGTCGGTGCATCGTGGCGGGCCGGCTTGCGGCGTGGTGGCGCCCTGGAGGGGTCGGTGCATCGTGGCGGGCCGGCTTGCGGCGTGGTGGCGCCCTGGAGGGGTCGGTGCGTGGTGGCGGGCCGGCTTGCGGCGTGGTGGTGCCCTGGAGGGGTCGGTGCGTGGTGGCGGGCCGGCTTGCGGCGTGGTGGCGCCCTGGAGGGGTCGGTGCGTGGTGGCGGGCCGGCTTGCGGCGTGGTGGCGCCCTGGAGGGGTCGGTGCGTCGTGGCGGGCCGGCTTGTGGCATGGTGGTGCCCTGGAGGGGTCGGTGCGTCGTGGCGGGCCGGCTTGCGGTGTGGCACAACCCTGGAGGGTCGGTGCATCGTGGCGGGCGGCTTGCGGGGGTGGTGCCCTGGAGGGGTCGGTGCATCGTGGCGGGCCGGCTTGCGGCGTGGTGGCGCCCTGGAGGGGTCGGTGCGTCGTTGTGGGCTGGCTTGTGGCGTGGTGGCGCCCTGGAGGGGTCGGTGCGTCGTGGCGGGCCGGCTTGTGGCATGGTGGCGCCCTGGAGGGGTCGGTGCATCGTGGTGGGCCGGCTTGCGGCGTGGTGGTGCCCTGGAGGGGTCAGTGCGTCATGGCGGGCCGGCTTGCGGCATGGTGGCGCCCTGGAAGGGTCGGTGCGCATGTGCACTCATGTACACGTCTGCGCACGTCTGTCTGTCTGCGGCCACCATGCGGGTCGGCATCCAACGCGCATCGACTGTCTCCCACCGCCCCCCTGCACACACAATACACACACAACTATCTCCCCTCCCCTCCCCCACCCCACCACCCCCTATCACACACGATACACACACATTCTCAATGGGACCCCTGTAATAACAAATAGTCGTCGGATAGGGACTGTTTTCCCTTCTACCAGTATATATACTATATATAGTACTATATATACTATATATAGTATATATAGTACTATATACACTACATACACTATGTACATTGTAGGCACTGTATACACTGTATGTACTGTATACACTATATACAATATATACCCTATATACACTGTATACAGTGTATGCACTATATACACTGTATGCACTATATATAATATATACATTATATACACTATATACACTGTATGCATTGTATGCACTATATACACTGTATGCACAGTGTACACTATATACACTGTATTCACTGTATACACTACATACACTATATATCCTGTATACACTAAGTATGCACCAGCTATTGTTGGTGGCATTGCTCGGCTCCCTGTTAGTGAAAGGGGGCAAGTGTACTGTATGCACTACATACACTATATATCCTGTATACACTAAGTATACCAGCTATTGTTGGTGTCATTGCTCGGCTCACTGTTAGTGAAGGTCCCTTGTCCTGCAGGTAATGAGGCAGTGTGTATGGACAGGGAGAAGGGCTTTCGTTACACGGCGTCCCTCTCCTAGCCTCCTTCTCACTCCGCTGTGAGTTACCATGACGGCATGAGGCATGACTGCCATTCCACGGGTCGGGTGGGGGTCGGGTGGGGTTGAGGGTGGAGGTGGGGGTGGAGGTGGGTGTCGGGTGATGGTGAGGGTGGAGGTGGGGATGGAATCGATACACAAAGGAGGGGCGTTGACACCAATGCAAGCCGCCACTTCATGACTAGATGGGCGTGCAGGGGTGAAGGCAGTGGTGAATGTGGGTGGGTGGGGTGGGGGTGGAGGGTGGGTGGGTTAGAATCGATAAGCAGTGTTGGGGATAGGGTAGGGGGGAGGGAGGATGATGGCACCAATGTCACAACTTTATTTCATGTCATTGTGTTGCATAGCTATCACTACCAAGTAGTACCATGGTGCTTCTTACTCCACCTAATGGCACTAGTCCCGTGTCAATCTATTAATTATTCTTCCATTGTAACTGCGGAATACCTCATTATAGGTTCAATATATATAATATATATTCAATACAATTTTATATATATAGATATATATATATATATATATGATGTATAACACATTCTGCGAGTATAAAGGCGTGCAAGGGAAATATTTCTGATTATCTTATTACACCAATACTCTTTACTGCCTCCTCCATGTGTCAGGACTTGTGGCGCCCCCTCCCGCGCTCCCCAGTACTATTCCGCGTCAGGGGATCTTTGTAACGGTCGGAGAGTTTATTATTGCTATTTTTGCGTGTGTATATTCTGCTATATTATTGACCAATCATTGTCGTATGCCCCATGGCTGCGGTACCGGCAGGATCCCAGCGGCTTTCGACAACTCTCACGCTAATTTGAACCGTTACATAGATATAGTTAGATAGTATCCAGTAGGTTATGTGCATGGGAGAAGTGGGATGGTGTTGTTCTTTTTATATTCCCATAATGAATTATAGAGCACATACATATACATATATATATATCATATATATACTCACATATATATATACACACACACACACACATATATATTATATATATATATATATATATATATATATATATATATATATATATATGCCATATTCTCATTGGTTAACACCCATGTGTGGGTTAACGCCCACCGCCCAGTTAACCAATATTTTGTAAACGCCCAACCCTTAAACGCCCATCTGTGGGTAAACACCCACTCCCCACTTCAGTGATTTGCCAATTTAAACGCAAATGGTGTTATCCAGTGAGAATACGGTGTATATATGTATATATATATATATATATATATATATATATATATATAATTATGTAATATGTGCCTGGACTTGGATATCACACACATAAACAAACAACCAGCTTGATGAACTGATCGACAGACGGAGCTCCGCCCGCCATTACCACACTGAACGGGGCACTTACACTTCAACAAAACACGTGCACTTAGTGCCGCCCCGTACCAGCGCGGGCCGCGTGTGGCACTGCGCTGTGTCTACTGCACTCACCCGGCCTCACTACTTCACTGGTACACGGCTTGTGCTTCGTGTCAGCGGTGTCATCACTTTGGAACCGGTGTGTTTATGTGCCTGGAACGCAGGAGGACGCCGTATAGATTCCTCCACACCAACCCCCAACCTAGCACCTGGCGGCAGTGAAGAGAACCACACAGGCTTTCTTTCCTTCTCAGGCACTCACACACATATATATCCCATTTCCCATTCTCACCCCCCCCCCCCCCCCCCATGAAGTAAAACCTCTCTAACCGACCACCTCCACATATCGATCACTTCCCTATATCGATCACTTCCCTATATCGATCACTTCCCTACATCGATCACTTCATTTGGATCCCAAATAATCGCCCATACAATACCATTATGACGATAAAGAAACTCCCAAAACCGACCACCTCCATAAATGGACCATTTAATGTCAGTCCCATCGTCGGTCGATTTAGAGAGGTTTTACTGTAGTTCGGTGGTTTGTTTGTTTCTTGTGGTCATATCAGGACGGGTACCGACTTGTGACAGTGCACATTGTACCCGTCCTGATGTTGCTAGGACGTAAAACAACAACAAACAACAACAACTATAGTGCTGTCCTCCTAGAAAACCAGGCTGTCCACACCATTTTTTTAAATTTTTGATTTTTGATTTTTTTGATTTTTTCTTTTTTTCTTTTTTTCTTTCCACATGATCAATGTACACACAAGTTGATATTTATATCAGTAATTTTTTTCACATGAAAAAGGAGAAAGCAGAAGTACAATACTAATGAGGTGCTTTCCCCATTTAAAAATAACACAGATACATTGCTTATACCATAGAACTAATGAATAGAAAGATAACAGTTAAAAGCATATCAACATTACCCTCAATTCTGTAAATTACATCTCAATATTTATGTACATAATCCAATATCCCACTCAGTCACATTATGCGGTACTGAGTAAACCAGTCCTTGTCCTATTGTATTAGTTCGCAGTGCCTGGCTTTGTAGTGACAAGTATCCATTTTGTAACTCATTGTTTTGACTCCTGATGGCGGTGGCAAACCCTTGTATAAATCTTTAAATCACTGCGCAGTTTAAGCTTCTGACAGAGTCTGTCGCTGTTTCATCAGTCAATGTCAATGTCTCGTAACAAAGTGCTCTGTTTCGTTTGGTAGGCAACTTTGTTTTTTAAACAAGAACTCCCCCCCCCCCCCCAATTTACATGCAACTTGTTGTGACAAGTTGTAAAGTCTACTGCTGGAATCTGTGGTTGTGTAGGCAGGCTATAGTGAAATCAATACAGGCAAAGAGAAAGAAAGAGTATAAATGGTGAAAAGAAGAGAGAGAGTCAAGCCCTCTGGTTTATTATTTATATGGTACATGGATTCAGTGTAGAGTATCACCCCCACCCTATTCCCCCAATGGGAAACAAGCATTCTTAGCTCCACCAATAGGGATCCAGCATTCCTGGTCCCCATGTATACCAGTGATCTGCCCACCACCACCAAGCTGTGTGGCTCCCCTGGCCACCACTTGCCTTGAGCCTGAGTGTGGTGATCCTGACTAGCAGAGGGGGGAGGGGGTAGGCTCTGAGTGCCCCATACACACAGCCCTGCCAGCACCACTATGTCTATTTACATCTCACTCAGGCACCACCAGCACCTACATATACACATACATGCACCTGGTCACATATACCCGATCAGTAATAGAACATTTGCATTCCCCCACCAATGCATTAAATCGGAATATTTTACAATGTGTTGTGGTGACGATCACATGACCTGAAGCCAAATGCTGAGATATGACGTTAACAGTTGAAGGCGCATAATCCGATGTTTGTGAGTTTCTGCAGTTTTCTGAGATAAATACATCAGATTAATCATTAAAATCCAATTTACTTTAGTTTGAAGTAACGTTAATTTAAATGGCCAACTTTGGAGATACACAATGATACAGTCAAACCTCTCTAACCGACCACCTCCACAGATCGACCACTCCCCTATATCGATCACTTTATTGGGGTCCCGAATACAAAATGGGTGAAATCCTCCAAAAAACAAGAGACACCATCCGGACAAACTGCCAGAAATCAAGGTAAGTGTCAAAGTTAATAGAAAAACAAGAGACAGCATCCGGACAAACTGCCAGAAATCAAGGTAAGTGTCAAAGTTAATAAAAAAAACAAGAGACAGCATCCGGACAAACTGCCAGAAATCAAGGTAAGTGTCAAAGTTAATAAAAAAACAAGAGACAGCATCCGGACAAACTGCCAGAAATCAAGGTAAGTGTCAAAGTTAATAGAAAAACAAGAGACAGCATCCGGACAAACTGCCAGAAATCAAGGTGTGTCAAGTAATAAAAAACAAGAGACAGCATCCGGACAAACTGCCAGAAATCAAGGTAAGTGTCAAAGTTAATAAAAACAAGAGACAGCATCCGGACAAACTGCCAGAAATCAAGGTAAGTGTCAAAGTTAATAGAAAAACAAGAGACAGCATCCGGACAAACTGCCAGAAATCAAGGTGTGTCAAAGTTAATAGAAAAACAAGAGACAGCATCCGGACAAACTGCCAGAAATCAAGGTAAGTGTCAAAGTTAATAGAAAAATAGAAACATTGTTAATAATAATAATAATAGAAATAATATAATAAAACAGGATAAATTAAACCCAACTGAAGCTTACGGCATACCTGGTATGAGGCAGGAGTAAACATAAACTAGGAAACTTTTATGACACGCCCATAGAAGGAGCGAAATTTGTCAGGCATGCAAACTCTGAAGCGCATGCGTGGCACTTTTAAACCCACTTCCGCCCAAACCAACACACAAACAACACAAAACGACTCAAGCAGAAATGGAAGCAAAAATCCTACTATGCGGAGACCGTAGCACCCAAAATAGTAGAGGAGCTGAAAAGGAAAACATGCCAGAGATTCAGAGTACACATGGAGACCTATCCTGGCACAGGAACCAGCAGGGTAGTGGACAGAGTTCTTCGCAAATTCAAAACGGAGCTGTTCGACCAGATCTATATAATGGCAGGTGTCTGCGACCTGAGCATTAAATTGGGCAGAAGGGAACTAACCCCCCAGTTCCAGGACAAGGACTCCTTGATCCTCTATATGACAGAAGAATTCTGACATGCACAATCAACCATGTTACAAATAACTGAAATGCCAGTAATCTGTGAACTAGTGGGAATGGACATGGAAGCATACACAGGACGTAATGATCACCCCGAATATCAAACACTAATGGATATCTGTATACCTGAAATCAACGGCTTCATCCACAGGCTGAACGAAGGCCTGCCAGACGCCAACCTAAGAACTCCCAGATATGCAACTTATGTCCACAAACTACGGAAAGGGAAACGGATGGCTCGATATGCGTACGGACTACCTGACGGTGTCCATTACACACACACACTCACCCTCAAAATTGCTGCCAAAGTATCAGACTGCATCATCGCGAATGGGAAGTGAAGCAAAGGGGTGCACAAACGGATAAGTACCACCTTTCTTTTCTTTCATATTCCCGCTTTCCCTCATGTCTACAGACTCTTAACTGTTTACATGTTTTAGTTGCAGATGTGTGTAACCTTAAAACACTAACTATATATATCTCGAGATCCGGCACACCTTCTACCCAGAGGAGCACACATCGTTATGGTATAGAAATTAAGAAAATGTACCCAAACTGATACCTAACAAAACATAACAAATCAGCATGGATGACATATAGGGATAAGTATACTGGTGATACCAATATATCACGTTGAAATGGCTCTGTTAACAACCATAACATAATCCTTTCACCACTTATCTGTCTATGTGGCTCCTTACCGGAGATGTCATTGTAGACTGCTACACTACTAACTGACCCTAAACTGGGTTCATTCTAACCTCACGCCAATTCACCAGGGGCAAAATACCTCTGCATATGGTAAATGATTAATAAATACACTTTGCCAATTTTGCGGGTGAAAAGAACAACTCATATATCCCAAGAATGCACCTGATGCTGTGTCTTTTTATGAAGAGTTTATATAAAGAGTTTGGCTACAGACATTGCCAGGCTTTTAGCTAATTTTGTTAAAGGAAATGTATTACTAACCTTTTCCCAGTTAATAGTCATAGATTAATCTTTAAGGCCCTCCAGCCTAAAGTAGGTAATTCATCACTCCCTGAGTTTAAAAATCAGAGTAAAACCTATCTAAATCGACTGACCATGGGACATACTTTAAATGGTCCATTTAGGGAGGTGGTCAGTTTATGGAGTTTTTTAAAATCATAACAATGGTATGGTATTTACCGACCCAAGGGATTTATAACCTTCCATATCACATAGGCATGGTTTGAGCACAATTGGCCTTTGATGACGCTGTACTTTTTACACAGCGGTGGAAATCCAAATTGGCAGAGGGGATGGTATGGGGAATAGAACCACCAACCTTCAGATTAGGAGTCTGACCTAGAAGAATGTCAGACACTCTAACCCCTCCGCCACAGGGAACACTACTTGGCCGGCGATTGAAACCATGACCTTTCTCACCGGAAGCCAGCGCTCTACCACTCTTTCAGCAATCCTGTCCATAAACACAATATCGTAGTTGAGGAGTAGCTGTCCTTGTAGACTTTTGTTCTTATTGCTGTATGATGGATTTTCTATCATGAGACATTGTCTAGTATTACTAACAAACAGTTGTCCCTTCCCATCCAAATTATAGCCCCCTGCAGGCACACTGAATGAACTCTTATTTATATATATGAGTCAGCCTCATGAAAACGGGCCAATTGGTGGTCAAGTGAGGATGTTGGCATCGCAATTCTTAAAAGTGTAGTGCATTTCTTTGTTTCATATTCAATTATCATAGAAAGAAATCAGGTTGTTTTATTTTCTCGACCTTTACATTCAGGATAAATTTAAAGACTTTCTAACACCTCTGTCAATGCTAAATTATAATTATCCTGATCGACGCCGACATCAAATGATCAACGCCGACAACTTTAATAGATGTCGGCATCGCAATTCTTAAAGTCTTGTATATTTCTTTGTTTTATATTATATTATCCTAGAAACAAATCAGGTTGTTGTACTTTCTCGACCTTTAGATTCAGGATAAATTTAAAGGCTTTCCAACACCTATGTCAATGCTAAATTATAATTATACCGATCGACGCAGACATCCAAGCTCGACGCCGACAAATTCCACCAATTGGCCTCTTTTCGTGATCCTGACCCATATATATATAAATAAATATAGAATATATAAATATAGACACATAACAAAATATATATAAATAAATATAATTAAATATAAAAAATAAAATAAATATGAATGTAAATAAATGTAAATAAATGTAAATAAATTCAAATAAATGTACATAAATATAAATAGATGTAAATACATGTAAATAAATGTAAATAGATATAAAGAGATATAAACAGATATAAATATATATAAACAGATATAAACAGATATAAAGAGATATAAACAGATATAAACAGATATAAACAGATATAAACATATATAAACAGATATAAACAGATATAAACAGATATAAACAGATATAAACAGATATAAACAGATATAAGCAAATATAAATAAATAAGAATAAATAAGTTGATATTGATTCAGTGTAGCATACTTAGGATGAGTTATGGTTTTATTTGTGTTGTGGTTATTTGATTTCAGTGAGTGTGTCTCAGTAATCTCCACCCCAGTGGCCAGCTCTTATAGTTACAGGGTAATAGCAATACATTATGGGGTGACTGACATAAGTGACAGACATGTTTACCGCACTACTCCCAGAGTGGCTGAGGCGGGATGGCGACTGCCTCCAATAGACCAGTCGGTGCGCTGCAAGACGCGAAAGTACTGAGTGGGTAAAGCGCTTGGGTAAATAAACCCTAAACTTTGTCATGCTTTTTTTCAAACGTTTAACTTTTTTTTTAGTGATTGTTTGCTTATTCTACTCATAGCGGTTAAGTGCATGCACTTGTTTTCGCTGCTGTGCAGTAGTGGTCATAATCCATATGGATTGATTTCCTTTATCAATAATTTCTGTAAACCTATTTCTGGAGCAAAATTGGGGAGCTTCAAATTGTTTAGCTTTTCGTTTATATTTGTGTACATAGTTAATGTTTGTAATACCTTGTTCCCATGCAATTACTGTTTTAATCTAGATATACTATGTTAGTTTTTTTTGTTTTTTTTTCTTCTTTTCTTTTGAGGGCGGGGGGTTGCTTTGGTCACACCTTTGAAGGTTAGGTTTCTGGATAATCTGTATGGGTTTCGGGTACTTTAGAGTCACTCACTACGGAAGAAGTAGATGAATGGATATTAAAGCTGCATAATCCGATGAAGTCATAATCATTGTGAAACCAAAACACTTATTTAAATTTTTTTATTTTTTATTTTTTATTTTTTATTTTTTTATTGAGGCTGATTTTATACTGTCCATAGCATGTAAGCCCGGGTACCCAGGCTGGTTTTCAATGCTGGCCAGCTGTAGTTTTGGTGTTGTCTTTGTTGTCTGGTGTTGAAATTTGATTTTAAATATCCAACTTAGGCACTTATGCTTGTATTAAAGCCGCATAGTCCGATGGTTTTGAGTTTCTGTCATTTTCTGAGAAAAAGATATTACGTTATTTATTATAATCTACCTTACTTTAGCTTGAAGTCACTTTTATTTTAAATCTCTAACTTTTGAGATATTTGAAATGGAAACGTGCTAAATTAATTTTGGCAAGCTTGCCAAAACTCCAACGCCATAGGCTTCTGCAGCAACAGGTTCTATTAATTGACTCAGTATCCCGTTATAGGTGATGACAAATGTTTAATAAGTGTACCAACATCTAAGTTAGATATGTAGAATCAAATCTAGATAATTGTTTTGGTTTTGAAAATTGTATGTTTTCATCGGACTGTGCAGCTTTAAGCATTGTTTCTGCTATAGAAGGGTATATTATTATTAAGCTAATTTACTAGACGACTAAGGTGTCAGACTTTTGACATGGTTGACATTAATTTAGCATGTTTCAGTTCAAATATCTCCAAAGTTGGCCATTTCAAATAAGTCATTTCAAATTAAAGTAAGGCAGACCTCTATTGTGCAGACCATTGACATTCCTGCCAACATTAATTTAGCATGTTTTACTTAGAATATCTCCACACTTAGCCATTTAAAATAAAAGTCATTTCAAACTGAAGTAAGGTGGAAGTCTCTTGTGCAGACCTTTGACATTCCTGCCAAAATTAATTTAGCATGTTTCACTTCAAATATATTCCCACAGTTAGCCATTTAAAATAAAAGTAATTTGAAATTAAAGTAAAGCAGCTTATAAAGCTATACAATATATATATATATATATATATATATATATATATATATATATATAAAAATTTGCCTCCATTCAAACAAGGAGGAAAGCGTAGCCGTTATGGGATGGACAAGTCTTTATTGCTGTCTGGGCTAGCAATTATATGCCTACCGGTTACAAAGTTTGAAATCTGGGCGCAGAATGAACAAATATGGCGGCCCAGCTGTGGAACCCGCCATTTTGGCGCGACCTAGAGCAGTCCTGGGCTCGCCGAGAACGGCCATTGATTGGATAATATCTAACAAGCCGAATGTAGGATAATTAATTATTAATCGATCGATAATATTAATAATAGAACCATTTAATTCCAGCATTTATATACACATAATATATTATACTCTATATATATATATATATATATATATATATCTTTGATTGAAATTCAAGACCATCTGAGGATGCAACTTTAAACAATGGATTTCTTTTGTGTGTGGGGGTGTGTGGGGGTGTGTGGGGGTGTGAGGGGGTGGGTGGGGGTGTGAGGGGGTGAGGTGGGAGGAAGGGGGTGTGGGTGGAAGAGGGGTGAACTTTTAAATTGTTTACTTCAAGCGTGTGAAGATTTAATGGACTTGGCATTTTGTTTATGTTGTCTTCCTCCTATAAGCAGGCTGAGAGTGAGATGCATAACATGAGTGCGGCCAGGGGTGGAAGGTGGTTGGGTTGCCAACCCTTACTGTTTTGCCGTAAGATGTACAATATTTTATGTCCCCATCATCACCATACGCCGATCTTCCTTTTTTTTGTGTGTGTTTTTTGTTGTTCAATTTTCTTTTTTATTCCAGTTGAATAATATCTTTTTCTGCACCGAGGCTGAATTTTCCACTGTTGGCAACCCTGCAGTACCACTAAGATAGTGATAGTATATGAATCTTATCGGATTATTGTGTCCAAAATGCACCACAGACCATTTAAGATTTTAACATTTTTCCCGGGCAAGTACCCCCCAGACCCCTTAGTATAACATCCCTTAAGATCTTTTTTTTTTTTCATTTTCCAATGTTGGCAGCCCTGAAGTGGTGAGGAGGTGCAAGGGCAGGGGGAGCCAGGGGGGAGCATGGGGGGTAGGGGAACAAGGGGGGAGCCATGGGGACAGGGGGAGTTAGGGGTATGCGGGGGGAACTGCGTCTGCAGTCTCCTGATGGGGGCTCCTTTGGGACCCGGCTCCTAAATTCGGTACACACTGTGGTGACCGCCACTGACAACCCGAATTCAGGGACCAGACCTGCCATCCACAGATGCGCCAGTTAGTCCTTCACTTCAAGTACACTGGTCCTCCTCCCGCTGATCTCCACACACAAACAGAGTAACACATGCGCGCCAGTTCTGTCACATGCCGCCAGGGTGTGCCTCCCTTCACGACGCCCCCTAGTGGGACATTTGGAACTACCTTCAAGCAAGAGCAGCTCGTGTCTCATAGACCTATTTCAATGTTTACTAACGTCGTGTGTGCACGCGCAGCTTGGCTGCAGAACGAAGGCACACTGCATTGAGTTTGCCTGTATGCGCAGTGAAAAACGTCAGTTTTATTCCAAATTAATAGAAATGCAGAACCCTAACCATATCAATTTAATATAATCTTTTTAATAAACATGTTTTCTATAGGTATTCCAAACGGTTTGTATCTAAGTGTTGTAGTTTTAGAAATATTTCACTTTGTCTGTATGAAGATTGCCCACGGCCATTGACAATGCACTGAGTTTGCCGATAAACGTCAATTATATTTAAAATTAATAGAAATGCAGAACTCTAACCTTATAAATTTAATATAATCTATTGGTTCAATATGTTTTCTATATGGTTACCAAGCGGTTTGTCTCTAGGTAGTGTGGTTTTAGAGATATTTCACTTTTTCTGTATGAAGATTTCCCAAGGGCATTGACAATGCATTGAGTTTGGTGGTACACGAAAGTGCAAAGCGTTTATTTTATTCAAAATTAATAGAATTGCAGAACCCTAACCTTATAAATTTAATATAATCTATTCGTTGAATATGTTTTCTATATGTGTACCAAGCGGTTTGTCTCTAGGTGGTGTAGTCTTAGAGATATTTCACTTTTTCTGTATGAATATAATTCAAGATTGCTCACGGCCATTGACAATGCATTGAGTTTGCCAGTGCGCGCAGTGCAAAACGCTTATTTTATTCAAAATTAATAGAAATGCAGAACTCTCACCGTATAAATTTAATATAATCTATTGGTTCAATATGTTTTCTATATGTGTACCAAGCGGTTTGTCTCTAGGTAGTGTGGTTTTAGAGATATTTCACTTTTTCTGTATGAAGATTTCCCAAGGGCATTGACAATGCATTGAGTTTGGTGGTACACGAAAGTGCAAAGCGTTTATTTTATTCAAAATTAATAGAATTGCAGAACCCTAACCTTATAAATTTAATATAATCTATTCGTTGTATATGTTTTCTATATGTGTACCATGCGGTTTGTTTCTAGGTGGTGTGGTTTTAGAGATATTTCACCTTTTCTCTATGAAGATTGCTCATAGCCATTGAGTTTACAGTGTGACAATGTGTCGTCCTGCAGCCAAAAGGCGCGCGCACTGACCTAGATACACGTGCTGAGGTCACATGAAATAGGTCTATGGCTAAGTCACAAATGGCTGGCTGCATGTTTACGGTGTCCGTATGTCACCAAATTCGCAAAACTGTATGGCGACCATACAGTATGGCGACCACACATTTTTTGCTCACCGCAATGAGTTGCGATTTGTTTAACTTGACATTAAACTGTTGTCAGAAATCGCAAGGCCATAGGCCGCAACCTCACCACATAGTATCGCAAGGTGACCATGCAGTGACCATTCGGTGGCCATATGGTGACTTCAATTGTGCGGCGGCCACAAGAAACCTTGTTGCGGTGGCGGAGAAAAATGTACTGACCCGTAAGATTTGTGAACATTTCTACCGCAGACCCCAACACCGTACTATTTGTAAAAATCCTATCTGCCTTGGGCTAGGTAGCGACAAGTATACATTTTGTAAGTCATTATTTCTACTTGACTGGCGATTGAACCTAATACCTACTACAGTATTTGGGAAACAGGTATTGAACTCATTTGGCCATTATGCTGGCATAAATAGGTATAAATATATGAAGAGTTCAAGCGTAAAACCCTGTAAATGCCAATCCAAATATTTAATTGAAGTAACAAATTTGTACATGAAGGTAATTTTAATTCTCGCTAATCACACTTTTCTCAAGATGAAATAGTTATGGAGCAATGAACAAAATAGGAATCTAAAAAAAAGTAACCTTTTGAAGGTTTGACGCCAATGTTTATCTCAATTTTTGGATTGGCGTTTACAGCGCTTTGCGTCTGAACTCCTCATGTATGAATCACCCCGGTCTGAACACTGCTCTCCAAACAGTCGAAGACCCTAGAATCAGACCCAAGTCTGGTACAATCGGTCCTGTTACCGGCAAGCATTAGCAGATAGTGGAAACCACGTGGTACAGATCACCAACCTCTTACCACCTTTGAGGGATCAATTCTCCATAAAGACTGTTATTTAAAAACACATGGCTCAGTTTTATTTTACAAATGAACTCCTCAGGGCTCCAATGGCCCCTAAAACACCAGTATGTGGACGTAATCACACGACTCAGTCCTGGAATACACTCCGCAATCCACGTCATGTTGGCTCTTAAAAATGACTTTGCCTTTAAATGTTATAATATACCTTTTCTGTGGAGCATGCACAGTGAGCTGCTATGCGACTGAGTAGCGTTATCCTGATGCTGATCCAAACCACTCCTTGCCTTAATGCCTAGTGTCAGCCGTGATAGTGGCAATAACCAATTTGTGTTAAATCTTTAGGTTAACTCACCCGAGGATTGAACCCAGCTCAGTGTCAGGATAATGTGACTGAGTGTGATTTCGGGTCATGGTACCAGTGGCCTAATTTCCCAGTGGGGCAGCACTATAAAGTCGCCATGAGTGCGCACTGTCACAAGTCGGTACCCATCCTAATATGACCTTAGATGTTGCTAGGACGTAAAACAACGAACAAACAAACCAGCCTTTTGGTAGACAAATGTCACAACAAGTCATGACAGTGGTAAGAAGTGATTGTAACAGTGACATTCGTGACATGCCTAATAACTGACTGGTCGGTTATTTATACGTTATAGAGTGTATCCTCACCTCTTAGCATTTTGTATTATTTGATAACAAAGACATTAATACAGCAATGTCGCTCACTGTATTCATATCATTGCATCCAGCGACACCAAGTACATTAATGCAATGATGTTGTTTAGTGTATTCGTGGCATTGTATCTGCACTAGGGCACTAACATTACAATGTCGCCAAATGTATTCATGCCATTGCATATAACGATGTTGAGGGCATTAAAGCAGCGATGTGTGCTAAGTGTATTCACATCATTTCATCTAATGCTGTTAAGGAAATTAACGCCATGAAGTCAAACAGTGTATTCGCACCATTGAATCCGATAATGCCATTGTACATAATGACACAAAGGGCATTTAATGCCTGATGTCGCAGTGTATTCAAACTATATTATCTAATGACCCCAAGGGGGTATTTTCACGTCATTGTATGTAATGACACAACGGGCATTTAACGTCTTATGTCGCTAAGTGTATTCGCGCCATTGTATCGAGAACATGCGCAGACAGCTGGAGTAGCCACATGGCGCATGCGCTGTGGAAATGGAGCTTGTAGTAGTTGTACATATGTGCGTAATGGGAGATGTCCTTACAAGGGCATTGCCCCAAGTCACAACGCCCAAAAAGGGCCCTCCCACGAGGGCGGTGGGAGAGAATATGACCCTCACTTACAATTAGATACTGTTCCAGTTATCAAACACTTACATAATGTTGCAGTTATCAAACACTTACAGAATGTTGCAGTTATCAAACACTTACATAATGTTGCAGTTATCAAACACTTACATAATGTTGCAGTTATCAAACACTTACAAAATGTTTCAGTTATCAAACACTTACAAAATGTTAAACATTTGTTCCTGGGTCTGGTTACGGCAACACAACCGTCATGCCACGTCAACCCTACGTCACCGCCACCAGTACTACGTCATCATGTGTGAGCATGCGTCATGATTAGCGCAGGCTCGGCGCGTATGCGCAATGGGGCTGTCTTTGCGTTATGTAATCTATTATACACATATATGTATATATATATATAATACCAAACAGTGGTTAAGTTTTAGGGTTGTCATGTCTGTTAATTGGCGCTGCTAATGCGCATCATCCATACTCCATTGATGCTTCGCCATCATCATCATCATGCTGTCGGTCACGATGCAACAAAGACTGCTCTCATTACTTGACTGCCGCTCTCCATTTCTTGGTAACCCTGGCGACGACCGAGCTGGTATGATGTTTTGTGCAGTTGTACATTTCATGAAAGCTGCCTGCAAGAGTGTTGAAGTGCTGCTGGCTTTTGCAAGTTACCAGTGGCACTCTCTCGGGGAGCAAATAGAGATTTCACACCGGCAAGAACATGTCCAGACAGGCGCAAAATTATTTGTCCCTGCAGTGGCTGGTTGGGAGTTCCATACATCAACCACGGCATGATCCTCAAACCTGGCACTGGCATTGCAAACTCAGTTTTTGGACCGGCGCTTATCACATTTAGGAAAAGAGCTCTTCATATATAATGTTGTGCATTTATACATACACACACAAATGAAGCATATATTGAGGATTTGCGTCAAATGATTAGCACCACATGATCAGTGCCTTGTCGGCCATCATGGTTGGATATAAAGTACAGCTATAACACTGCCAATGCGGCGGCGGGTGTTAATATCGCTTCGATTTTGGGTTTGATTTGACCGGTTTCACTTATTGAGTAATTTATGAGTAAGCTATTCTCATAAATAACATTATTTCAACCCCCGAGTATGATTCTAAATAACAGAATTAGATCGTAGCAGTGAATAGATTTGTGCTCTTTGTTTTGTTTACATTCGACAATATCGCCGACGATGTGGTGGCAGCGTTAATATCGCTTGAACTTTGGGCTTACTTTGACCGGATTTCACTTATTAAGTAATTTATGCTCTTAAATAACATTATTTCAACCCCCAATTGAATATTCATGGTTCTAAATAAGAGAATTAGATCGTAGCAGGGAATAGATTTGTGCTTTTTGTTTTATTTACATACACTTGATAGTAGAAGGAACTGCCTCTAACCAACCACGACGCAGGAGTAGTGTGATGCCTACGTCACACGCAAATCCTCAATATATGACTGTTGTATTAACAGTAAATTTATGTGCATATATTATATATATATCTATATGCACACAGGCCCCTGAAGTGGCATTATTGGCGGCTTTAATGGCGGCTTTATTGCGCTGGTTTGTCAGCACTATTGTGTGCAGAAGGTGATGCATGCAGCTCTCCTCGACCAGCAGACATCTGGGTATCGTCTACATTCCCACCTTATGTTGCTTTATCTCCATCGCTATTGGCATTAGGCATTAGGCATTAGGCATTAGGGATCAGACACTACAAGTCAACATCGCTTGTATTTCATTGGTCACTAATCCAAGAAAGACGTTCATGAATAAGTCATGTGTCAGTTGGCAATGTGACTGCTGGTTCCCGCATTGCGGTTACTGGTTGCTACCGGACGTAGTGGCCAAGTCGGTAAAGTGCAGCAGGCCTTGCATGTGGGAGTTTGGGAGTTTGGTTCCCCCGTTTGTTTTATTTAACGACACCTCCATTGATTTTAATCATCGGCTATTGGACGTCAAACATATGGTCATTCTGACATTTTTGGGGGGGGGGGGAAACATGCTGCTGCCACATAGGCTACTCTTTCCGATAAGCAGCAAAGGGTCTTATATATGCACTTTCCCACAGACAGGACAGCACATACCACAGCCTTTGATTATGCAGTTGTGGACAACTGGTTGGAACAGAAAATAGCCCAAAATGCAAATGGGTCCACTGAGCAGGATCGACCTATTTTGGGTAATTAGTCTTGAAAAGCCTTCAATTCCATGAAACTGTCCCCATCGATCTAAATTTTGTCCGAAATCACCATTTGCTATTTTTTTTATTTTTTTTAGTGAAATCCAAATGAAAATTGTCTTGGAATTCCTGTCAAAAACAGCCTTGACAAGCTTTGAAAAGTGTTTTGGGTTTGAAGATGTTATCTTTTCATCGGACGATGCAATTATAGAGTATAACTATAGGGCCTATAGTGAAACATATGGCTGTATGTGCTGTCCCCTGTGGCCGAATGCTTAGAGTGTCTGACTTTTTTCCCGGTCAGACTCCAAATCTGAAGGTTGGTGGTTTTATTTCCCATGCCATCACCTCTGCCAATTTGGATTTCTACGCTGTGTATAACTTACAGCATCATCAAATGCCATTTGTTCTCATACCATGTCTATCTTGAGTCGGTAAAAGTGTAGGCTCAGGCTTTCTATCGACCAACTGTCTAATGCTATTCAGACTTATCCGTGATAGGCAGTATAAATCTTCAAGAGGAAAAAGCGACAACCCAGCTCACTACTGCGTTTGTAAACATGCTGAGTCATCCATCAATCAGTTCGCCCTCTGCAGCCAGTAGGCAATAACTTAAAATACACATACAGTAAAACCTCTCTAACTGACCACCTCCACAGATCGATCACTCCACTATATTGATCGCTTTATTTGGGTCCCAAGCGATCGCCCATTGTAATGATAAAACAAAACTTCCCTAAATCGATCACCTCCCTAAATCGACCACCTCCCTAAATCGACCATTTAAAGTCGGTCACACGGTTGGTCGATTTAGAGAGGTTGTACTGTATTATAAAAAGAAATATTATCAGTGCCCCGCCATTCTCATTAGGGAGTGCCCTGGTGACTAGTTTTTGCACTACAACCTGAAACTCGGAAGCAACATATTCCAGCCCTAATGATAGCACTTAGTATTTGACTTTGCTATCTGTATAAGTAACTGATGAGGACACATATGTAATTAGTTAAGACAGCCCCGGTGGATCTCAAATAGAACCATCATTTGTTTATTTGTCGGAAGTTATTTTTTTGTATAGCCAGAATGGAGCCTGAGAGTCTGTATAAACTAAACTATATAAGGAAGATCTCTATTAATGCCGAGCGCCAGGCTAGGAAGCGACAAGTACCAATGACTTAACAATTGATACTTGTCACTTCCTAGGCAGGCACTCAGCATTAATAGGATAGGGGCGAGGAATGGTTACCCCAGTGTCAGGATAATGTGACTGAGTGGGATATTGGGTCATGGTGCTGGTGGCCTGATTTCCCAGTGGGGAAGCACTATAAAGTTGCCATGAGTGCGCACTGTCACAAGTCGGTACCCATCCTGATATGACCTTAGATGTTGCTAGGACATAGAACAACAACAACCAACCATTGAATTTGATAGATAAAACAGCCATGCTATTTTGTCTGGGTTTTTTTCTTCTGTTTTTTTTTTAAAGTTTGACACTTCACACCTCACTAAGTGACATTTATTGTGGTTCAAGCTCACAAAGATCCCGCCAAAGTGAGGCGCATGCGTTAAAACGCAATTTGTGGGGTTTTGTAACGTGTCTGTTGACACCAACCTGGTAGCAGACGACATTTACGATATAATGTAAGAATAGGCCTTTCTGACTGACACAACTAAGACAAACTGAGGCTGCTCTTGTTTCTGTTTGGGGAAGATATGAAAGTGCTGAATGTGATGGTTGGACCATCCGCTTCCTAAGTGGAAGGTCGTGGTTTCGATCCCAGACAGAGTCAACTTAAAGCTGCATAGTTCGATGAAAGCATCAAATTTTCTCAATCAAAACACTCTCCTATGTATCTAACTAAGATACTGGTGTACTTAGTAAGCATTTATTGAAGGGAATAGTAAACCAATTTAATAGAACCTGTTAGTGCTGAAGCATATCGTGTAAGACTTCTGACGCGCTTGCCAAAATTAATGTTGCATGGTTGCACTCAAATATCGCAAAAGTTAGCCATTTAAAATAAAAGTTACTTTAAACTAAAGTGACGTCGGTTATAATGATCAACCTAATCTTTTTATCTCAGAAAATAGCAGAAACTCAAAAATATCGGACTGTGCAACTTTTAAAAACTTACCCAATTAATACTTGTCGCGACCTTGCCTGGAGCCCGGCATTGCTGGGATCGGACAAGGAATGGTTGGCGTAATGTCAGGATAATGTGACTGATTGAAATATTTTAACATCTTTGGAAGAAAGTGAAACAGAAATTGTGACAAGACAGAAAACTCAAAGTAGATTTTATTTCTTCCACCCACCTTCTCTTTTTGTATTTTTATTCTTTAAAAAAGTTAAGGTTTATAAATTTGTTTCTCTACACGGAAAGGTTAAAGGCTACAGTTGGCTTGCGACAGTTCTATAGATCACCACCGGAGGGAGTAGAGGGTGAAAAGGGAGAGCCAGGTGCACCCATGATGACGTCACGAGCGCCGGTGCTGTACCACGTGACTTTGTTCCGTTGGGGGAACACAGCGTCTCGTTTTCATGACGTCACACTCAAGCTGACTATGAACTGTGGCTCTTGTCAGGATTGTCGTGGTGGAGACGCCTTTTAGCAGGACCAGCCAGGGTGGCCGAATGAGTTGAGCATCCGTCTCCTGTTTTGGGAGATTGGGGGATCTGAACCCATGACTTAAAAATTGATACTTGTCGCTTTCTAGCCAGGTACGCGGCATTATTAGGATAGGGCAAGGCTCAGTGTCAGGATAATGTGACTGAGTGGGATATCAGGTCATGGTGCTGGCAGTCAGGTCTTCAAGTGGGACAGCACTATAAGGTTGCCATGAGCGCGCACTGTCACAAGTCGGTACCTGTCCTGATATGACCTTAGATGTTGGTAGGATGTAAAACAGCAACACACAAACAAACCTTTTATCAGTGGCGTCCTCTGGCGGTTCCCTCAGTGGTGCTCCCTGGTGGTGCCCTCTGGTGGTGCCTCCGGTGGCGCTCCCTAGTGGCGCTCCCTGGTGGTTTCCTCTGGCGGTGTGCCCTGGTGGCGCCCTCTGGTGGGCATCTTGATAATGACTGGAACTTTTCTGGTGGTATCCCCTCCGTTGTCATAATTTATACCAACAAAATTGCAAAGAACTATCTATGTCTGTGACTTTCTGGCATATTTCTCAGATAAATAAATATATTCGCTCATTGTCGTAATTTCCTCTGCTTTAACTTGATATAAATTATTTTAAGGCTTTAATTTCAGAGATATTTAAAGTAAAAGAACGGGTTGAATTTCGGGTTGAATTTCGGGTTGAATTTCGGTGTGCACGTGACAATCGGTTTTGTTTGCCAGATGTCAATCATAGCACTGGAGCATAAAGCCGCAGTAAATGTGTAATGAATGCATCGTGCATATGTAGTATCAAATCAGGACAAGTGTTTGGGTTTTGGAAACCTGGTGTTTTCATTAGATTAACTTACAGACTAACTTACAAATCCTCTTCTGGCTGATCTAGCCCTCGTGGGCCTCTAATGCCAGCTTGTTGTCTTAAAAAGAACTATTTTGCACACATATGGATGTCGACGGAGCCCTGAAGTCATATAATTGTGGGTGTCCTCTTCAATGTCTATTCAGCCTTCTCTCAAATGCTTCTACCTTTGGTGCTTCAACCACTTGGTCTGGAAGACTGTTCCATGGATCTGTCACGCGAAAGAAAAATGAGTGTTTCCTGACCTCAAGACGGGGCCTCTCCTTGAAGATCGTATAGCGCTGGCCTCTGGTGTTGCTCTCTACTCTGAGGTTGAACATCACTGTCATAGACTCCAGTAATAATCTTATAAGTCTCTATCTCATCTCCCCTTTACTAGATGATGTGGCATGTAATGCAGCAAATGTACTAAATATCTAAATGGCAATGTACTTAATCCTCTGATGTCGATATGAAATATTATTGCTATATTAATTAATGCAGGTTATTTTGAAGCTACTGCAGGCGAGCTAATTGAAGCATCACATCCTTCACAGCCTTTGCAACCTTTGCAACCTTTACAACCTTTGCGGCCTTTGCAGCCTTTGGTTGGAGTGTGCTGTACCAGAGGGGGGGCCGACCTGCCAGCCAGGGTAGACTGAACCGGCAGTCCCCGGGGGGAGACACAGTCAAACCTGGATGTTTCACCAGCATAACGCAAGCCACTCTCAGCGAATAAACCAACACTTATATCAAAGCCGTTCCTTTCTATTGTGTGATGTATAAGCATTATTCAAGTATATTTAATCGGAAGCTTTCACACCTTATTATATTCTAACTCATCTACTATGCTGATCTGTTATTAAATTGTTCATCTATTATGTTCATCTGATTGTGTCGCCCCCTGCCTTCAAACGCTGTAACTTGTCTAATGGTGCTTACTCATATATTTGGTGGTTAAGACATAGGTCACAGAATTACAGAATTGGCTAATAATATGTCATTTGGCTCAACTATATATATTTGTTATTTTTGTGTAGATGAATTGTATTCATATATATATCATTTGTCAGTGGCGTAGCCCTAGACTTCCGCCCGTAAATATTACATGTACAGTAAACCCTCTCTAACCGACCACCTCTACAGATCGACCACTCCCCTATATCACTCTCTTTATTTGGGTCCCAAACGATCACCCATACAATGCCATTGTAATGATTTTTTTAAACTCCCTAATCCGACCACCTCCCTAAATGGACCATTTATAGTTAGTCCCATGGTCGGTCGATTTAATGAGGTTTTACTGTATATATGTATTTACACATTTGTTTACATGGTTTATGTAGTAAATCAGACGTTTGGGTTCTACTAGATAAAAGATTCACCCGGTACTTGTAGTACACGGGTGAAGGACAACGTAGTGTAAATACGGGCGAAAATAGGGTTAGTATGGAACATGAACTAGAAACTGTGGCTCCAGTATCAAAAGGCTACCCATATAGGCACAGAGTTGGTGAAATGGGAGAGAATGCAAAAAGGCAACATGGCGGCGCTAGAACGCCGTCGATTTCAATTTTAAATCTTATTAAACTAGATATTATATTATATTTTTCAACTCAAAGGTAGCGGGCTATCAATAAGACTGTAAGACATATGTAAAGAATAAATGTTGCTTCTTAGATTCTGAAATTAGGCTCTCAATTCATTGACCCGTTTTTTCGACAGCTTTTACATAGGGTTGGTTTGCACCCCTACTGCAGCAGTACGGGGTGAATCTTGTATCTAGGGTTCTACCTGATTAATGCTGAATTGTTGGATAAAAGCATCAAATTATCACAACCTGAGCACTCAGCTTAATTTGACCCAACTTATATATCACTGCTTTTATTAAAGTTGCGTAGTCCAATGGTTTTGTTTTATTTCTGTATTTTTTCTGAGATAAATATATTTGATCGATCACTAGTATCTACTTTACATTAGTTCAGAGTTACTTTTATTTTAAATGGCACACTTTTTAGATAGTGTAGTGGTCTGCACTGACCTCTCAGGCAAGTAACCACATAGACAGGTAGGCGTGGGCAGTGTGTTGATATCAGGGAGCCTAGGTGGTGTAATGGTTAGCACACTGGCCCGGAATGCAAAGAGATATGGGTTCGAGTCCCGCTCTAAGCGCAGTATTTACCATTTTCATCACCCCCCACGACAATAGTTTGAGTGCAAACATGGAAAATTAGTTTTGGCAAGCTTGCCAAAACTCTGACACCATAGACTTCTGCAGTAACAGGTTCTGTTAAATTGACTCAGTATTGCCTTCTACGCAGAAACAAATGCTTAATATGTGCATCATTATCTAAGTTAGATATGTAAAATCAAATCTAGATAATTGGTTTGGTTTTGAAAATTTGATATTTCATCGGACTATGCAGCTTTAAGCATTTGTTGCAGCCTAGAACGAGAAGGTGATGTTAAGTGAATCTACCAGAAGCTGTTACTGCTGAAGCCTCTTGTGTCAGAACTTTGACGTGTTTGCATGTTTTCACTTCAAGTATCTCCAAAGTTTAAAGTTTAAAATTAACGTGACTTCAAACTAAAAAGTAAAGTAGTTTATACCGATCAATCTAATTCAGTTTTTTTTGGTATCCCAGGAAATGGTAGCTAGAACCTCAAAACCTTCGCACTACAATTTGAATTATATGAAGAGTTGAGGCGCAAAAACCCTGTAAAGTCCGATCCAAAAATTGAATTAAAATAACAGATTTTTGCCTGAGGGTTATTTTAATTCTCACTAATTCCACTTTTCTTGTTAGGAAATGATTATCAAGCAACAAATAACCATATATGAATGTAAAAATGAACATTCTGAAGGTTAGACTCCAATGTTTATCTAAATTTTGGGATTGGTGCTTACGGGGTTTTGTGCCTAAACTCCTTTTTTTTATTATGATGCCATGATGCCCGGCTTTGACTCAGCCGGTGACCCAGCAGTCAGCAGTCGACTAAATTGGGGGATTAATTGTTGCCGCTGAGCTTTCCGTTGTTGGCAGGGAACTGGCATATTAGACAGTTTAATCGGGCGGTGTAAGATCCGTGTGGCCAGTAGTAGCAGAGTGCAGTCGACTAACTAGGGAGACTAGTTGGGACTAGACTAATTGGAGACACACTAGTCGGGGCTTAGCTAGTCTAGTCAGACTAGTTGAAACAGACTAGATTAGGCAGACTAGTTAGGACCAGACTAATTGGAGACACACTAGTCGGGGCTTAACTAGTCGGAGCTTAACTAGTTTATTCAGACTAGTTGGGGTCAGACTAGATGGGGCACACTAGTTAGGACTAGACTAATTGGAGACACACTAGTCGGGGCTTAGCTAGTCTAGTCAGACTAGTTGGGGTCAGACTAGTTGAGGCAGACTAGTTAGGACCAGACTAATTGGAGACACACTGGTCGGGGCTTAGCTTCTCTAGTCAGACTAGTTGAGGCAGACTAGATGAGGCAGACTAGTTAGGACCAGACTAATTGGAGACACACTAGTCGGGGCTTAACTAGTCTAGTCAGACTATTTAAGGTCAGAGTAGTTGAGGCAGACTAGTTGGGACTAGACTAATTGGAGACACACTAGTCGGGGCTTAACTAGTCTAGTCAGGCTAGTTGAGGCAGACTAGATGAGGCAGACTATTTGGGACCAAACTAACTGGAGACACACTGGTTGAGGCTTAGCTAGTCTAGTCAGACTAGTTGAGGCAGACTAGTTAGGACCAGACTAATTGGAGACACACTAGTCGGGGCTTAGCTAGTCTAGTCAGACTAGTTGAGGCAGACTAGATGAGGCAGACTAGTTAGGACCAGACTAATTGGAGACACACTAGTCGGGGCTTAGCTAGTCTAGTCAGACTAGTTGAGGAAGACTAGATGAGGCAGACTAGTTAGGACCAGACTAATTGGATACACACTAGTCGGGGCTTAACTAGTCGGGGCTTAGCTAGTCTAGTCAGACTAGTTGAGGCAGACTAGATGAGGCAGACTAGTTAGGACCAGACTAATTGGAGAGACACTAGTCGGGGCTTAACTAGTCTAGTCAGACTAGTTGGGGTCAGACTAGATGAGGCAGACTAGCTAGGACTAGACTAATTGGAGACGCACTAGTCGGGGCTTAACTAGTCAGGTCAGACTAATTGAGGTCAGACTTAATGGGGGTCAAACTACTCAGGCCAAACTGATCGGGGCCAAACTATTAGGATCAAACTATTCGGAGCGACACTAACACTACAGTGATAGCGCTAAGCCAGACTTTTGTGCCATGGTGAAAGCACAGCTTTTTGCAACTATAGTAAAACCTCTCTAACCGACCACCTCCACAGATCGACCACTCCCCTATATCGATTGCTTTATTTAGTTTTCAACAATACCATCTTATTAATTTGTAAGGATATCTAAACCAACCACCTCCCTAAATGGACCACTTATAGTCGGTCCCATGGTCGGTCGCTTTAGAGAGGTTTCACTGTACAACATTTGCAACTAGAGAACCTTCTTAATGCTCACCGCCTTCCTTATGGATCTGCACTCTGCATGGAAATGGAGGCTGGGCTGTGTGTGTGTGGGGGGGGGGGGGGTGCTATGAAAGGGTGTGTGTGTATGTGTGTGTGCACGGGCATGGATCACAATATGGGAAATGAAATAATAAGAGAGAGATTTAAAGAAAAGCCACCGGCTGCACTTCGCTGTAAGGCAGGACCCCCGCACTGAGACGCCAACCCCCGCGTCCACCCGACCTTTTTCTGTGGCGCCCTCTGGGGGCGGCCCCTGGTGGCGCCCTCTGGTAGCGACCCGGGCGCTAGTTAGCGTCAGTTGCCCGCTATGGTCGCCACCGTCAGCAGGGAATTAATGTATGGGCATGCACACTGGCCTCCGCAACCCCTACTAATGCGCGCGCAGACGTCGCCTGTTTGTCTGCTTTAAGGAGCCGACTTCCGGTGTGTTTCACACGGGGAAGGGCAGGTGTCGGGCGGTGGTGGGTGGTTGGTAGTGGTGGTGTGTGTGTGTGGGGGGGGGGCGAGTGTCGGGGGGGGGGAGGGGGGGAAAGGGTTGGGGGGGGGGTTGCTTTCAGTGGGGCTGGATAGTCAGCACTGCATTTACATGTGTGTGCTTCTCAATGTGAGCAGTTCTTCTGTCTGCAATAATCACTCTAATGCATACATAGTGCATACATTGTGTATGTATAGTGTATATATAGTTTATATATGGTTCATATATATAGTGCATATATAGTGCATATATATAGTGCATATATGCAGTGTGTATATAGTTCATATATAGTGCATATATAGTGTAGATATAGTGGATACATAGTGCATATATATAGTGTGTATATAGTTCATATATAGTGTATATATAGTGCATATATATAGTGCATGCATAGTGCATATATAGTGCATATATAGTGTGTATATATGTCATATATAGTGCATATATAGTGTTGTATAGGTCATATATAGTGCATATATAGTGCACATATATCGTGCATATATAGTGCATATCTAATGCATATATAGTGGATATATAGTACATATATAGTGCATATATAGTGCACATATATAGTGCATTTATAGTGCGTATATAATGCATATATAGTGGATATATAGTACATATATAGTGCATATATAGTGCACATATATAGTGCATATATAGTGCATATATAGTGCATATATAGTGCATATATAGTGCATATATAGTGCATATATAGTGCATATATAGTGCATATATAGTGACCGGGCGTGGTGGCCGAATCGGTAGAGCACAGGCCTCGTGTGCGGAAGATCGGGAGTTCGCGAGTTCGGTTCCCGGTCGAGTCAAACCAATAAGTTTAAAATTGTTACTTGTCGCTTCCTAGCCTGGTGCTCGGCATTCTTAGGATAGGGCAAGGGCTGGTTAGCTCAGTGTCAGGATAATGTGACTGAGTGGGATATTGGGTCATGGTGTCGGCGGCCTGATTTCCCAGTGGGGCAGCACTATAAAATCGCCATGAGTGCGTACTGTCACAGGTCGGTACCCGTCCTGATATGACCTTAGATGTTGCTAGGACGTAAAACAACAACAAACAAACAAGCATATATGCATATATAGTGCGTATCTAATGCATATATAGTGCATATATAGTGCAAATATAGTGCATCTATATAGTACATATGTAGTGCACATATAGTGCATATATGTACTATATATATGCACTATATATAGTCATATATAGTGCATATATAGTGCATATATAATGCATGTATAGTGCATGTATATAGTATATATAGTGTATATATAGTACATATATATAGTGTAAATAAAGCGTATATAGTGCACATATAGTGCACACATATAGTGCATATATAGTGCACACAGTGATCATACAGTGCATATATATAGAACACATATAGTGCATATATATGTAGTGCACATATGGTGCATATATATAGTGCACATATATAGTGCATGTATACTGTATATACCGTGCAGATGTTATTGGAGCCGTTGCTATTGCTATCATCAGCACTAGCAGTAATAGTAACCTAACAGTATAGCATTAACAACAGCAACACCAGCAACACCAGCAACAACAGCAACAACAACAGCAACACCAACAGTAGCAATAACCCTGATAACAACAATGACCATACAAATAACGTGCCTACAACATGCAGTGCAATCCTTCCACCCCCATCCCACACACCACCCCCCCACACGCCCACTTTCTGCCCCCCCCCACCCGACACACCCCACTTCCCCCTCGGCCCAGAGTGTTCGCGTCTATCTTCCCACTTCCCACTTCCCACTTTTCCTCTCCTCTCCAAACGCGTTGGCCCAATCGGTAGAGCGCAGGCTTCCCGTGCGGAAAGTCGGGAGTTTGAAACCCAGCCAAGTCAAACCAATGACTTACAAAATTGATACTTGTCGCTACCTTGCGTGTCGCTCGGCATTAATAGGATAGGACAAGGACTGGTTAGCTCAGTGTCAGGATAATATAACTGAATGGGAAATTGGGTCATGTGCCGGCGGCCTCATTTCCCAGTTGGTCAGCACTATAAACTCACTATGAGTGCGCACTGTCACAAGTTGGTACCCCTCTTGATATGACCTTAGATGTTGCTAGGATGTAAGACCCCAACAAACAAACCTCTGCTCTCCCTTCTTCCAATCACCATCAACCTGTGAGTAGCAGCGGTAGGGGTGGTCGACTAATGGCCGACTCTTTGTTTGTCCTTCTGACTGTCAGAAGCGAAGCCCCCCTATACCGCACCCCACCCACCCCCACCACCAACCCAACCACCACCCCCACACTCTCCACCCTACCCCCACACGTGGGATAATTTCTGTTGGAAAATCAAAAGAGTATGAAAATAAGTGTCCGGAAACAGCCGTCTGATCGGGCCTGTGTGAGCACCGACCAATCACCATCACTCAGAGTGCCTGAAAGCCTGCTCCCACTCCCACCTCACCCCCACCACACTCCTACCCCACTCACAGCCCACTCACACATCACGCCACCACACTCCTACCTCACTCACAGCCCACTCACACCACACCACACTCCACTCCCACCTCACCCCCACACCCCCACCACACTCCTACCCCACTCACAGCCCACTCACACCCCACTCACACCACACTCCTACCCCACTCACAGCCCACTCACACCCCACCCCACCACACTCCTACCTCACTCACAGCCCACTCACACCACACCACACTCCACTCCCACCTCACCCCCACACCCCCACCACACTCCTACCTCACTCACAGCCCACTCACACCCCACTCACACCACACTCCTACCCCACTCACAGCCCACTCACACCACACCACACTCCACTCCCACCTCACCCCCACACCCCCACCACACTCCTACCTCACTCACAGCCCACTCACACCCCACTCACACCCCACTCCCACCACACTCCTACCTCACTCACAGCCCACTCACATCCCACTCACACCACACTCCCACCACACTCCTACCTCACTCACAGCCCACTCACACCACACTCACACCTCACCCCACCACACTCACCCCCACCCCCACCCCATTCCCCTTTCATTCCCCCTCATTCCCTCCTAACCCCCCACCCACCCCATTCTATCCCACCTTCCACATCCTCTAATTCCCCCTCCCCCTCCCACCCCCTGCTTTGCCCCCTCCCAGCTCCCACCTCCCACCAACCACCTACCACTGCACCCCTTCCCACCTCCCACCACCCACCTACCACTACCTTCCCACCTCCACCACCACCTACCACTGCACCCTTCCACTCACCTCACCTCCACCCTCAGATCCCACCCTGACCAAATCTGCAGCGCAAGACCCGTATCACTGGTAATTCACCGATCACTTTTAATTATAAAAAAAATAGATGCATATATATATATATATTGTAAGATAAGGTCTATGGGAGCAGGTCATAGCACAGGCGGTAGAGTGTCCACCTGTGAAGCTGTCGGTCATCGGATCGATCCTTCTCAGTGGATCCATTTGCCGTTTGGGTTATTTTCCGTTCCAGCCAGTGGTCCACAACTGGTTCATCAAAGGCCGTGTGGTATGTGATGTCCTGTCTGTGGGAAAGTGCATATAAAAGACCCCTTGCTGCTTATCGGAAAGACTAGCCTTTGTGGTGGCAGCGGTTTTCCTCCAAAGAAATATGTCAGAATGGCCATATGTTTGTCGTCCAATAGCCGATGATATGAAAATCAATGTGCTCTAGAGGCGTCGTTAAATACAACAACCTTTACTTCATACATGCTCTATAATATAAACAAGGCACCCTTTTCCTCTCGTTTCCTCCGAGGTTAGTTAATCGAGGTTAGTTAATCGACACTCACAATCTGTTATTCACTACCAGCCTTAGTTCTCGATACGCATCTTGATATGACCTTCGATGTTGCTAAGACGTAAAATAACAATAAACAAACAAACAAACTAGCATGTGCTCTACCGATTCGGCCACTACGCCACACTATGAGCCAGATATTATATATGATGTATAAGCATTATTCAAGTGTAATTAATGGGAAGCTTTCACACCTAATTATATTCTAATTCATCTACTATACTGATCTGTTATTAATTGTTCATCTATTATGCAACCGGGCCGATCGTGTCGCCCCCTGCCTTCAAACGCTATAACTTGTCTGGCAGCGCTCACTCACTCTCCCGCGATTAGATTCGAAATGTAGTAAAATTTAGTTTTTTTCCCAATAAATGCATTTCGAATGTTTTTTTTGTTAAGTCACCATGGTTTCGGATAATGATGATGGGACTGAGTGGTGAATTGTTAGTTCAACAAGCAAGGTGGTGACTGTGGCGGGGATTTCCCGTTTCTAGGGAAGAGTGAGTCGGGCGGTGGATGAGCGATGACTGGGGAGGGGGGAGGGAGGAGGGGGGAGGGCGGGGGGGAGGGGGAGAAGAGGAGGAGGGCGGGGGGAGGAGGGAGGGGGGAGGAGGGTTTGAGGGGAGGAGGGCGCGGGAGGAGGGGGGCGGGGGGAGGAGGGGAGGAGGGCGGGGCTGGTCGTTTGTGTCATCATCGATCCAGACAAATGTAGGGCACAACAGGTAGGAGGGCTGAACCTATGACGTCATCAATCCATGTGTGGGTATGTGTCATCTGTGTATATAATGTTTCACGTGGATATCACCAACTACTCTTCTGGACTGACTCTATTCTACTTTATGGATGTAGACAGTGGATATTCCTTTAATTCTGTGGTCAACCAGGGCGGTGTTAAATGTCTCACCGTCACTCAGACAGGTATATTGTATATACATCCACCTACATCCACACCCACATTCACACGCACACCCACACACCAACACACACCAACATCCACACCCATACGCACACCCACATCCACACCCACACCAACACATCGGCACACACGCGAACACCTGCACACGCACGCGCACACACACCCCCACACACATCTACATATACACATCTACATATACACACACATACACACCCACACCTACATTCACACGAACCACCCCCCACACACACCAACACACCAACATCAGCACCCATATGCACACCCACATCCACACCCACACCCACACCAACACACCCACACCCACACGCGCACCTGCACGCACACCCACACTCAACCCACCCCGTCCTGATATGACCTTAGATGTTGCTAGAACGTAAAACAACAAACAAATAAACTCAACCCACCTCACCCGATCGTTCCTCCCACAACCCTGTTCCGAGGACGGCTGCCAAACAACCCTATACAGTACAACCCCGTTAAACCAAGCTCGGTTAAAATGATCGGTTAATCCAAACTTTTTTCGGGGGCCTTGCAAAATACTACCATTTATCATATACAAAAGTTGGTTGAACCAAAGTCGGTTAAACCAAAGTATCAGTTAATCCAAACAAAATTGTCGGCCCCAGGCCACTTCCGGTACAGTTAAACCAAACTTCCATGTGGTTTTAAGATCATCTGGGACTTTTTTATATGATAAATGGTAGTTTATTTTGACGAGTCGCCGAAAAAAGTTTGGATTAACCGATCGTTTGATTTAACCGAGCTTGGTTTAATGGGGTTAAACTGTACATGAATAAAAACAATAATTATAGTGTCCACACACATTGTATATTACATTCATAATGCACCAAAGTTGTTGCAAAGCCAAGTCAAAGTCAAAGTCAAAGCTCGGTTAAACCAATTATTGGTTAATCCAAACTAGGGTTCCTTCAAGTTTGGTTTAACGGGGTTATACTGTAGAAAGAATTGTTGGATGACTGGATTGTGGACATATTTACATGAATTTCCAATCGACTTGGACGGTTACATACTTGTCCATTATAGGCCACTACTTTAGGAGGGCAGAATTGGTTAAATCATATAAGTTAATTAAGTTTAATGGTTGAATGGAGAGAATAGAAAGAATGCAGCGGCTGCCATCTTGGTTTTACCCCTACTGAAGGTGACTTTTATATCTACCCGCCTATCTACACTCTCACATTACACACCCACATCCATACACCCAAATACACACCCACATGTACACCCACATACACACCCACATACACGCCCACATACACACACATACACACCCACATACACCCACATAAGCACCCACATACACACCCACATACACACCCACATACACACCCAAATACACACCCACATACACACCCACATATACACCCACATATACACCCACATATACACCCACATACACACCCACATACACACCCACATACACACCCACATACACCGACATGCACACCCACATACACACACATACACACCCACATACACACCCACATGCACACTGACATGCACACCCACATGCACACCCACATACACACATACACACCAATATACACACCCAGATACATGCCCACATACACACCCACATGCGCATCCACATGCACGCCCACATGCACACCCACATGCACGCCCACATACATGCCCACATACATGCCCATATACGCACCCACATACACACCCGCATGCACACCCACATGCACATCCACATGCACATCCACATACACACCCACATACACCCACATACATACCCACATACACCCACATATACACCCACATACACGCCCATATACACATCCACATGCACATCCACATACATACCCACCTGCACCCCCACATACACACCCACATGCGCACCCACATACACACCCACATACACACCCACATACACACCCACATACACACACACATACACACCCACATAGATACCCACATATACACCCACATACACCAACATACACCCACATACACCCACATACACCCACATACACCCACATACACACCCACATCCACCCACATACACCCTCCTACACCCACATACACACCCATATGCACACCCGCATACACACCCACATGCACACCCACATACACATCCACATGCACACCCACATACTACACATCACACACTACACATCTACACACCCATATCGTAAAAGCACACACTTACACTACCAAACCGTACACACCTCTACACTCACACCACACTTGAATACTGCACACATTCAGGCAAACACCGACACACACACTTACACCACACCCACCCACATGTAACCCCTTGCCTACCCACACACACACACACACACACAGTGCAGTGTACATTAATATTTGGATAAGGTGTACAGTGTGCACCCAAATATTAATGTACACACATACTCAAGCACCTCCCCCCCACACACACACATCAAGCACCAGCACCCATTCAAATCGTCAAACACGCACACGGCATTAAACACGCCACGTCCATCAAACACAGAGGCACCGGCACAGTCACACACACACTCACACTCACACATACACGCCCACACACACTCACACACGGACTGAATCAAGTATCAATACCATTAGGCACCCTCACATGCCCTCACACACCCAACCCACCCTCAAACACCCAACCCACCCTCACACACCACACACAACACATCCAACTCACCCCCACATGCCCACACATCCAACACATGCTCACATTCTCTCACAGACTCCCATATGAACACCTTACTGATTAAAACCCATATGAGCACCTTATTGATTAGATCCCATATAGACAGCTTACTGATAGATCCCACATGAACACCTTACTGCTAAGACACCCTATGAGCAACTCATTGGTTAGACATCACTGTGAACAGCTTAGTCATTAGATCACATATGAAGACCTCACTGGGTAGACACCACTATGAACATCCCACTAGCTGGATCTCATATGAGCATCCCACTGGTTAGACACCCTCTGTAAGTATGAGCAGCTCACCCGTTAGACACTCTATGCGTATGAGCAGTTCACTAGGTAGATACTCTATTAGTATGAGCAGTTCACTAGGTAGATACTCTATGACTATGAGCAATTCACTAAGTAGATACTCTATGAGTATGAGCAGTTCACTAGATAGATACCATATGAGTATGAGCAGTTCACTAGGTAGATAGATACTCTAAGAGTATGAGCAGTTCAATAGGTAGATACTCTATGAGTATGAGCAGTTCAATAGGTAGATACTCTATGAGTATGAGCAGTTCAATAGGTAGATACTCTATGAGTATGAGCAGTTCACTAGGTAGATACTCTATGAGTATGAGCAGTTCACGAGGTAGATACTCTATGAGTATGATCAGTTCACGAGGTAGATACTCTATGAGTATGAGCATCCCACTGATAGGACACCCTATGAGAGCTGCTCACTAATTAGACACCCTGGCCGTATTCGATTAACACGAACACCGTGAGTGGACCCGGGCAAATCGAACACCGTGAGTGGAGTTGACCCGACCCCAGTAACCCACGTCTTGGCAGCGGATGGCTAGGAGCGATGGCATCACATTTGCGATGGTACCATACTGCAGGATAACAGCTACCAGTACCAGCCATACATCGTTTTTGGGGGTAATAACCTAGATTAATGAAATGGAAATATAACTAAACTATGCAATCATAACTTACTTTAAATCCTATTTTGTAAAGTTATATCGGTTATTAAACAACAATTTTTGGATTAAGCCACCATTTCTCCACGCCATGCGTCGAGAAGCGTATTTGATTATTCGACCAGAGTCTGTAGGATGTGTGCATGCGGCAAAAGGTGGTTTGTCTGACCCGAGTTGATTAATTGATTACGCCCTACATGCACAGCTCACTGGGTAGATACCCTATGGCAGTATGGTATGAGCTGTTCACTAGTTAGACTCCCTATAACTTGTATAGGTATGACCAGTTCACTGGTTAGCCTCCCTATAAGTATGACCAGTTCACTGGTTAGCCTCCCTATAAGTATGACCAGTTCACTGGTTAGACTCCCTATAACTTATAAGTATGACCAGTTCACTAGTTAGACTCCCTATAAGTATGACCAGTTCACTAGTTAGACTCCCTATTAGCATGACCAGTTCACTAGTTAGACTCCCTACAACTTATAAGTATGACCAGTTCACTAGTTAGACTCCCTATAACTTGTATAAGTATGACCAGTTCACTGGTTAGACTCCCTATAACGTATAAGTATGACCAGTTCACTGGTTAGACTCCCTATAAGTATGACCAGTTCACTAGTTAGACTCCCTATTACTTGTATAAGTATGACCAGTTCACTGGTTAGACTCCCTATAACGTATAAGTATGACCAGTTCACTGGTCATACTCCCTATAATTATGACCAGTTCACTAGTTAGACTCCCTATAACTTGTATAAGTATGACCAGTTCACTGGTTAGACTCCCTATAACGTATATGTATGACCAGTTCACTGGTTAGACTCCCTATAAGTATGACCAGTTCACTGGTTAGACTTCCTATAACTTATAAGTATTACCAGTTCACTAGTTAGACTCCCTATAAATATGACCAGTTCACTGGTTAGACTCCCTATAACTTATAAGTATGACCAGTTCACTGGTTAGACTCCCTAGAAGTATGACCAGTTCACTAGCCTCTCTATGAGTATGACCAGTTCACTGGTTAGACACAGTGTGAACAGTTCACCGGATAGGCGCGGTTCTACGTGAGCGGCTGCTTGCAGACAGGGACCTGACCTTTAAGGTGTTGACACACGGGGTTCACCTGTGCGTGACCTTTCACACAACTGGGGCTGCCGTCCAGTGTCCCTGTTTTACTAAACATTTCGCGCAGCTTTGTCGGCAAAAATAGTATCTTTTTGCATTTGTGTCTTCATATATCATCCACAGTTTACGCGAAAGTTACATGTATAATAATATATATGATATATATATATATATATATGTGCTCTATAATCTATTAAGGGAATATAAACACGGGCACTAATTCTCTTCAGTTTGCTCTATGTGAAGGTGATTGTTATTAATTTTCGTGTAATAGATTATCTATGCACGCCTCTTAAGTGTTGCCATAAAGTATGTGGGTACTTTCGTTATTTATATTGACATAATAGATTACATTGCATATATCTAACACGTGTAAAGGTGTTGGAATAGTCCCCTCACTCGTGGAGATTGTAGAATACCATGACGAATCTAAAACGTGACTTTATTTATTGTCTTATTTATTTGAAACACTGTAGCCCAGTTTTTGGACAATAATAAACGCCAATGTAAGTAAGTGTTATTAAGTTCCATCAAGGAGTTATTTATTTGGTTTACCTACAATTCATTGATTACTTCCACCAAATGTAGCGTATCCAATGAGTGACACGGAGCTATTGCTCTTCAGTTCCTCTCCTCCTCCTCCTCCTCCTCCTCCTCCTCCTCCTCCTCCTCCTCCTCCTCCTCCTCCTCCTCCTCCTCCTCCGTCCCTCTCACCCCTTCACCCCTCACCCCCTCCACCCCTCACCCCCTCCCTGCCTCCCTCAACCACCCGTCCACTCTTTCCGTGCTCTACTCATCCCTACCAAGTGTCACCAGAAGTGGACCTGACATTTGCTATCAACTCTGGGAGCTGTTCGCAGCTGCTCGGAGCTGCTCGGGGCTGTGTTGATCTGTTCGGGGCTGTGTTGAGCTGCTCGGGGCTGTGTTGAGCTGCTCGGGGCTGTGTTGAGCTGCTCGTGGCTGTGTTGAGCTGGGTGTTGGGTCGGGCTTGTGAGTGTCGGGGCTGTGTTGAGCTGTCGGAGCTGTGTTGGCTGCGTTGGTTGCTAGGGCTGTGTTGAGCTGCTCGGGGCTGTGTTGAGCTGATAGGCTGTGTTGAGCAGGTTGGAGCTGTGTGTGTTGTCTGTCGGGGTGTGTTGGGGGGTGTGTGTGGGGGGTGTGTGTGTGTGTGTTGAGCTGTTCGGGGCTGTGTTGAGCTGCTCGGGCCTGTGTTGAGCTGCTCGGGGCTGTGTTGAGCTGCTCGGGGCTGTGCTGAGCTGCTCGGGGCTGTGTTGAGCTGCTCGGAGCTGTGTTGAGCTGCGTTGAGTTGCTAGGGGCTGTGTTGAGCTGCTCGGGGCTGTGTTGAGCTGATCAGGCTGTGTTGAGCAGGTTGGAGCTGCTCGTGTCTGTTGAGCTGCTCGGAGCTGCTCATGACTGATGAACTGCACGGAGCTTTGTTGAGCTTCTCGGAGCTGCTCTGGACTATGTTGAGCTGCTCGTGCTTTGTTGAGATGCTCGGAAATGCTCGAACTGTTGAGCTGTTCGGGTATGCTTGGGGGTGCCTTGAGCTGCTCGGAGCTACTCGGGGGTGCGTTGAGCTGCTCGGGGCTGTTTGGAGCTGCTCTGAAATGCTCGGAGCTGCTCACGCAATATATTACCTCTTTCGGCCGGACGTCACCCCGCCGGGTGTGGGAGAATGTTCAATCAACTAGTCACATGGACGGATGTATAATGCTGACACTGACCCCTGACCTCTGACCTCTGGACCCCCCACCCACCACCCCCAGTACCCCACCTCCACCCAACCAGTTCTGTTGCTCATTCTCCTGGCTGAATAAACGCTACATGACAGGGATTGTGAGCTACCGGCGCCGTCTTCTCGTGGAATGACGCCGCCAGGGGGCAGGGGGTGTGGGTTGCTGTTCCACCCTACACCCACCCCCACCGCCGTCTCAGGGGCAGTCGCCGATCCATCACACTCCCCCACTCCGCCCTCCCGTTTCAAACGGTGACATTGACAGGCGCGCCGCCCGCACTCTCCACGCGCATCTCCTGTCTGCCTGACTTCCGGTTGTCACGCACCGGGCCGGTGTGGCGGTTTCAGCGTGTTCCCGTGCTCAGACGTGTCCCGTTGCTTCTGCTTCTGCGCGGATTTCGCATCAACTCGGGTCACCCGAGACACTTATTGACGCATGCGCACATCCTACAAACTCGGGTAGAATAATCTAATACGCTTCTCCGCGCTCGGGTGGACAATTTTTTATTTTTTTTTTAATAACCGATAAAACTACAGCAAAATAGGATTTAAAGTATTTCATGATGGCTTAGTTTACCTATATTTCCATTTAATTAATCTAAGTTATTCTTTTTTGGCACACGGCACGTGTATTTGTCGACTCTACTCGCCGTGTTCTATTTGAAATTCTGACGACTGGGATGACCCGAGTCGCCCGGGTAGTGTTAATCGATTACGGCCATGGTTTTTAGATTCTGACGCATGTGCAGAAGCGAGGTACATATCTGAGCACGGGAACACGCTGAAACCGCCACACCGGCCGGCCAGCTAGCCAGTCGCCTGTGCTTGGAGAGCAGGACTGGGCGATCTGACACGATGTGAGCTATGGCCGCTCTGTCAAAACGAGGCGGGGGACGCTGGGCTGTGGGGTGGAGAAAGGTGGTGGGGGGAGGGACACATGAGCCCAATTAGGAGGTCACACTGGTGTTCGGGTGGAGATCGGGAGCGGTTGGTTTGCCGGGTGGTGGCGGCGGGGGTGGTGGGGGTGTGAGGGTGGGGGGGGGGACTTCTGTCAATCAGCGCGCATTAATTGGCGCTACATGTCTTCACCAATCACAGCACGACTCATCTAGGCGGGTGTGGTGTGAGGAGGTGTGGGGGGGGGGCAGTTGGTCACTCTGTTGTAGGTCATTTCAGAGGCCGTGCCCCTGTTGACCAGGGGTCATCCAGTGCCTGAGGCATTTATTAAGAGTTGCAAAGTCCGATGGTTTTGAGTTTCTGACATTTTCTGAGATAAATACGTTAGGTTTATTGTTATAATCTACCTTTCTTTAGTTTAAAGTAACTTCGCTTTAAAATAAAACTTATGAGATATTTGAAGTATAGGCATGCCCAAATCATTTTGGCATGCCTATCAAAACTCTGATCTCATAGGCCTCGGCAATAACAGGTTCTATTAACTTGACTTAGTATACCCTTTATGTAGCACCCAATGCTTAATAAGGGCACCAGTATCTAAGTTAGATATGTTGGTTCAAATCTAGGTCAGTCTTTTGCTTTTGGAAATTTGATGCTTTTATCGGACTATCCAACCTAATGTGGCTGTCACACTACGACGACAAGCGGCGACGACAGCCCAGCGACTTGGATTTTGTGAAAACCCGACGACATATGCAAATTCGGGCCAAGTTGGACGACAAGCGGACGACAGCGCGGCGACAGCGTAGCGACAGCCGAGCGACACAACAGCAGTCTCCATATGATATATGAAGAAATGGGACGGTATGCGTTATGCGAATGCCAGCATTCCATATACGCGTAATGCGTATTGCGTTATGCGTTATGCAGTGAAGTATATAAAAAGTACACACACACAGACACACACACAGAAACACAGAAATGAGAAATATGAAGAATGGGACAGTGCAAACATGTAGGTTTATGCGGCGGACCTGTTAGGAAGCACTCTGCATGAGAAATATGAAGAATGGGACGGTGCAAACATGTAGGTTTATGCGGCGGACCTGTTAGGAAGCAGTCTTCATATTTGGGACGGTCCTAACATCCCTCGAAGCAAGCTAAACTGAGCCATGTTTGCACCGTCCCATTCTTCATATTTCTCATGAAGACTGCTTCCTAACAGGTCCGCCGCATAAGCCTACATGTTTGCACTGTCCCATTCTTCATATTTCTCCTGATATGACCTTAGATGTTGCTAGGACGTAAAACAACAACAAACAAACAAACACAGACACACACACACACATACACACCACTACACACACACAGACACACCACTACACACACACAGACACACGAAGCAGTTTCCATGAGAAATATGAAGAATAGGACGGTGCAAACATGTAGGTTTATGCGGCGGACCTGTGAGGAAGCAGTCTCCATATGATATATGAAGAAATGGGACGGTACAAACATGCATGTTAGACTATGCGGCGGACCTGTGAGGAAGCAGTCTCCATATGATATATGAAGAAATGGGATGGTACAAACATGTGAGTGTGATAGTGAGTGTGATAGTGAGTGTGACAGTGAGTGTGACAGTGAGTGTGATAGTGAGTGTGATAGTGAGTGTGAATGTGAGTGAGTGTGTGTGGTTTATCGCACACACAGAGACACAACAGAGACACACACAGAGACACACACACAGACACATAGACCAACACAGAGACAAAGAGACACACACACAGACGCACACACACATACACAGAGACACACACACAGACACAGATACACACAGACACACACAGAGACACATAGACCAACACAGAGACACACACATAGACAAAGAGACACACACACACAGACTCACACACACATACACAGATACACACACACAGATACACACACAGACACACACACACACAGACACACACACACACCACTACACACCACTACACACACACAGACACACACGAAGCAGTTTCCATGAGAAATATGAAGAATAGGACGGTGCAAACATGTAGGTTTATGCGGCGGACCTGTGAGGAAGCATTATTATTTTGGGGTGTTGTAACCTTACGACGGTTACCGGTTGCAGAACTGCAACATTATAGAGAGGCTCCGATAAATCGGCCCAATCTTTGGTTGAAGACTTGTCTTCTGTAGGGGAAGTGGTGTTCGTAGAGGAAGCAGTCTCCATAAGATATATGAAGAAATGGGACGGTACAAACATGTGTATTAGACAATGCGGCGGACCTGTTAGGAAGCAGTCTTCATAAGAAATATGAAGAATGGGACCCACACACACAGACACACACACACACACAGATACACACACACACAGAGACACACATGAAGCAGTTTCCACGAGAAATATGAAGAATGGGACGGTGCAAACATGTAGGTTTATGCGGCGGACCTGTTAGGAAGCAGTCTTCATATTTGGGACGGTCCTAACATCCCTCTAAGCAAGCTAAACTGAGCCATGTTTGGACCGTCCCATTCTCTGTGTGTGTGTCTCTGTGTGTGTATCTGTGTCTCTGTGTGTGTGTCTCTGTGTCTGTTGGGTGTGTGTGTGTGTCTCTGTGTTGTGTCTCTGTGTGTATCTGTGTGTGTATATGAAGAAACGGGCCCGGCGACAGCTTAACGACAGCTTAGCGACAAGACGACAGCGTAGCGACAGCGTAGCGACAGCGTAGCGACAGCCGAACGACAGCGTCTGTCGCCGAGGTTTTTCAACATGCACAAAAACCCGACGACAACCGGGCGACAGTGGAGAAACTGGAGTTGTCGCGGAGGTGTCGCGGCGACAGCCGAACGACAACATAACGACACCGTAGCGACAGCCGACGACAGAGCAAAACGACAAGTCGTTGGGCTGTCGTCGGCCTTGTCGTCGTAGTGTGACTGCTACATTAGTGCCCTGCGTACGCTGTGCACATTAACACTTTAATGCCCCACGTACACCATGCACAACATTAACACCTTAATGCCCCACGTACACCATGCACAACATTAACAATTCAATGCCCTGCATACACCATGCACAACATTAACACTTTAATGCCCCACGTACACCATGCACAACGTTAACACTTTAATGTTCCACGTAAACCATGCACAACATTAACACCTTAATGCCCCACATACACCATGCACAACATTAACACCTTAATGTTCCACTTACACCATGCACAACATTAACACTTTAATGCCCCACGTACACCATGCACAACGTTAACACTTTAATGTTCCACATACACCATGCACAACGTTAACACTTGAATTCCCCACGTACACCATGCACAACATTAACACTTTAATGCCCTGCATACACCATGCACAACATTAACACTTTAATGCCCCACATACACCATGCACAACGTTAACACTTTAATGTTCCACGTACACCATGCACAACGTTAACACTTGAATGACCCACGTACACCATGCACAACATTAACACTTTAATGCCCTGCATACACCATGCACAACATTAACACTTTAATGCCCCACGTACACCATGCACAACATTAACACTTTAATGCCCCACGTACACCATGCACAACATTAACACTTTAATGTTCCACGTACACCATGCACAACGTTAACACTTTAATGCCCCACGTACACCATGCACAACATTAACACTTTAATGCCCTGCATACACCATGCACAACATTAACACTTTAATGCCCCACGTACACCATGCACAACATTAACACTTTAATGTTCCACGTAAACCATGCACAACATTAACACCTTAATGCCCACATACACCATGCACAACATTAACACTTTAATGCCCCACGTACACCATGCACAACGTTAACACTTGAATGCCCACGTACACCATGCACAACATTAACACTTTAATGCCCCACGTACACCATGCACAACGTTAACACTTGAATGCCCCACGTACACCATGCACAACATTAACACTTTAATGCCCTGCATACACCATGCACAACATTAACACTTTAATGCCCCACGTACACCATGCACAACGTTAACACTTTAATGCCCTTATGCACATTAACACTTTAATGCCCTGCATACACCATGCACAACATTAACACTTTAATGCCCCACGTACACCATGCACAACGTTAACACTTTAATGCCCTGCATACACCATGCACACCATTAACACTTTAATGCCCTGCATACACCATGTACAACATTAACACTTTAATGGCCTGCATACTCCATGTACAACATTAACACTCTAATGCCCCACGTACACCATGCACAACATTAACACTTTAATGCCCTTCATACAATGTGTACAACATTAACACTATAATGCCCTGCATACACCACAACATTAACACTTTAATACGCTGCATACAATGTGTACAACATTAACACGTTAATGCCCTGCGTACAATGTGCACAACATTGACCCAGTTCAATTACGTTGCTGGTTCCCGACCCTTACTGTGTGCGCCTAGTTTACCTATGGTTTGTTGGCGAAGTCTACCTCTCTCTTCTGTTGTAACTTTGTTGGCACATGGGCCGGGCCCCCTGGGGTTTTCGTTGTTTGCTACATCTGAGGCCAATGTCGTTTGTGGCGGCGCAAACTCCTGGCAGCTACATAGTGATGCCGCATTAAGGTATCGTGTCATTTATCTATTCGCGCTGGCTAATTAATAGAATAAAATTATTGATATATTATCGATCTAACCTTATTGAATTTGTTCTAATTGATTCAATAATTATGTTGCTGCAGCCTGTGTTGGCTCTTCTCATATATTACTTATAATATGTCACTTTGAACATGTGATTGGCATTTGTTTTCCTCTGGGGAGCGGGACGTAGCTCAGGTTGTAGCGTCTCCATCTGTGACGATGTTGGTCATCCTATCGATCCTGCTCAATGGACCCATTGGCAGTTTAGGTTATTTTCCGTTCCGACCAGTGGTCCATAACTGGTTCATCAAAGGCTGTGGTATGTGCTGTCCTGTCTGTGGGAAAGTGCATATAAAGGACTCAGGGCTGCTTATCGGAAAGAGTAGCCTATGTGGCGGCAGGGTTACTCGAAAGAAATATGTCAGAATGACCATATGTTTGACGTCCTATAGCTGATGATAAAATCAATGCGCTCTAGAGGCGCCGTTAAATAAAAGAAGCTTTACATTTTGTTTCTCTGTTAGTTGGCGAGTAAAGGCGAACAGCAGAGTTATTGGGCTATATATTGTTAAGTGGTTATTTGGGGCGGTTATTACTTTTCAATTCACACATACCGGTCTCGTGTATGATGACTCATGCTGTGCATTGTCTTAAATGGTCACACAAGGTGAAAATAGAGCACAACAAGAAATGGCGGGAAAGGCCATGTGTCGTTTGTCATTTCACTTGCCAGCCGCTCCAGGCGCTATTCGTAAAACAGAGTAGCAATGGTCGCGTAGGAAGTAGATTTTAATAAACAACGGGTACAAATGGGGTTTAACTGAACACTTAGCCGTCACTAATGTCTATATGCAGCATGAACACTATCACAAAACAAAGAAGTCTTATTTCACTAAAATTCAACCCATGTTTGCTTTTTGTTTTGTGTTGTTGTTATTTTACGTCCTACCAACAACTAAGGTGATATTAGCGCGGGTAATATTTTCTTTGCGAAAGGTAGTTAGTTCCGTACCTTAGATGGTAGTATTGTTACCAGGACGTAAAACTCCAACAAAAACAAACATACACACAGGTAGTTCGTTGCAAGATGGGTTATTGTGGAAGCTTTCTGTTATTTTTATATATTTTGACACACACACAGAAGTATTATAACTGTAATTTAAATTGACATTCATTATAGAGGGGGGTGGGCTGGAAATTTCCATGCGAGTGGATGTGGCGGAGTGTGAGTGTGTGGCGGAGTAGATAGACCCCTTTCAATGTTTGTAAACATCGTGTATGTGCGCGCAGCTTGGCTGCAGAACGAATGCACACTGCCATTGAGTTTGCCGGTACGCGCAGTGCAAAGCGTCTATTTTATTCAAAATTAATAGAAATGCAGAACCCTAACCTTATTAATTTAATATAATCTATTTGTTGAATATGTCTTCCAAGCGGGTTGCTTCTAGGTGGTGGGGTTTTAGAGATATTTAACTTTTTCTGTATGAAGATTACTCACGAGTTTGCCAATACGTGCAGTGCAAAACGTCCGTTTTATTCAAAATTAATAGAAATTCAGAACCCTAACCTTATAAATTTAATATAATCTGGTTGTTAAGCATGTTATCTGCTTGTCTGCCCAGCGGTTGGTTCTAGGTGATGTGGTTTTAGAGATATTTAACTTTTGTTGTATGAAGATTGCTCACGGCCATTGAGTTTGCAGTATGACAGTGTGTCATCCTGCAGCCAAACAGCGCGCGCACTGACCTAAATACCCATGCTGACGTCATATGAAATAGGTCTATAGACGACATACCCTCCCCCCTCCCCATGGGGGTTGGGGGTTGGGGGTTGGGTGGGTTGGAGTATAGACTGATGGGAGTGCACCAAAGGGCTCTGTTGTCGGGCCTCTAGCTGCAGTTTGACTTTACTGGAGGAAGTGGAGGTGTGGGTGGGGGGGGGGGGGGAGTAGGAATTGTCACGTGGGCCATTGGGAGCCGGTGGGTAAGCTGCTGGGTATTTATAGGGGTGGATGTGTGTGTATGTGTGTGTGGTGGGGGGGGGGCGTGTCCGTGGATACAATGAGCGCGAGTGGAGCAGAAGCTAAACTCTGCTCAAATGTTTGCCTGTTGGATCTGCACCAGTCATCCACTCATTCATTTTTTAAATTTATTTTTTTGGTCCATTAGTTGTTTAAGCAAGGGAAATTTCAGTCATAGATGACTGGTCTTCCTCATTCCACTGCTGGTCGATAGAAAGCCCGAGCCTACACTTTTACCGCCCCAAGGGATTTTTAACCTCCCACACCACATAGACATGGTATGAGAGCAACCGGCCTTTGATGATGCTGTAACTTATACACAGTGGTGAAAATCCAAATTGGCAGAGCTGGGGGCACGGGGAATCGAACCGCCGACCCTCAGATTAGGAGTCTGACCTAGAAAAACGTCAGACACTCTAACCACTCCGCCACAGAGAACTCTCTCTCTCACTCAATCCCTCACCAGCTAGCTCCCTCATAGTTACACTAGTTGGTTTTACTCACTTCCACTCCACTTGTTAGCTGCTAACAACACCCCCCAACCTTCTGTGAGGTGTCTATGGGACAAAGTGGGCTGCCTGGATGACAGCGAGTACTAGTTTTGCAGATGGCGCCACCTGTATAGTGCTTTTAATAGTGCACTGCGTGTCGACTGGCAGCTGGAACAAAGACTGTTTTTGTTGGGGTGTTTTTTTTGGTGTGTCTGTCTTTTGTGGTTTTTTTTTGTTTTTTTTTTGTGTGTGGTTCTTTTTGGTGGGTGTTGGTTTTGTTGTTGGGTTGTTTTTGTTTAGTTTTTTTGGTGGTTGTTTCAATGTTTTTGTGGGTGTTTGGTGTTTTCTTTGGTGTTTTTGGTGGGGGTTTTGTTGTGTTGTTTTTTCTTTTTTTTGGTAGTTTTTTTAGGTATTTGTGGGTTTTTGGTGGTCTTTTTGGTGGTTTTTTGGTGGGGTTTTTGTTGTGTTGTTTTTTAGTTATTTTGGTGGTTTTTAAAAGTTGTTGTGGGTGTTTGGTGGGTTATTTTGTGGGGTTTTTGTGGGTTTCTTTAGTTTTTTTTTGGGGGGGGGGGATTGGTACGCATCTTACCCTGACTAATATGTTAGTTTTTCAATGGCACTAGTTTTCTGGTCGTTGGAAAATGATGAATTTTGTTAAAGCTGAAAATCTGATGAAATCATTAATTCTTCGAAACCAAAGCTTGCCTATTTTGATCCTATATATATATATATATATATATATATATATATATATATATATATTTCCAATTTAGATACTGGTGCACTTATTAAACATTTATTGTTGGTTAAAAGGGAATGAGTTCTAAGTCAATTTAATAGAACCTGTTGGAGCTAAAGCCTATGGTGTCCAGCATTTCGGTGTATGAGCTAAAAGCAAATTCTGCCTGTTTTCACTTCAAAATCTCGATAATACAAGTGTTTACAAACTAAAGTGAAGTAGACACGAAAATATAGTAAATTATAACAGTCAATGTCATATATTTATGTACAAATTTAAAAAAAGGTCAGAAACTCGAAATCTTCAGATTATGCAACTTTAAATCAAGAATTGGTGTGAGTCAGCCTCACGAAAATGGGCCAATTGGTGGTTTATTTACGATGTCGGCGTCACAATTCTTAAAGTGTTGTGCATTTCTTTGTTTTATATTAAATTATCATAGAAACAAATAAGGTTGTTGTATTTTCTCTAACTTTACATTCAGGATAAATTGAAGGACGTCGCAACACCTCTGTCAATGCTAAACTATAAGTATGCCGATCGACGCCGACATCCAATGATCGACGCCGACAACTTTAACAGATGTTGGCGTCGCAATTCTTAAAGTGTTGTGCATTTCTTTGTTTTGTATTAAATTATCCTAGAAACAAATAAGGTTGTTGTGTTTTCTCTACCTTTACATTCAGGATAAATTTAAGGACTTTCCAATACCTCTGTCAATGCTAAACTATAATTATACTGTTTGACGCCGACATCCAATGATCGACGCCGACAACTTCCACCAATTGGCCTCTTTTCGTGATCCTGACTCGAATACATACATACATCGGTATATAAACATAGCTTCAGTACAATCAAAAATCCTCTGGTGCGACTGACACTGGTCTACATCCAGTGGAGGCGAGGTGGCCACAGCTGGCGCCACTGGTACAGTGTTGACATTACGGAGTATAATAATAATTATTATTCCCTTATGTATATTTATACTCGCATAATTCGTTATACATCACATACATTATATATCTGGTCGGCCTGTGTGGTGACAGTGGCAGTTATTTGCACAATTTGTTGTCCTTAGCATGATTGATTACTGATAAGTATTTGAAGCCTTTGGGAAATCCATTAATGTCAGTCAACTCGTGCAACCTCTGTGTCATCAAGCTGTGAAACTGTCAGAGACTGTCACTCCTGCACTTAGCAGCTGTTGTCCACAATCATGGAAAGTCTGGGTGGTGGGGAGGGGGAGGAGTCTGCAAGACTTGTTTCTTGTTCTTGTTAGTCAATGCTGGTATGCCTAGCTTTTAACTGGCCCGATGGTCCAACAAGACAATCTGATGGCATCTGACAATTCAGGCTAGTTGTGGACATGGAACAGAGACGTCTGTTTTGTGCAATGTTATAGGCTGTGGCTGGCGATTGAGAAATTGAATCGGGTTCCAACAGTTAAAGTAGATCATTCCACCCGGCAAAAAGATGCGATGAGTGATTTCGGGGATTTCCCCCGATTTTGGATAAATCTGCGATTTGTGATGTTTAAAAGAATATATAAAAAAAAGAATTATTTGTTATTGAGGCTGTATTTATACTGTCCATAGCATATAAGCCTGGGTTTCTAATATATCTAGTAGGCCTACATAAAAAAAAACACGGAAAAAAGGTTATAATTTCATGTTTTTTTTCTCTTATCTACTACGTAATATCAAAACAAAATTCCCGAAACACTTAAAGTGTTGCCCCAGGTGGTTATGGTTATGTGAATTTCCTTGAAAAGGCGGAATTTCTCTCTTTTGCATGAAACTGTTAGAGAATTGTGGGAAAATTCCAGAAGTCAGGTTTTATCCACTACTCTTGTCTAGCTAGCTCCATCCCACCTGATATCCCACTCAGTCACATTATATATCCTAACACTAAGCCAACCAGTCCTTGCCCCTATCTTAATAATGCCGAGTGCCTGGCTAGGAAGTGACAAATATACATTTTTAAGTCATTGGTTTGACTCGACCAGGGTTCGAACACGTGGTGTCAAATCCTACGATCTACCGAAACTCATTCGGTCATCCTGTCTGGTTAAACAATAACCAGCGGATGACAGAATTCATCAAGACAAAGTGGCGGTAACCTGATGGTACATCGTCTGTAAGCTGACGTGGGTAATGTGGCGCTCCATCCTGGCTGGGCGAGTCTCATTCCTTGTGCAATTATTGGCTGGCCTTATTGCCCATATAGGTGCAGATGAATATTGAGCCTGTAAGGCCTGAGGCCTGAGCCTAAAGTAACCCGGGCTGAGACCATCCCGCGCTTCAGCCACTTAGCCCTGTAGAGCCTGACGTCACCATGGGACGCGGCCTACATCTCACCCCGCTCTCTCTATCTCTCTCTCTATAAGTTTTGAAAGTGAGCAGGGTGACAGTTGGCTCACGGTGTAGAGGCGGCGGGGAGGAGAGAATGCCTGCTCCGCAGTGAATAACATGGAAGTTAAGGTTGTCAGAGAGAAACATTAAGGGGCTGCCGTTATTTATATCCACATAATAAATTATATAGTACACAGACACACACACATATATATATATACAGTAAAACCTCTCTAAATCGACCAACCATGGGACCGACTTTAAATGGTCCATTTAGGGAAATTGTCAGTTTAGGGAGTTTTTTTAATCGTTGTATGGGCGATCATTTAGGACCCACATAAAGTGATTGATATCGAGGAGTGGTCGGTCTGTGGAAGTGGTCGGTTAAAGAGGTTTTACTCTATATATAGATAAACTTTTACTGTATATATAGGCACAGTTTCTATATAAGCTTTGTACCAACAATTTTACAATGCAAACATGATGCATGTTTTTTTTCTTTTATTGGAGCTGCATAACCCGATGAAAATATCAAATTTTAAAAGCTAAAGCAATTATCTAGATTTGATTATATATTATCTAACTTAGATACTGGTGCACTTAGTAAGCATTTGTGGTCATATATAAGGGAATTTAACAGAATATTTTACTGCAGATACCTATCAAGTTTTTCCGTGCTTTTCAAAATTAATTTTGCATAGTTGCACTTCAAATATCTCAAAAGTTAACGAGTCTTTGCCCTATCCTATCAACGCCGAGAGCGAGGCTAGGAAGCGACAAGATTCAATTTTATAAGGCATTTGTTTGACTCGACCGGGAACCGAACTCCCGATCTCCCGCACGCGAGGCCGGCGCTCAACCGGTTCGACCACCGCGCCCGGTGTGTGTGTGTAGGTGGGTGGGTGTGTGTGTGTGTGTGGGTGGGTTGATAGATGGGGGATGGGGGGGGGGTGTAGCAGCGTGATGGGTGTGGAAGAAACCTGCTCCAGAGCCTCCAGGTGCCGTTGCATCGGGTCAGAGCCGTTTACTCAGGCTCTGTTTGCTTGTACCTCCTCCAGTACCACCCTCCCACCCCTCCCCCACCCATGCACACAGAAAGGAGCTACCCCACCCCCCCACACACACCCGACCCACCACGCCCACAGGACCATCCGGCACTCCACAGACACACTACACTGGTCCCGCAGTGGATCGAATGTCCTGTATCGACATATACAGGACAATTGCGTGAGTGTGGTAGCACAGGGGCACCAATAGTACCCCAACCCAATCCCCCCCCCCCACCAAGAAAAAGAGCAAGCAGCAGCGCCCCCTAAAGGAGCATTTGGTTGCCATGCCAACCTTCCACAACCACCCAGCGAACCAAAGCTAGCAGAGTTGTTTGGTGGCAATAGACTACATCACGGTTCCGACTGCGCATGCGCTGAAAACGGCATTGGGAGCAAAGCAAAGGTGTACGCCCATTGAGTTTGCCGATATGCGTAGGGCAAAACTGGCATTTTATTCAAAATAAATAGAAATACATAATAATTTGGCATAAACATGGAAGGAAGGATGCAATATAATAATATAATGAATATGTTTAAGACACAACTCTCCATAATTAAGCATTTTGAGCTAAGAAACATACAATTTCAGTCACTTTACAGGCTGATGTTTACATCACCATTGATTAGCCAGAAGTAATTCTTGTTCTAAATATTAAAATGTCAAATGTGTCAACAAAAACTTGTTTCAAAGAAATATATAACCAATATCTGATTAACCCTAGTCATTTTCTATTTCTACATATGTCATTAACCATAGAATATAAATAAAAACCTGAATAAAATAAATAAAACTGACTCTGGCTATGGCTCTAACACTAGTCTGAGTCCCTAGATTTGTCTAAATCTAAATGCACATGGCATAAGATGTGCTGGTTATATTGATGTAAATGCAATGCTGGATAAAAGATTAATATCATAATTTATTATATATTTTTTTTAAATTGGTATTCTATGTTTCAAACAAGAGCTGAGATGAGCTGAAACTAGCACATTTCATAGCTGCACCCAGTGTATTAGCATGTGCCATGTGCTTCTCGCAGCTTTGTTTTGCTCTGATGCATCCCACAATGCACCACGCCACTGGAACCGTGATGTAGTCTATTGACCATCCCAACACTTCCGGTTCAATTGCATTCAAAGAAATACCCCCCCCAACAAAAAAAACAAACAAAAATCACACACACACACACACACACACAAACGATCTAAAAAAAACAAAACATTAAGGACCCCAACAAAACACACACCAAGAGGTTATGACCCTTTGCGGACGAACACCTGTCACAGATCCTGGAATAAATAAACAAAAGCTGAATCATTAAAATAAAATAAAAGTGAAAAAAACAATAAAGAAAAGCAATAAAGTTAACCAGCACACATGTGGACACACGGCCAGTTGGCGGGTCATCCCCTTAAGTGAACACATATATGCTTTATTGCTGGAGGAAATGGATCATTTCGGACAGAGTGTTGTAAAGGAGGGCGGATCATGGAGTGACCAGAGGTCACGGGGTCAACCATCAATCTGGGCTTTAATAAGGCCGGGAGGGGGCGCTGGGTCCGTCGGGGCCCGCGCGACAAACAATTTGCACACTGCGATGCGCCGATTTATTTGTATAAGAGCGTAATTGTCGCACTTTCAAAATAAAGGCGCTGGCGATTTTGTAGTTAGTTGTGAATTCTATTTTAGGTTTTGTTTTGTTTATATCTTGCTGTTACATTAAGCTAAATAATACTAATGGTGTTTTGCATAACCCGAATGTGGTGGCCGAATCGGTAGAGCACAGGCCTCCCGTGCGGAAGGTTGGGAGTTCAATTCCAGGTCGAGTCAAACCAATGAGTTACAAAATTGATACTTGTCGCTTCCTAGCCTGGCACTTTGCATTATTAGGATAAGGGAAGGACTGGTTAGCCCAGTGTCAGGATAATGTGACTGAGTGGGATATCAGGTGATGGTGCTGGTGGTCTGGTCACCCAGAGGGGCAGCACTATAAAGTATCCATGAGTGTGCACTGTGACAAGTTGGTACCCATTCTGATATGACCTTAGATGTTGCCAGGATATAAAACTATAACCAACCATTTTGCATATATATATATATATATATATATATATATATATATATATATAGAGAGAGAGAGTAAAACTTCTCTAGCCGACCACCTCCACAGATCGACCACTCCCCTATATCAATGACTTTATTTTGGTCCTGACAATACCATTGTAACCATATTTTAACTCCCTAAACCGACCACCTTCCTAAATGGACCACTTAAAATCGGTTCCCAGGTTGGTCGATTTAGAGAGGTTTTACTGTGTGTGTGTGTGTGTGTGTGTGTGTGTGTGTGTGTATATTATATATATATATATATATATATATATATATATATTATATTTTGAAGTGAGATCTGGGAGACCGTTGGAGTCGGTTCCCAGGAAAGGGGAAGCAGAGAGTGCCCGGTTACATATGGGGGGTGGGGTGGGGGGGGGGGGGGGGGGGCTGCTGAGTATAACAGGTGTTGGGAAGTGAGAGGTGCCCAGAAGGAGCACCGAAAAACATTAGGGACTATTCTTTATTTATATTCACATAACAGATTATATAGCACATTCATATTTTTTTGCGCCAGAATGGTGGAATTTCTATAACAGGAGCCCACCCTCTGCTTTCCGTTGGGGAGGGGTGTATGATCGGGGGTGGGGGTGAGAGTAGGACTACGAGCGTGTAGGGGGGGGGGGGTTGAGGGGTGTGTCGGGGGTGAGTGTGTGAACAGTGGGGCTTTCCTGTTGAAAGGCCCTACATGTACAAATGGTCGCCGGTCGCCCCGCCCCTTCCCTCCCCGCCCCTCCCCTCCCCGCCCAATCCCCGCCCTTCCTCGCCTCCACCCCCGGAGAGAGGTAGACATGGAGGGATTAGGCTCCCTCGCGTTTTGTTGGCGATAAATCAGACTTTTGCTTGAGGTTTGCCGCCAAGCCGCCCCAACATCCGGGCCCCTCACACCGGGGATGAACACGTGACCGCAGCCAGCCTCGCCTCCAGAGGGCGCGCCGATCGACGCCCGCGCGCTTTCCGACACTTCCGGTTTAGGCTAGTTACTGCCGGTTTCCCGTTTGCTTGTTTGTTTGTTTGTTTGTCGTCTGCTTTTATTGCGAGGCGTCTGCAACCAAGGAAATTCACTGGAATGTCTTTTTGTTGTATTTGCCTTTCAAAGGGGTGAGGGAGAGGGGCATTGAGGAATTTATTCATGCTGCATGTTTATTTGAATTATTTTGGTTCATTTGACCGGAAGTCGTCTGTTTTCACCCTATTGCTGGTCATAGCTGATGTCCCAGATTAGGTGATCACTACACAAAATCTGTTTTTGTTATATTTAAATCTACATTCATGCTTGAATTGCAATGAATATAGAGAAATATATGTGTATGTATAAATGTCCACCTTTATACAAGTATTATGCTAAGCAGTCAGAGTGCATCCTAGCTTGAATGTGTGGGGATTCTGGAATGTTCTGTGCAATGCAGTTAGAGCAACTTGGTGCACAGTTGTCTGTGGGGACAGGTAAGCGAAGGTAGCCAGTCAGCTGGTGCTTCCTGTCCCACTACCAGTTGGTCACTTCTGCCTGATTTTTCTTTTAAGTAAAGAGATTGGGGTATTAGAGGCCAGCCAGAGGATATTACTCACTCCAAACTGCATCTGTGCCTTGTCGTTATTGTTATTATTATTACTACTATAGCGCAGATAATGCATGTATAAAAATTGACCGATTCGGGTTTTATTTGTTGGTTGTTGCATACATTATATTATCGCCGTGAATATGGCTTATGCTGCCGACACGGCGCAAATCAACCACCAATCAATCAATCAATCAACCAAGCAAGCATTCATTAAACTACACCAGACACTGACATATTTATTTTAGTTTTGAATTAATGTCCGTTAATGTCGGTAGTTATTACCGCACTTTATTGCCTTAGTTTAATGACGGCATTAAGTCGGAGTTAATTAAACATTGCTTCACGAGTAGATCACAATACTCACTCCACCTTTCTGGGGCATCGGTGGATTGGATTGGTTTATTTGGCTTGTATGTCCTAGCACCAGGCTAGCTCATACCACAACCAGTTCACTCCCCATCACCCCTCAATTCCATCTCCACCCCCCCCCCCCTAGTCCTGTCCACCCCCCCCCCCCTTTCACCCCCTTTCTATTTCTCACTCCACCCACCCCACTGTCCGCACACCTTTCCATTTCTTTTTTTCTTGAAGATTTATACTGCCTATCGTGGATAAGTCTGAATAGACTTGTTTTCGCCATTAGACACTTTGAAAGCCCGATCCTACACTTTTACCGACCCAAGGGATTTTTAACCTCCCACACCACACAGACATGGTATGAGAGCAACTGGCCTTTGATGACACTGTAAGTTATACACAGCAGTGGAAATCCAAATTGGCAGAGGTGGGGGGCATGGGGAATTGAACCACTGACCTTCAGATTAGGAGTCTGAACTAGAAAAAAGTCAGACGCGCTAACCACTCCACCACAGAGAACACCACTCGCCCTCTCCAATTAACAGTTCTATTTTTTTTCTTAATTCAGGAGCGGGAGATTTTTCAGGCACGGGCGGGGACGACCCTCAATTAATTTAGTTTTCGTTTTCCTTATACATATGTAGCATCCACAAATCAAATTAAAGATAACAGTACCTGCTTTCAAACCTACTTGTGTGTGCTACTTACACGAAATCGTGCACGAAAACGCGCCACTCGTTACTGGACCAACAGTGTGTATACTGCACACGAATTGGACCCATCAAGACGGGATGGCCAAATGAGTTAGAGCGTCCGTCTCCCATGTGGTAATTCGTGGGGTCATGGGTTCGACTCCCGGTCGAGTCAAACCAATGACTTAAAAATTGATACTTGTCGCTTCCTAGCCAGGCGCTTGGCATTATTAGGATAGGGCAAGGAGCAGTGGAATGAGGAAGACCAATCGCCTGTGACTGAAATTTCCCCTGCTTAAACAACTAATGTACCCAACAAAAATTTCTTTTTTAAATGGCTCTCATAGGTTCACCACCATTTTATTTATGTGTATTGCCTCCATTCCGGTTTTAGTAGGTCGCGGGATTTAAATCCCCGGTTTTGAATCCTGGCCAAGTCAAACCAATGGCTTAAAGATGTATCCTTATCGCTACCTAGTCTGGCATTCAGCATTACTAGGAAAGGGCGAGGAGCAGTGGAATGAGGAAGACCAATTGCCACCGATTGAAATCTCCCCTGCTTAATCAACGATTGTACAAACAAAAAACTAAAACTAAAATTCTGCATCATCTTTTTTTTCAGGAGTGATTGTGATACTGGTTGGTTGTTGGAGTTTTACTGTGGCAACAGCTACGGTCATATCAGGATCGGTAAGAACTTGTGACAGTGCACACTCATGGTGACTTTATAGGGCTGCTGCACTGGAAAATCAGGCTGCCGGCACCATGACCCGATATCCCACTCAGTCACATTATCCTGAAACTGAGCTAACCAACCAATCTGAGATTCTGGTCGCAGGGAGTGGTTAGTGATGTGGGAGCTCGGTGGTGGCGCCACAAGTAATGCTCTGTGAATACTCGGTAATAACGGGATGGTATCTATGACCTCCCCTTATTTATACTCGCATAAGCCCTGATATATCACGTGATCGTATATGGTGTATGCAATCAGGCCTATGGAATGTAGGCTTAAGCCTTCAATCCAGTTCAAAGGTCGACAATATATCTCCTCCCTAATCAGCGGGCGGGTCTTCTCCTCCCCCACCCACCCCACCAACCCCACCCACCCCACCAACCCCCACCTCGTTACTCCCCACACACCTTCCTTAACACACACCCATCACCGACACATCCTCAGACCCACTTCCATTCCCCCACCCACATCCCCCTTCACCTCCTCCCCACCCCCACCCGCACCCCACCCACACCCCCACCCCCACCCACATCCCCCTTCCCCCACACTCCTCAGCATACCCCCACCCACACACACACCCTCACCCAACCCACACCCACATCCCTTTCCCCTCCATCACCCCCACTCCTCAGCATACCCCTCACCCCCACCACACCCCCACCCCACACTTCCATTACCACCATCCCCGCACCACAACCATCCCATCACCCTTCACCACAACTACTCCCGTCTCCCTCCCCCCCACACACACACCTACACCAACCATCCCCCACCCACCGGACCCACCATCACACCCATCAGTATCCACCCCAACCCCTTTCACCACCTACCCTCCCTCACCACCCTCCCTTTCCTTCCCCATTCACCCCCCCCTGCTTCACCACCCTTCTCCATCCTCCTTCACCCCATCCCTCTCCTTCACCCCCCACCCCTTCACCCCCATCCTCCTTCACCAGCCCAAACCCTCTTACTCGATCTCCCTTCCTTGCCCCATCTCCCTTTTCCAGCAGTCCTTCTTTCACCCCACCCCTTTCACCCCCAATCCTCCCTTTACCAGCCCAACCCCTCTTTCACCTCCGATCCCCTTGACCCCCAATCCTCCCTTTACCAGCCCAACCCTCTTCTCTCGATCCTCCCTTGACCCCCATCCTCCCTACCAGCCCAACCCTCTTTCACCTCCGATCCTCCCTCCCCCCCAATCCTCCCTTTACCAGCCCAACTTCTTTCACCTCCGATCCTCCGTTCACCCCCAATCCTCCCTTTACCAGCCCAATCCTCTTTCACCTCCGATCCTCCCTTCACCCCCCATCCTCCCTTTACCAGCCCAACCCTCTTTCACCTCCGATCCTCCCTTCACCCCCAATCCTCCCTTTACCAGCCCAACCCTCTTTCACCTCCGATCCTCCCTTCACCCCCAATCCTCCCTTTACCAGCCCAACTCTCTTTCACCTCCGATCCTCCCTTCACCACACATCCTTTCTTCAACACCCCGCCTTCACCTTCACCCCCACCCCCTCCACCACCGTACCTCCCCCCCCCCCCCACCCCCACCCTTACAGACTGGTTTAATAGGCAGACACGGCTGGCTGTGAGGAGAGCAGCTCGTGGAGGCAACTGGCGCCGGGTCGGGGCTGACCCGGGGTCGGGGTGTGTGTGTGGCGGGGAGGAGGTGCAGGGGAGGGGTGCAGGTGGGGGGGGGGGGGGGGGGGAGTTGGGGTGTGGGGTGTGGGGTGGTGTGGGTGGGTGGGAGGGGTTGGTGGTGTGTGTTTGAGGGGGTGCTGTGGGGTGGATGTGCGGGGGTGTAGTATGGGTTCAGGTGAGGGGGGGGTGGTGTTGTTGGCGGTGCAGGGGGGGATGGGGGCAGGTGGAGGAGGGGTGCAGGAGGGGTTGGTGGTGTGTGTTTGGCGGGGAGGTGAATGGAGGGAAGGGGGGGTGCAGGATGGGTACAGGTGGGGGAGCGGGGGTCAGGTGGGATGCAGGTGGGAGTGTGTGTGGTGGGGAGTAGGTGAGGGGAGTGGCGCAGGTGTGAGGGGGGGTGTGTGCATGAATCACAGACCGCGGTGCAGGCGCTGCTGATAGCCGGCGACCCGACCTCTCAGGGGCGTGATTGTCTTTGAGTTGTCGGCCTTCTTTGAGTATGCTTTATGCAGCTCCCCCCCCCCCCCCCCCAATCTCCCCTCCCCTCTTCCCTCCCCTACCCCCTCCCCTCCCCTCCACCCGCCCACTTTTATTTCTTTAATTTAACACAGGAACATTTCCATGCCGATGGCTCCGTGGGCTGACCGTCCCCTAATGACCCCAGTCTCCTGGTCCCCGGGCCCCGACTGTGGCTTTCCTCAGCCTTCTGGTCCCCAGACCCCGACCGCTGTTTTCCTCAGCCTCCTGGTCCCCATACCCTGAAAGTGGGTTTCCTCAGCATCCTGGTCCCCGAACATCAACCACAAATTTTCTCAGCCTCCTGGTACCCAGACCCCGATCATGTCTTTCCTTAGCCTCCTGGTTCCTGGAAGGCCCCAATCGTGGCTTTCCTCATCCTCCTGGTCCCCATAGTCCGAATGCGACTTTCCTTAGCCTCCTGGTGCCCAGACTCCGACCGTGGCTTTCCCCAGCCTCCTGAGCCCGTATGCATGGGGTGGTGTTAGAGCTCCAAACCTGTGGTTAGCGGCGATCTCCGGGTTAGCAGCGAAAAGTCGGTATGCATGGAGCAGTGTTATGGAAACACTGCGAGTTTAAGGTCGGAGACACTAACCCCAGCCCATAGCAGGTTTACCGTCGGTGTTAGGGACCGACTGGGGCCAAATCTATTGAATGCGATCATATTTAACAGAATTACATACTCAAATCATGAAATTTCATTAAATTAACCCTAAATTCGAAGCAATATTAACGCTGCCGCTAAATCGGCAGCGATATTAATATTGTCAAATCGACGAATGTACACAAAACAAATTGTCACCGCCACAGCAACGTCGATATCCATACTGTCGCACATCAACAAATCAGATCGTGCCCGTCGTCGCCGCCGCCGCCGCTGCTGCAACGGCGGCAATATATTAGGCCCAAATCTATTGAATGCGATGATATTTAACAGAATTACATACTCAAATCATGAAATTTCATTAAATTAACCCTAAAATCGAACACATACAATGGCGGCGATATTAATATTGTCAAATCGACGAATGTACACAAAACAAATCGCCGCTACAGGCACAGAGGGATTTCCCAAATCTATAAATAACTGCTAGGTTAGCTAACACCTCCGCGCTTTGGACCCAGACATACCCCGTGATCCATTTCCCAACACTGGCTTTAGCTAACCCGAACCCGGCCCTTAACACTGGAGCCGATAAATAATTCTTCATGCATACGGCCCCAGGTCCCCATATCGTAACCGCGGCTTTTCGGCCATCACATAATATTGCCTAGACTTAGAGAGCAGCGCTTGATTAAAAGTTCGCTCCTTTTTCTTTAACATTTTGGAAATACAAAAATTAATGAAAGTGAGCCGGCAGCAGCATAAGAAACGAATGTAGCATGAGAAACATTGGGTTCAAACTAGGTGAATAAGGCCAGGATGAGTCGGGTGATAGTCAGGGCCTGCGGGAGAGGGTGGGGGGAGGGAGAGGGTGGGTGGAGGGAGGGGGGAGAGAGAGGGAGGGGGGAGGTATTGAGGAATGGTAGAGGGAGGGGCGAGTTCAAGAGTGAGAGGGGGTTGGGTTGGGGTGCGTGGGGGGTGTCGAGTGGGGTGGAATCTGGGTGGATGTGGTGGGTGGTGGTGTGGGGGGGGGGGGGGGGGGGTCAGTGAGCGGTGACCAGAGCCAGGTCCGGAGCGCTGCACCCTCAATCAGGTGGGTTAATATTTCACCAGGTGACGGCTTTGATGTGACGTGCGCGTGCGTGCATGTGTGCGTGCGTGCGTGTACGCGTGAGTTTGTGCGTGCGCGCGTGCACGACTGCGTGCTGCTGGGGGGAGAATGGAGTGTGTGGGTGTGGGTGTGTCTGGGTGTGTAGTGGTAGGGGTGGGTGGGTGAGTATGTGGGTGTGTGGGTGAGGGTAAGTATGTGTGTGGGTGTATGGGTGTGTTGGGGTGTGTGTGAGGGTGAGTATGTATGTAGGTGGGTAAGTATGTATGTGGGTGGGTGGGTGAGTGTGGGCGGGTGTGAGTGGGGGTGTGGGGGATGTGGGGGTGAGTGTATCTATGTGGTTGGGTGGGTGGGTGACTGTAAGTATGTACGTGGGTGGGTGGGTGAAATGCACGACTTGATAAGCAGGAAGGCACACAGGCTACACGCATAATGCGGTGATCAAGTGACTACCGGAGACGCTCCCCTCCCCCTCCCACACTCGCCGCCCTCTCCACTACCATCCTCCACCAACCCTCTCCTTATCAGTTCTCTGTCACCATCCCTTTGTGTACCTTTCTCCTCCCCTCTCCAGTACCCTCGTGGTGCTCTCTGTGGCCGAGTGGTTAGAGTGTCTGACTTTTTTTCTAGGTCAGACTCCTAATCTGAAGGTCGGTGGTTCGATTCCCCATGCCCCCACCTCTACCAATTTGGATTTCCACCGCTGTGTATAACTTACAGCGTCATCAAAGGCCAGTTGCTCTCATACCATCTCTATGTGGTGTGGGATGTTAAAAATCCCTTGGGTCGGTAAAAGTGTAGGCTCGGGCTTTCTACCGACAAACTGTCTACTGGTGAAAACAAGTCTATTCAGACTTAGCCATGAAAGGCAGTATAAATCTTCATGAAAAAAAGATGGAAAAAAAAAAAAAAGTACCCGTCCTCCCCTCCTCCCTGCCCCCCCTAGTTCCCATCCCCGCCACCTCCTCTCCCTCCTCCCCGTCCTCCCCGTCCTCCCCTCCTCCCCTCCTCCCCTCCTCCCCTCCTCCCTGTGCGATATGTCGGATATGTCAGATGGAAGGAACACATTATTTGTCACGAGAGTGTTGCTGACAGTGGGTGGTTTGATCGCAAAATGGATGGTACAGTGTCCGATTCACAACATGAAAGGTTGTGGGTTCGATCCCTCGTCGACTCAATCCAAAGAGTGAACTAAGTTGGCACTCGTTGCTACCTCGTCTGTCGCTCGGGGTTTTGCAGTTTGTTTGTAGAGTTGTATGTCTTGGCAACATCTAAGGTCATATCAGGGCAGGTACCGACTTGTGACAGTGTGCGCTCATGGTAACTTTATAGTGTTGCCCCACTGCGAGACCAGACCGCCGTCACCATGATCGCTAGTCACATTATCCTGACCCCCGTCCTGACATGATCTTAGATGTTGCCAGGAGGTAAAACTCCAACAACCAACCAACCATTATCCTGACACTGAACTAACCAGCTCTTGCCCTATCCTAATACTGCTGAGCGCCAGGCTAGGAAGTGACAAGTATCAATTTTGTAAGCCATTACTTTGACTCAACCGGGAATCGAACTCCCCACCTTCTGCGCGGGAAGCCTGCGTTCTACCGATCCGGCGAACACGTCCGGTAGGGGTTGATTGGTTCAGTGTCAGGATAATCCGATCGTGTTGGAATATAATCATATTGCTGGTGGCAAGAGATGTCAGTCGACACACGCACTCATTGATATTCCCTCAATTGTTGCTCGGACGTAAAACCCTAATCAATCACAGAATGGAACATTTGGTTATGGGCGATCGCCATTGTTTGTGGATTGATCTCTGTGAGTGTGCCGCCAGGGGTAGGAGGTGGAAAGATGGTTTTTCCTTCTTTTTTTCTTTTCAGCCAAAGAAATATGAGAGATAAGACTTTGACAAAGATGCTTATGTTATTTGTTCTTATCTTGATAAGTCAATATGCGGGCAGTGATTGCTCTATCTCATGGCCTGGGAGCGGAACCTAGCTCAGCTGGTAGCGTGTCTACCTCTGAAGGTGTGGGTCATCCGATCGATCCTACTCAACGGACCCATTTGCAGTTTGGGCTATTTTCCGTTCCAACCAGTGGTCCACATCTGGTTCATCAAAGGCTGTGGTGTGTGCTGTCCTGTCTGTGGGAAAGTGCATATAAAAGATCCCCTGCTGCTTATTGGAAATAGTAGCGTATGTGGCGCCAGCGGGTTTCTGCCAAAGAAATATTTCAGAATGCCGATATGTTTGACATCCAATAGCCGATGATGAAATTCAATGTGCCAAACACTAATCAATCACAGAATGGAACATAATGTTTGTTTGTTTGTTTGTTGTTGTTTTACGTCCTAGCAACATCTAAGGTCATATCAGGACGGGGGATATAATGTGTAGAGGGGTCATTTAATTTTTGTTAAAGCTTTACTTTATCTCACGTTCTAGATGCATCTGTTGTTTCTGTGGCTTATTATACATGTCGTCTGGCTTCAGTAACTTGACACTTGACAGCAGACGACATTAAGTAAATACCGTTTATTCTTGTTGTGACATTGGTTTTCACAGATGTACAGAGAAAGTGGAAAAAGCATCAAAGAAAGACATACGACATATTCAATGAGTTCCCTTGAAGAATTTAGTCAGAACAGTCGGGAGAATCTTCCCATGATTTAATGGTTTAAAAATACTATATTTATATTGTCTTGAAATAGCGGCACTGTGTTCCTAACAAATGCTCTCCAGCACAGCTTTGTTTGATTTCTACTTTTAAATAACCTAATATGTGCAAGGAGAGTGACACGGTCTTGGTGATAGTGGATTGGTACCTGGGGCAGCATTATAAAGCATTATCACAAGGCGATGCCGATAATGATTTTATCCAAATTTGACCAACTTAGGAATGAAAACAAAATTGACGTGCGATAGCACCATAAAGCAGTGTTACACGTCGATACCAATCATGATGTGAGATGAGGTGTTGCTAGAAATCACTCCCCTCCACTTCCACACACATACACACACACAACTCACCCAGTCAATCACTCAGGCAGTTCAGTCTCAGCGGAAGGTGATTGGAGTGGGGTGTAGATTGGGATAGGTGATGAGGTGAGTGGCCGGGGGGCAGGAGGGGAGCAGGGGGGCAGGAGGGGAGCAGAGGGCATAGGGAGCAGTATGGAGGGGACAGGGGACGGGGAGGAGGGGCAGGAGGGACAGGGGGGACAGGAGGGAGGGAGGGGACTGGATGGGAGCAGGGGGACAGGATGGGGACAGGGGGGAAAGGAGGGGGGCAGAGGGGACAGGGGAAACAGGATAGGATAAGGGGAGATGGGAGAAGCCGAGGGGAGGGGGAGACAGGTGGGGGCAGCGCGAACAGGAGGGGAGCAGGAGGAGTTGGAGGGGAGCACAGAGGAGCAGTAGGGAGGGGTCGGGGGAACAGGGAGGAGGCAGGAGGGAGGGGACAGGGGGAACAGGCAGGAGGCTGGGGACAAGGGGAACAGGCAGGAGGCAGGAGGGAAATCGAGAGAAGCGGGAGGGGAGGGGGCAGGAGGGGCATCGGGACAGGCGAGGAGCGGGGGGGGGGGAGTATGAGGAACAGACGGGGAGCCTCGGGGAACAAGGGAAGCAGGAGGGGAGCAGGTGGTGAGTATGGGGAAGCAGGAGGGGAGCAGGTGGTGAGTATGGGGGAAGCAGGAGGGGAGCAGGTGGTGAGTATGGGGGAGCAGGAGGGGAGCAGGTGGTGAGTATGGGGGAGCAGGAGGGGAGCAGGTGGTGAGTATGGGGACACAGGAGGGGAGCAGGTGGTGAGTATGGGGGAGCAGTAGGAATGGGGGTTAGTTGTTCCTGCGGGCGGTTTGTTTGCGGAAAGATCAAGTGCCGGTAATTACAGGCTTTAGCTGGTGGCCTGTCCGCGACCAGCTTCATCGATCCGCCGCTAGGTGACGCCGCGAGTCATATTTACCAACAGTCTGTCGACTGTTAGTACATATATTCGTTCCAGAGCCGTGGTCCGTACTTACCAACAATCTGTCGACTGTCAGTAGATATATTCGTTTCAGAGCTGTGGTCCGCATTTACCAAAGGTGCATCGACGGTTAGTACTTATATTCGTTACAGAGCCGTGGTCCGGGCTTACCAACAATCTGTGGACTGTTAGTGGGAAATATTGTGCCTAGAGTGGGACTTGAACCCATATCTCTTTGCATTCCGGGCCAGTGTGCTAACCATTAAGCCACCTAGGCTCTCTATTGTCACGACACTGCCCACCCCAACCTGCCTATGTGGCTCCTTGCCTGAGAGGTCAGTGCAGACTACTCATCATCATCATCACGCTGTCGGTCGCGATGCGACAAAGACTGCTTTCATTACTTGACTGTCGCTCTCCATTTAGCTCTCTGCTGTGAGAGTGATGTCGATGAGTCGGTCTTAATGTCTCTCAGCTTCAGGTTTCTCTTAATGGTATCCTTGAATCGGAGACGAGGGTGCCCTCTCTTTCTGTAACTACATTTCATGAAAGCTGCCTGTAAAAGTGTTGAAGTGCTGCTGGCAAGTTACCAGCGGCACTCTCTCGGGGGCAAATAGAGGTTTCACACCGGCAAGAACATGTCCAGACAGGCGCAAAACTATGTGTCCCTGCAGTGGCTGGTTGGGAGATGTTGGGAGTTCCATACATCAACCACCCTTAATGCTGCCACAGCGACATGGTTTTCTGTTTAGGGTTTGCTCCCTTAGCCTTCGGTTCTGTCAAGAACCTGTACCACAAGGCAGTGGTTTACAACTCTGCAGGACAGGGGCGTCAAACTCCCTGAGGTATTGTAATACCTGCATGCCATGACTACTACACTATGGAATATGGTGTGTATAAGAAAAGATCAAGTGAGTACAGTTCAGAGGGTACAGTGCACACACAGACTCGGCAGGTCATGATGACCCGACTCACGTGACCGGATGTGGAGGCAGGGGGTGTCACATTTCATCGCTCTCTCATTTTCGGCTCCGTTTTCTCTCGGGGTGTCACAACTATTCCATTCTGTCTCGCACTGAGTACAGAGAGTCCCCCCCCCCCCTCCTCTACCCCCCCCCCCTCCCCGCCTCATCCCTGTCTACAGTATCACTCTCCCACTCCACCACCGGGCGTGTTGTCCGAATCGGTAGAGCGCGGGGCTCGCGTGCGGGAGATGGGGAGTTTGGTTCCTAGTCGAGTCAAACCAATGACTTATAAAATTGATACTTGTCGCTTCTTACTAGCATAGCGCTCGGCGTTAATAGGATAGGGGAAGGACTGGTTAGCTCAGTGTCAGGATAGTACATAATATATATATATATATATATATATATATATATATATAGTAGTAATACAATTTAATCTCATATGTACTTGCATGACTGGATTAAAAAAACTAATTAAAGTTATCTGTTTAGAAGTAATCCTTCAGAAGCAAAGGAGAAATGGCAGATGTATCAACTTTACTGAATGCACAGTGCGCCACGACAGATGTGATGTCTTATTCCTCAGGGGTGGCAATTGTCAAACCGCCACGAGTGGGTTTTTTTTCCCACCCACCATCCCCCAAATTGGAATATAAAACGGATAACTGACACCGGAATGACACAGCCATTTCCCCCCGATCACATACATCACTGCCCAAGTACCAGCGTTATTTTATATATATATATATATATATATATATATATATATATAATGTATACATATATATATACATATAAAGGACAGCTGTACAGTACAAAGCAAGACAAGAATGTAGGTTGGTTGTTGGAGATATACGTCCTTGCAACATCTACCGACTTGTGACACTGACAGTGCGCGCTCATGGCGACTTTATGGTGCTGCCCCACTGGGAAATCAGACCGGCGGCACCATGACCTGATATCCCACTCAGCCACATTATCCTGATATTATCCTGGTAATGCCGCACCGGACGTGGTGGTCGAATGAGGTCACATACATTATATACAATGTACTTCTCCTGCCTCTCGCTCTCTCTCTCTCTCTATATATATATATATATATATATATGATGTATAAAACTTATATATATATATGATGTATAAAGCTTATGTGAGTATAAAGGCGCATAAGGGGATATTCCTTATTGGCCACCCTGATGTTGCGTACTACTCTATGGGTGACCCCCTCTTCACGGTGGGACAGGTGTCGCCACCACCCCCGACTGCTACGAGTGGTGCGAATACTGTCACTCGCGCACTGGAATTGTGGAAATGACAGCACTTTAGTGATTCTTATATATGTATTTCTCTCTCTTTATATGCTGTATAAGCCACTATACGAGTATAATAAGCTGGAAGATCCGTCTACTCCCCAGCCACTAAGTCATCGGCCGGTCACCTACTCATTAGGTCATCTATTGGTACCTCATGACCTCCTGATGTGGCGCCACCTGCTCGCCCACGCCTCAGCGGCCGTTATCCTCACTCACTGTACCGCTGAAATTATATATATATATATATATATAAATATATATAAAGAGTGACTACATATACATATATATGATATGTATATACATCAAACTTGTAATTTCCTTATATATATATATATATATATATATATGTATATATAAATTAGAACACGGTTTATTTTCCACCCAGTAAAGATTGATGGAGCACAGATGGTAGATTCCTCGTGGCCCTTTTTGCTCACCGTTAAATGACTGCGCAACCAGATCCGGACACAATGACCTGTAAGAACGCTGAGACAGAACGCGCCGTGAGAGGGCGTTCACATCTATCTTAACGTCTGCAACGTGCAATGCCTGCAGCCATTTCCCTGTGTGTCATATTGTGTGTACACGTGTGACATATATCCATTAAAGCTGCATAAGCCTGCAGCCATTTCCCTGTGTGTCATATTGTTTGTACACGTGTGGCATATATCCCTTAAAGCTGCATAATCCTGCAGCTATTTCCCCGCGTGTCATATTGTTTGTACACGTGTGGCATATATCCATTAAAGCTGCATAAGCTGCAGCTATTTCCCCGCGTGTCATAATGTTTGTACACGTGTGGCATATATCCCTTAAAGCTGCATAAGCTGCAGCTATTTCCCCGTGTGTCATAATGTTTGTACACGTGTGGCATATATCCATTAAAGCTGCATAAGCTGCAGCTATTTCCACGTGTGTCATAATGTTTGTACACGTGTGGCATATATCCATTAAAGCTGCATAAGCCTGCAGCTATTTCCCCACATGTCATAATGTTTGTACACGTGTGGCATATATCCCTTAAAGCTGCATAAGCTGCAGCTATTTCCCCGCGTGTCATAATGTTTGTACACGTGTGGCATATATCCATTAAAGCTGCATAAGCCTGCAGCCATTTCCTCGTGTGTCATAATGTTTGTACACGTGTGGTTTTTATAATTTTTTGTGGCCTATATCCATTAAAGCTGCATAAGCCTGCAGCTATTTCCCCACATGTCATATTGTTTGTACACGTGTGGCATATATCCATTAAAGCTGCATAATCCTGCAGCTATTTCCACGTGTGTCATATTGTTTGTACACGTGTGGCATATATCCATTAAAGCTGCATAAGCCTGCAGCTATTTCCCCACATGGCATAATGTGTGTACACGTGTGGCATATATCCCTTAAAGCTGCATAATCATGCAGCTATTTCCCCGCGTGTCATATTGTGTGTACACGTGTGGCCTATATCCATTAAAGCTGCATAATCCCATAAAAGCAGCAAATATTCTTAACCGAAGCGCTTACCTTGCTCTGACCCTACATATCGTGGGCACCGGGCGCGGTGGCCGAATCGGTAGAGCGCGGGCCTCGCGTGCCGGAGATCGGGAGTTCGGTTCCCTGTCAAGTACAACCAATGACTTATCAAATTGATGCTTGTCGCTTCCTTGCCTCTATGTTAGTGGTAAATAAAGGTAGACTGTAGCAATCAATTTAATATCTTTCTCTCAGAAACATTTCAGAAACTCAAAACCATCGGACTATGCAACTTTAAGCTAGTGGCATCTATCGGCAGATTCTGGAACCACTCTATTCGAGTACTTTCCTCGTAATTGATCGTGGATTGCTGGTATTTTACACTGGTCTCCCGTTTCACACTCACTGCACGGTGGGCGGTGCTACTCTTGCACCTGTTCATTGTTGCGTGACAAACACAGATTTTTTACCCACAGCCATTCACTAACTGAGCAACGCGTGGCCGCTGATTCAAATTCAAATTCAAATTCACTCGAAAATAGTGTGATAGAGTGTGAAGGTAGTGTTGAATGCAGTTCAGCAAAAGAAGGGACACACGCTCTGAAATAGCTTCAATCGGGGGTTTATTTTCTCCGCGTCTCACAGTCCACACAACACAAGTGACCCGTCTACTGCCCAGCCAGGGTCGCGTATAGGGTACAGCTCGGAGATGTCTCGGAGATGCCTTTTGGCTTATTTGCATTCAAGGTGCGTCTCGGAGACACCTCCCATTTCAGACAGGAGACAAAAAGCGCCTAAAAAATGGCCGCCGTATTTAGTGGTTTCAGGCAATGAGAGCGCTTCTTTTCCATTGCAAAATGGGTGCTGCCTATGGGGGTGGCCATTTTCGAGGCGACAGACTGCTTTTACCGTTCAAACTAGCGTGACATCAGGGATTTCCGTGAGACGTCTCAGAGGCGTACCCTGAACGCGGCCCAAGTCACGGGTACCCTCTCATGTGGGGGGTGGCCACTAGCCAAGCACAGGGGCAGTCCACCTGCAGACCGCGTCTGTCTAGCCTGCTGCCACCTATTGGTGCTTTTGCAGAAAATGTGGTTAGTGTAGTCGCTGCTGCCACCATGTGGTGGCGACGCTCATGTATGGACGACTACAATAGATCTCATTAGTTTCTAATTCTGTTCATTAAATACACTAGGTTGGTAATTATAAACAATTCTGATAGTTGAGAGTAACTGGCATTCTGGTAATTGGCTACTGGGATATTTGAAGTGCCTTTCTGTATACACACCAGTTGAACCCACGTTGGCTGGTTGGTTGTTGGAGTTTCACATCCTGACAACATCTAAGGTCATATCAGTATGGGTACCGACTTGTGACAGCGCACACTCATGGCGACTTTATAGTGCTGCCCCACTGGGAAATGAGGCCGCCGTCACCATGACCCAATATCCCACTCATTCACATTATGCTGACACTGAGCTAACCAGTCCATGCCCTATCCTATTAATGCTGACCGCCAGGCTAGGAAGCGACAAGTATCACTTTTATAAGTCATTGGTTTGACTCGACCAGGAACCAAACTCCTAACCTTCCACACGCGAGGCCCACGCTCTACCGATTAGACCACCGCGCCCAGTTTGAACCAGGTCACATCGCCTGTCGAAGCCAGTGAACTTTGAAATTCCCAAAGAGAACAAGATTGATGAAATGATTAATGGGTACATCCCTATCTAAGTTGGATAACTAGAATCAAATTTCGGGTGAGTGTTTTAGTTCTGAAAAATAGGACGCTTTCATCAACTTGTACAGCTTTAAAGCTGCATAGTCCGATGAAAGCGTCAACTCTTCAAAACCAAAACACTCACCCAGATTTGATTCTACATATCTAACTTAGATACTGATGCATTTGTTAAGCATTTATTGCCACATAGAAGGGAATACCAAGTAAATTTAATAGAACCTATTACTGCTGAATCCTATGGTGTCAGACTTTCGGTGTGCTTGCCAAAATTAATTTGGCATGTTTGCATTTCAAATATCTCAAAAGTTAGCAACCAGACGGGATGGCCAAATGAGTTAGAGCGCCCGTCTCCCGTGCTGGTAGTTCGTGGGGTCCTGGGTTCGAACCCTGGTCGAGTCAAACCAATTACTTAAAAATTGATACTTGTCACTTCCTAGCCAGGTGCTCGGCATTAATAGGATAGGGCAGGGAGTGGTTGGCTCAGTGTCAGGATAATGTGACTGAGTGGGATATCAGGTAATGGTGCTGGTGGCCTGGTTTCCCAGTGGGACAGCACTATAAAGTCACGACGAGTGTGCACTGTCACAAGTCGGTACCCATCCTGATATGACTTTAGATGTTGCGAGGATGTAAAACAAACAAAAACAAACAAAAGTTAGCCATTTAAAGTAAAAGTTACTTCAAACTAAAGTAATACCCCTGTCACACTATGACATAACGAGTGAACGTGAGCCTAACGTGGTCATTTTTCGTCATTACGTTGGGTTACGTTATGATGACGTCAGAATGACGTTAGACTGATGTCGAGCTACGTCACATTACGTTGTGTTACGTCGAGTTACGTCGAGGTTTTGGACATGCTCAAACTTTCGACGTACCTCAAACGTAAGGGTTTATGTTCGCCATACGTTCTGTACACGTTCAGCGAACGTCAATGACGTTAAACAGACGTTAGTCAAACGCTGCTCACTACATTCAACTACGTTCCACTACGTTGACCCACATTAAACCGGGTGGAAATGTCCATGCGGCGTAAAGGGAACGTCAGGAGAAAGTCAGGAGAACGTCAGGAGAACGTCAGGAGAACGTACGTTCAACGTACATTGAACGTTTCGACACCGTGTCATGACATAGGTAACGTCACATAACGTTCTTCGGGCGATGGAATAACGTTCATAACATTCCGTGAGCATAATGACGTTGTCCTCTCTCATTGAATGACGGTATCACTATGCTTTACCGACGTTATGCTCTCGTCCACTACGCTGCATCCGCGTTCAACTTGTGCCCAAATTTGCATACTACGCTGAGAAGTTCAAAGTTTTTCACGTTCTCCCTACGCTGACGTCGTCACGTCGTAGTGTGACAGCCACATAAGATAGATCATAGTGATCAATCTAATATATTTATCTCAGAAAATGACAAAACCTCAAAACCATCAGACTCTGCAGCTTTAATACAGGATTCAGTAATTGTTCAAAGCAGAATTAACTATATATTTACGTGGAGTAGGTAGGTGGCGTTATAGTGAAACAAATACTAATGGTTGGCAAGTTCTTTTTATATGTAATCTTTGGAAATCTAGCACCACTCTCACACCAACCCTCAATTAGGTTGTGATAAATAACGAATGGTGCTATGATTAACGGGTTGGCAGGATGCGCGTGTTGAATGATCAACGATCGTGGACCGAGCAGTGCAAGGCCCGCCGTACACTAAACGTTAGTGCAAAGCACGCCGTACACTAAACCTTAGTGCAAAGCCCACCGTACACTAAACGTCAGTGCAAGGCCCGCCGTACACTAAACGTTAGTGCAAAGCCCACCGTACACTAAACCTTAGTGCAAAGCACGCCGTACACTAAACGTTAGTGCAAAGCCCACTGTACACTAAACGTGAGTGCAAAGCCCACCGTACACTAAACGTTAGTGCAAAGCCCACTGTACACTAAACGTGAGTGCAAAGCTCACCGTACACTAAACGTTAGTGCAAAGCCTGCCGTACACTAAACGTTAGTGCAAAGCCCGCCATACACTAAACGTTAGTGCAAAGCCCACTGTACACTAAACGTGAGTGCAAAGCCCGCCGTACGCTAAACGTTATTGCATTTGTTGCTATTGAAGTACCGTCATTATCATCAGAGTAAAAACCAGATTCGTGATCATCCTGAGAACCGATTGGTATCAAAATCTGGCATCATTGTAGTCATCATCATCATCGCCACCATCATAATCACTATCATTGCAGTCGTCATCATCATCATCATTGTCATCATTGTCATCATTCTAAGCGTGATTATAATGACTGCAATAGACACACCTTCATCTTCACACACCTCACCTTCACACACCTTCACACTCCGACACAAACACCCACTGCCGACGCCCCACGTGGTCACGTGGTCACGTGGGTGCTGGGTGGTCAGAGTCTGTGCTGTGTGCTGTATATGTAAGTTGATGTAAAATTAATTAAAGTTGCATAGTCGGATGAAAACATCAAATTTACAAAACCAAAACACTTATCTAGATTTGATTCTACATATTCAACTTAGATACTGGTTCACCTATTAAGCATTTGTTGCTGCATAGAAGGTCGTAATAAGTCAATTTAATAGAACCTGTTACTACTGAAGTCAATAGTGTCCGAGTTTTGGCATGTTTGCCAAAAAATTAATTTGGCATGGTTTGACATCAAATATCTCCCAAGTTAGCCATTTAAAATAAAAGTTACTTCAACCTAAGGTAAAGTAGATTGCAACAATCAGCATAATCTATTTATCTCAGAAAATGGGAGAAACTCAAAAGCATCGGACTATGCAACTTTAAGTTCGTCCAGCCCAGTTCATCCCAGCCCAATTCAGCCCTGCACCATACCCCCCTCCTCTCCTCTCCTCCCCCACCACTCCCTTCCCCCTCCCCTCCCCCTCCCCCCTCTCCGCTCGCTTTCCCGCCCCTGCCCTCTCATCCCCTTCCTTCCCATCCTCTCCTCTCTTCCCTCTCTACCTCTCTGTCCACTACTCTTTATAATCTCCACTACTCTTTATAATCTATATAAACGATCTTGAAAAATGGCTGCAAACTGAATGCCTCCAACTATATGCAGATGACACAGTCATATACGCAAATGGCACCACAGAAGAGGAGGTAATAACTAAACTAAATAAACTCCTACTAAAACTAGATGAGTGGTGTGAGTCCAACAAAATAACCATCAACACAAGCAAATCAAAAACAGTACTCTTCTCGCATAAACAAATGCCAGAAAGAAAACTACACTGTAAGTTAGGAAACCAAACACTAGAAAATGTAGACCATTACAAATACCTAGGCCTTGAGTTGGACAGCCAACTAAACTACAACCTATGTATAAATAAAATTATACAAAAAGTAAACCACAAACTGTGGCTATTTGCAAAGCTAAGAGACTACATGACACAAGAAATGTCAATAAAAATCTTCAAGGGCATGGTGCTCCCCTATTTTGACTATGGAGATGTAAACTACATGGGTGCGAGAAAAGAACTACTAAAAAAACTGCAAACACTGCAGAACAGAGCCCTAAAAATCTGTCTAAGAGTAGACAAGCTGCACCCAACCTATGACATACACAAAAGAACCAAAGTGAAACTACTAGAAAATAGGAGAATAATTCATTTGAAAACATTAGCATATAGCTATAGTCAAAACATTAAACTTCTAACAAAACCACAAAGGGCTACTAGAGCAAATAATGCGCCACTACTAAAGCAGACCAGAAGCCAAATAAAAGCTCATGAGAGAAGCACGCTGGAAATGGCTGCCAAGGTATGGAATGCCCAAACGGTTAAGGAACGACAAATTCCTGACCTAAAAACTTACAAAAAATATCTGTGCAAAATAAGGTTAGGAAACCCCCACTAAGCTGCACTCCAAAGGGGCATGTGATATGTCACGGCCCACCAGCGGGACGCCCAATGGAAGGTAACCATGCCAAAAGTAGCCAGATAACACACAACACAGCTATGTACAAGCCTATGATATGTAAATAGGAGTAGGCTAGTCTAGTAATAAGAGTAGAAAAAATAAATACATATATGCCAAGAAAATCCAAAAAAACTAACATAGGCTACTAACCATACCAACCAATTATCTATCTGGTACTGAAATGCAGGCAATCAAATACCTTATCAGCAGCCACTGTGTGGTAAGATAACACCAACACTACAACTGGCCAGCATTGAAAACAAGCCTGGGTACCCGGGCTTATATGCTATGGACAGTATAAATACAGCCTCAATAAAAAAAAAATTAAAAAAAAAAAAACCCACTCCTTTAGTCGGCCCTCCCCTCCCATATCCTCTCCTCCCATTCTGTCCCCATCCCTCCCTCCCTCCCCTCCCCTCCCTTCCCATCCCTCCCTCCCCTCCCCCCCCCCCTTGTCCTCTCCTCCCCCCCCCCCTCCTCCCTTCCTCCCCCCCCCTCCCCCTTCCCTTCCCCTTCCTCCCTCCCCCCTCCTCCTTCTGTTACGGTGCCCCCTCCTTTCCCCCTCCCTATCCCCCCTCCCCACCCCTCCCCACCCACCCCACCGCCCCCCGGCGCCATGGCCGACACAATGGGGATCAGGGCGAGTGACCACGACCCAATCAGCCCTTCCTCAATGGCTCATGATGGTAGCGCTGACTGTCGCGTCCAGACACACGTCGGGTCGACAGGTCGAGTCGTTGGGCCGCCCCACATTCTCGGCGTCCACCCGCTTATATTGACATTCCTCCCGTCACCCTGCCCCCCTGCCCTTGCCCTCCCTGCCCCCTCTTGCCCTCCCTGACCCCCTGCACACTCAATACTTGTCGACCTATGTTCTTCTGCAACCCCCATCCCACTCATCCATATAATACTCACTCACTCCCCCATCCCCCCCCCCCCCCCCCCCCCCCCCCCCCCCCCCCCCCCCCCACTCACTCCCTTCTGCCTCCCCCCCCCCCCGGCTCTCTTCTCTGCAGCACCACCCCGAACTGAACTGACAACAGACATTCTGAAGCAGGTCACTCACTCTGAAACAGGTCACTCACTCTGAAGCAGGTCACTCACTCTGAAACAGGTCACTCACTCTGAAACAGGTCACTCACTCTGAAGCAGGTCACTCACTCTGAAGCAGGTCACTCACTCTGAAGCAGGTCACTCATTCTGAAGCAGGTCACTCACTCTGAAACAGGTCACTCACTCTGAAACAGGTCACTCACTCTGAAGCAGGCCACTCACTCTGAAGCAGGTCACTCACTCTGAATCAGGTCACTCACTCCCCAACCATCCTGCAAAACTCTCACAGAATTTCACATGATATGCATATATTTATATGGATATTGATAAACCCTTTATCGTGTGTAATAAGGTGTGTAGTATCCTGCACCCCCCCCCCCCCTCCCTATCCGGGTGGGGGTAGCATCATGCACCGTTCTGCCGCCTGTGCAACGCCAATCCTCCACTCACTCGGAGGAATGAATATAGATGTGTGCATGTATGATATATATCCCTGGAGGAGGAAAAGGTGGGTGACTTGTTGCTGGAGTGATGTTCGAAGCATTGGAAGCATTGGTTGCGTGATGTAAATTGCGTTACAGTCAGTAATATCGACATCACCTCTTGTGAACCTGGCTGTGCGTCTTGTGGGTCGTGTTAACAGCTCTCTGCCCCCCGCCCCCCACCTCCCGCCTCCCGCCTCCCGCCTCCCGCCTTCCGCCTCCCGCCTCCCGCCTCCTGCCCCCCGCCTCCCGCCATCCGCCTCCCGCCTCCCGCCTTCCGCCTCCCGCCTCCCGCCACCCGCCTCCCGCCTCCCGCCTCACGCCTCACGCCTCCCGCCTCACGCCTCCCGCCTCCCGCCTCCCGCCTCCCGCCTCCCTCCTCCCGCCTCCCTCTCCGCCTCCCTCTCCCCCTCCCGCCTCCCTCCTCCGCCTCCCCCTCCCGCCCCCCCCCGCCCTCCGTCCCCGACCTGCCTCCCGTTCTCCCGCCTCCCGCGCTTCCGCCCTCCGTCATTACGCCTCGCCCGCCCCCCTCCCGCCTCCTCGTCCGCCCTCCGCCACCGCCCCTGGCCTCCCGTCCCGCTCCGCCCGCCGCCTTTCGCATCTCGCCGCCCTCCGCCGCTCCGCCAGCCGCTCCGTCCGCCCCCGCCTCCGCAAGCCGCCATCCGTCCCGCTGCCCCCTGCCGCCTCCCTCCTCCCGCCGCAGCCGTCCGCCCCCGCCTCCGCCCGGCTCCCGGCTCCCTGCCCCTCACCGCCCGCCTGCATGCCAGCCTCCGCTATCCGCCATCCGCCTGCCGCATGCCTCCTTCCGCCAATCGCCGCATGCAGCCTCCCTCCCCCGCCACGCCCTCCCGCCCTTCCCTCCTCCGCCTCCCGTCCGCCCTCCCTCCCCTCCTCCGCCTCCAGCCACCCGCCTCCGCTCCCGCCCCCCCCCCGCCTCCCGCAATCCGCCACCCGTCTCCCGCCACCCGCCTCGCCCTCCCTCCTCCCGCCACCCGCCTCCCGCTCCCGCCACCTGCCACCCGCCTCCCGCCTCCCGCCCTTCCCACCACCCGCCTCCCGCCTCCGGCACCCGCACCGTCTCCCGCCACCCGCCTCTGCCTCCGCCTCCCGCCACTCAGCCTCCCGCCACCCGCCTCCGCCTCCCACCACCTGCCTCCCGCCTCCTCCTCCCGCCTCCCTCCTCCCGCCACCCGCCTCCGCCACCCGCCTCACCCACCTCCCGCCTCCCACCTCCGCATTCCACCCCTGCCTTCCACTCCCACCCCCGCCTTCACTCCCTTGTCCCTCCCCCGCCTCCGCCTCCCACCTTCCTCCACCCCGGATCCAGCCTCTCAACCTCCCCCACCCGAATCCAGCCCGCACTCCAACTCCCCCGTTCCAACCCCGCATCCAACTCCCCCGCATCCAACCCCGCCATCCCCCCCGCATCCCGACTCCCACTTCTAAACTTCTTCTTCACCCCCCCCCCATCTTCGACCCATTATCAAAGTTGCACCATTCATCTCCCACCATTCACCACCCACCTCCCACCATCCACCTCCCACCATCCTTCACGAACCTTCTACAATCAACCACCAACCACCACCAACCACCACCAACAACCACACGCCACCACCAACCACCACCCACCTACCTCCACCCACCTACCTCCACCCACCAACCACCTACCAACCATCAACCTTCTACCAACCACCAACTACCACCCCTCCACCCCCCTCCCCTTCCCCCTCCCCCTCCCCCTCCCCCTCCCCCCTCCCCCCTCCCACCACCACTGCCGGGTCGGCTACCCGTTCACCCGGGTATGGATGTGCTTAGGCTTTCTGAGGGTGATCACGTGATTTATTGCGATCATTTCGCATGCGCGCTCATTTGTGCCGCTGGCGCCTTCTGTATACACGACTCAGTCATTAGACTCCAATCAGGGGGCATCGGGCAAAGGCCTGGTATGGACGGAATGCAGAGTGTGGAATGCGTTATATGATATGTCCTACTCAGTCACATTACCAAAACCAGTCCTCGCCCTAGCCTAGTAATGCTGATCATTCCAAGGTAGCGACAGTTATCCATGGTGTAAGTCTCTGGTTTGACTCGGTCAGGGCTCGACCCCATGACCTGAGGATTGATCCAATGACCTGCCGCATGGGAGGCATATGCTCTAACCACTGGATCGCTCATTGTGGTATGAATATATACGATGTAAACAGCAGTTAGCTAGATCAAAATAATAGCAGCTGGTTAAGTTAATTCCATAATTGTATATTTAATTAAAATTATAAATACACACATCCATACACAAATGTATGCATATATATAAGATATAATATATATGTATATATATATATACAGTAAAACCTCTCTAAATCGACCGACCATGGGACTGACTTTAAATGGTCCATTTAGGGAGGTGGGAGGTTTGGGGAGCTTTTTTATCATTACAATGGTATTGTATGGGTGATCTTTTGGGACCCAAATAAAGCGAGCAATATAGGGCAGTGGTCGATCTGTGGAGGTGGTCGGTTAGAGAGGTTTTACTGTATATTGTGTATTTATATATGTATGCATGTATATGCTTACATTCAAAAGTGTGTTGTTGGTTTTGAGGGTCTCAAACACCATATTGGGAACCATCTCAAACCCAAAATCCCCCCCCCTCCAACCCTCCTGTCACTGTTACCTTTGTAAGACTCCCCCCCCCCCCCCACATTACCATGATGTTAATTTAGCATATTCTTTGCTTCCACACACTATGAAGCTCCTAATGTGTCTTTAATTCAGATGCAATTATTACGCCACATCAAGTAATGCAGTATGTAGGTGATCCATTATGTAACGTCTACCACAGCGCCATTGAAAAGAGATCTGGTTCGACAGTAATATTTATTTTAACCCACCACCACCACCACCCCAGTCTCCAACACAGTCGTTGTAACGGCTTGGTGGTAAAGGCCCTGTCACATTACGGCGTATGGTGGGAGCGTATGGCGGCGTAGCGGCATTACGTCATATACGTCGGCATACGCCGCATACGCTACTCATACGCTACTCATACGCTACTCATACGCTACTCATACGCCGCCAGTGCCGCAACATGCCGGCGTATGTGAAGCGTATGAGGCATACGCCGCCATACGCTTTCATAAATTTGTCCGTCCAATTTTTTTTGTGCATGCTAAAAAAAACACGACCTATGAGGGCGTATGGCCCATAATGTCAAAAAATGTCACAGCACGCTCCCATACGCTCCCATACGCTCCTCATACGCTCCTCATAGGTCCCCCATACGCTCAAACACACCCGAAAGTGGCACCAGCACGGCGTACGTAGGTTTTCAATACGCTCCCGCCATACGCCGTAATGTGACAGCCCCTTTAGTGCAGCAGGTGCATAACTTCAGCAGAGAACACATAAGCGGAAACGCCGGAAGCTGCTGTCGTCCCACAATGCCACTCTGTCGCGAAGGCGCTCTAATTACTTGAAGATCCTCTTTTATCGCCCACTACTGTCACTTCCACCAGCATTGTACGTTCTCACTCATTAGTGTCTAGGTGGTGCACTGTCGTCTGCTGCAAAATGCCAAATCGGTGGTCTGTGTAAGATGACGATATTATTCAGTTTGTTTATTGGTGTTTTGCGCCATAGCAACATCTATGGTCATATTATATGGTCACATATATACCGATTTGTGACAGTGCCCACTGATCGTGACTCAGCACTTTCAAAATAAGCCGACGCACGCAGCTAGCGTCATCTACATGTTCACCTGTGACCTGTACTTTTTCCACATAGTGTTGCGTGTGCCGCTATGCCAAAGGAACTGCACCTGCGACGTCTACTGTTACAATTCCAACTCATCAAATTCATCACACACATACACAAAATATATATATTCAGTACCAACCAGAAATAATTCTACATAATTATATATCTAAGCATGACCTAGATAAAGTCTGACGCTTTCTCATAGGAAAGCGCAAAGCTGTCTCAGACACCATGAAAACACAAGTCTTCGGTTAAAACATGCATATTTGTGTAACAGAATATAAACTACAACATGACAACCCCAACACACCCTATTAATCTCACTGGTCCCCTAGCCACCCCGCCACCCCCCCCCCCCCCCCACCGGGTATATATTACTGCCAGTCTTGTAGTCAGTCTGACAGATGGATGTATTGAACCACATTTCCTCTCGCTGTGTTTATAGTTACGTGCCACTCAGATGATTTTAAATATATATATTCCTTACAGAAATGTTGGGCTATTTTTTGTTATCGATATATTTAGATATGAGAAATTTCTGCCAAAGAATTGCTAAGAATATTCATTGAATTTACAATTTGTTCATAGCCGTGAAAGAATGAATTCCTATTTTGTAGGGGTTGCCCTCAAAATTCTGTGTTTTCAGCAAGAGAAGTGATACAAGGAGTTAGGTAATCTATTAAAGCTGCATAGTCCGATCAAATATCAAATTTTAAAAACCAAACCAATTATCTAGATTTGATTTTACATATCTAACTTAGATACTGATGCGCTTATTAAGCATTTGTTTCTGCATAGAAGGCAATACTGAGTCAATTTAACAGAACCTGTTACTGCAGAAGTCTATGGGGTCAGAGTTTTGACAAGCTTGCCAAAAGTAATCTTACATGTTTGCACTCAAAATATCTCAAAAGTTTACCATTTAAAATAAAAGTAACTTTGAACTAATGTAAAGTAGATACTCATCATCATCATGCTGTCGGTCGCGATGCGACAAAGACTGCTTTCATTACTTGACTGCCGCTCTCCATTTAGCTCTCTGCTGTGAGAGTTGCGTCCATGAGTCGGTCTTAATGTCTCTCAGCTTCAGGTTTCTCTTGATGGTATCCCTGAACCGGAGACTGTAGCCAGAAGACAGTTGAGAATAGAGGATCTGCTTTGGTAGCCTGTCTGATGACATCCTCATGAGGTGTCCAGTCCAGTAGATACTAGTGATCGATATAATATATTAATCTCAGAAAAAATACAGAAATTCAAAACCATCGGACTATGAAACTTTAAGTATAAATGCAAAGGCTTCAAATTCACAATTCAAACGAGGTATTGTTATGCTGTTCTCGGAGGCTTCATGGTATTTTTGTTGTTGCAATAGATTGGTTGTTCATCATTTTGTTTTGTGTTTGGGTTTTACGTCCTAGTAGCATTTAAAGTCATATCAGGACGGGTATCGACTTGGGACAACACACACTCAATGCTGCCTCACTGGGAGACCATGCCACCAGCACCATAACGTAATATCCTACTCAGTCCCACTATCCTGATACTGATCAACCCAGTGCTCGCCCTATCCTGATCACCAATCTGAGTAGTGGCAAGTATCAATGTTGTCAAGTCTCTGGATTGACCCAACCGGGAGTCTCAGCGATGACCTTCCATTTGGGAAGACAATCAGCGCTGAACATGCTTCGGTATAATTTGCCCACAATCTGTGTGAGATGAGAGTTTCCTTTGGTGAAGATTTATACTGCCGATCATGGATAAGTCTGAATAAACTTGTTTTTACCATTAGACAGTTTGTCGATAGAAAGCCCGGGTCTACACTTTTAACAACCCAAGGGATTTTTAACCTCCTACACCACATAGACATGGTATGAGAACAACTGGCCTTTGAAGATGCGGTAAGTTCCACGCCGTGGTGGAAATCTAAATTGGCAGAGGTGGGGGCATGGGGAATCGAACCACCAACCTTCAGATTAGGGGTTGCTAACTTTTGAGATATTTGAAATGCAAACATGCCAAATTAATTTTGGCAAGCACACGGAAAGTATGACACCATAGGATTCAGCAGTAATAGGTTCTATTGCATGTATTTCGTATTCCCTTCTATGTGGCAATACATGTTTAACAAATGCATCAGTATCTAGGTCACTGTATGTGATGACTTTTCTGAGGAGTGTTATATACTAAACAACTGAAGCTAACGGTAACAGGCTCCACGCCAATTGTAAGTCATAGCTAACTCCACTTAGAATATTCGGTTCTGAAATATTATCGGGCATATTCAAACATGGCATGTGGTATAATTAAAAAAAACAGAAGAAATAACACAGGTTTTTTCAATCTGTGAACCATACATGTTCACTGGCATCACTTATTGCTTTTTCCATATTCCGATAGATTACAAATGTTTGTTTTCTATTTCCAATACATCCGCAATGACTTAATTAGTCATAGCTTGTTTTATTCAATGACGCCTCTAGATCACATTGATTTTAGTATCATCGGCTATTGGATATCAAAACATATGGTCATTCTGACATATTTCTTTGGAGGAAACCCACTACCACCACATAGGCTACTCTTTCCTACAAGCAGCAAGGGGTCTTTTATATGCACTTTCCCACAGACTGGACAGCACATACCACATCCTTTGATGAACCAGTTGTAGACCACTGGTTGGAATGGAAAATAGCCCATACTGCAAATGGGTCCACTGAGCAGGATCGATCGGATGACCGACACCTTCACAGGTAGACGCTCTACCGCCTGCGGTATGTCCCGCTCCCCGAGTTAATTAGTTATGCAATGGAATTACCAATAATAATAATAATAATAATAATAATAACAAATATCACGTATTTTATTCAATCTGTGAACTATGCACATCAACATGTCCACGGGCATCGCTTATTACTTATCCCACATCCTGATAGATCAGGAATGTTTTTATTCTCTTTCCAATAGATCTGCATTGAGTTAATTAGACATGTAATGCAAGTAATAATAATAATTATAATAATACGCTTCAGTACTATTGAGGAGGGCGCGATTCAGGGCTTGCTGTAGGAGAACTAAATTGTCTAAAAGAGGGCAATCATCCAGGGCATCGTCAATAATTCCAATTTAATACCAATTAATGCGGATCTCCCGTCTGATATTGAAAGCATCCGTCTATATAATTACACCCAGGCCACCTCAGTGCTGGATGCTGATTGGCTGCTGATGTAGCCTCGTGTTAGCAATAATGGAGCTGGGTCTGGGTCCCCTCAGTCGTCTCCGGCAGCACAACCATGGGCAAGTGTCGGTTAGGGAGGGTTAGGGAGGGCTGGGCAGGGTTAGACGTCAGGGCTAGTCAGGGCTAGGGAGGGTTAAGCAAGGTTAGGGAGTGTTACTGCACCACTACCACATAGCACCACCACCCCACCACACAGTACCACCACCCCACCACACAGCACCACCACCCCACCACACAGCACCACCACCCCACCACACAGCACCACCACCCCACCACACAGCACCACCACCCCACCACACAGCACCACCACCCCACCACACAGCACCACCACCCCACCACACAGCACCACCTCCCCACCACACAGTACCACCACCCACCACAACAGCACCACCACAACACCACACAGCACCACCACACAGCACCACCACAACACCACACAGCACCACCACCCCACCACACAGTACCACCACCCCACCACACAGCACCACCACAACACCACACAGCACCACCACAACACCACACAGCCCCATTATAGCACCACACAGCACCACCACCCCACCACACAGCACCACCACAACACCACACAGCACCACCACAACACCACACAGCCCCATTATAACACCACACAGCACCACCACCTCACCACACAGTACCACCACAACACCACACAGCACCACCACCCCACCACACAGCACCACCACCCCACCACACAGCACCACACCCCACCACACAGCACTACCACCCACCACACTGGCCCACCACAACACCACACAGCACCACTACCCACCAAACAGCACACCACCTCAACACACAGCACCCCACCCCACCCTACATCACTACACCCTACACACAGCCCCACACAAACACCACACATCACCCACCACAAACACCACCACCCCACCACACAGACATCACCACCTCACTCCCACCACACAGCACCTCACCCCACCACACAGTCCACCACCCACCACCACCCCACCACACTGCACCACCCCACCACCACCATCACCACCACAACCCACACAACCCACCACAACACAAACCAGACACACACCACACTGCACCACCACCCCCAACCACACAGCGCCCACCACACCACCACACAATCACCACTACCCCACCAAACAGCACCACCATCTACCACACAGGCACCACCACCCACCACACAGTTACACCACCACGACCACAGCACCCCACAACACACACAGCACCACCACACAGCACCACCACAACCACCCACACAGACCACCACCCCACACAACAGTACACCAACCCCACCCACACTGCACCACCACAACAACCACACAGCACCACCAACAACACCCACAGCCCCATTATAGCACCACACAGCACCCACACCCCACCACACAGTCCACCATCAAACACCCACACAGCACCACCACAACACCACACAGCCCCATTAGAACACACAACAGCACCACCAACCCCACCACACAGCACCACCCCAAAACACCACACGCACCAACACTACACCACACAGCCCCATTATAACACCTCACAGCACACCACCTCACCACACAGTACCACCATCCACAGTACCAACCACAACACGACACAGCACCACCACCCCACCACACGCACCAACCACCCCACCCACACAAGCACCACCACCCCACCACACAGCCACGGGTAACATATGGGGTACACGCCCCACCACAAACACCACACAGCACACTACCCCACCAAAACAGCTCCACCACCTCACCACACAGCACCACCACCCCACCCTTAAATCATACCACCCTACACACTGCCCCACCACAACACCACACATCACCACCACACAACACCACCACCCCACCACACAGCATCACCACCTCACCACACAGCACCACACCCCACCACACAGTACCACCACCCCACCACCACCCCACCACACTGCACCACCACACCACCACACATCACCACCACAACACCACACAACACCACCACAACACCACACAACATGACCACCACACCACACAGCACCACCACCCCACCACACAGCGCCACCACAACACCACACATCACCACTACCCCACCAAACAGCACCACCATCTCACCACACAGCACCACCACCCCACCACACAGCACCACCACCCCACCACACAGCACCACCACCACCCCACCACCCCACCACCCCACCACACAGCGCCACCACAACACCACACAGCCCTCTTCTCTCCTCTCCTGCCGAATAAGTGCCGCACTCACACACTCGGTGCCGCGCCGAGTGCCACTCGCCCTCACCATAAATGCCGCCATTAATCCATCACATGCCATAGAACGAGGCAGTAAACGGATGCTCTGAGCATGCGCGGACTGCCCGAGACGCATGGGCTGTGACAGCCACCCGTCTAGAGTCTCTAGGGGAGAGGGGGCGGGCGGAGAGGGGGGAGTGGAGGAGGGAGAGGCGGGGAGAGGGGAGGAAGGAGGGGGTGGGAGGGAGGAGGGGGAAGGGAGAGGGAGGGGGAGGGAGGAAGAGGAGGGAGGGAGAGGGGTATAGTGGAGGGAGGAAGGGAGGAGGAAGAGGGGTAGAGGTGAGGGAATGGGGAGAGAAGAGGGAGAGGAGTGGGGAGAGGGAGGAGGGAGAGGAGAAGGGTGAGGGAGGAGGGATGGGGGAAGGGCGAGGGGGTAGAGGGATCGGGGAGAGGGCGTTGGAAGAGAGGAGGGCAGAGGGAGGAGGGGTGTGGGAGAGCGAAGTGGAGAGGGAGGAGGGGTGTGGGAGAGGGGAGGGGAGGGGAGAGGGGGAGGGAACTCAGATGGTGGAGCATGAGGGGAGGCAGAGAAGAGAGGGAATGAAGGAGGGTTGCAAGGGCGGGTGGGGGGTGGGGGGGGGGTCGTTTTGTTAAGGAAATCAGATAACTAATATCTACAGCAGCACATTTTGGTGGCAATTAAGTTCAGCTTTCTGTAGAGCAGTACTTATAGGTTATGATGACCAATATTCTCACTGGAGTTGGGAAATGTGTTTCCTCAAATACAAATAATAAACAAAGTGATCGACTATTATAATTTATTGTCCACGTGATCAGCCTCCAATTCGTAGACTCGGTTGACCCGATTCTCTGCACGTATGTGCGTAATTTATTATCGAATATTAAAAAGAGACGACGATCCTACCGCCGTCGTGTTTTTTTATACCCCGCTGCTGATCAGACCCTCCAGTGGCGCCATCTAGGGCCGTTTTCTTCAACACACCTTCTACTAGTTCTAGTGTTGTGTCAGTAGCCTACTCGGCCAGTGAAAGTAAATAACTATATTCACTAGCTATCAATTAAGGTACAAACTAAACAGGGGTGTGAGACTAGGCCAAAATGAAAATGCATGTCAATTTTGTGAGTCTTACACCCCCATCACACTAAACTAGTTCTGAAAATGTCCAACCCCGTTCTAAAATGGGATGTGGTTGGGGTAGAACGTGGCTGCAAGACACTTTTGGGCATGCTCAAAGTTCTGGAGCACCATTCCGTTCTAGCCCGTCTATTCCGTTAGTAAAAAGACCGTAAAAAGTTGCTACTACGTCCATTCCGTTTGCACACAGTTTCAGTCCGTTCTGCAATATTTTCAAAAACGTAGTGAGAACTAGTTTGGTGTGATTGGTGTATTAGGTTTACTTCAATTTTGTAAGTCTTTGGTTTCACTCGGCCGTGGATCGAACTCACAGCCTTTCACATGGGGAGCGGGCGCCCTACTCAATCAGCCATCCCTGCCGATTAGTAAGTGCATAGGTCGGGAGTTCGGTTCCCGATCGAGTCAAACCAATGACTTATAAAATTGATACGTGTCTCTTCCTAGCCTGGTGCTCGGCATTATCATGATAGGGCAATGACTGGTAAGCTCAGTGTCAGGATAATGTGACTGAGTGGGATATCGGGTCATGGTGCCTGATTTCCCAGTGGGGTAGCACTGTTAAGTCACCATGCGTGCACACTGTCACAAATCAGTACCCGTTCTGACATGACCTTAGATGTTGCTAGGATGTAAAACAACAACCATACGGTACATAAGTTCGTAAGACTAGTTTCTAAGATTCTTAGTCTTGTGCGAGTTGGGAAGAGCATGGAGAGCGGGGAGTCTTCGCAACCAGCATCAAGATCGGACAGACCTGCATAACCTTTAGGTTTGTTGCTTAGCAACGAAGTCACGTGGTCGTGATGTCTGTGGCGATGTCTCTGGCGATGTCTCTCTTGGGAAATGGGAGCTTACACACACACATACATACATGCATACATACATGCATACATACAGTAAAATCTCTCTAAGTCAACCGACCATGGGACTGACTTTAGTTTAAATGGTCCATTTAGAAAGGTGGGAGGTTTAGGGAGTTTTTTTTTAATTGTTACAATGGTATTGTATGGATGATCGTTTGGGACCCAAATAAAGCGATCGATATAGGGGGATTGTCGATCTGTAGAGGTGGTCAGTTAGAGAGGTTTTACTGTATATGTATATATATATATATATATATATATATATATATATATATATATATATATATAATATATTCTCCCCAGAGACTGACACACATCCATGGGGGGCGGGTGAGTTGGTGGGGGGGGGGGGCAATGACAGTGTCACCCGTCATACTGACTCATAGTAATGATGATGCAGACAACTTCCGTTATTTATACTCGTATAAGTCCCTATGCATCACATACACTACATATATAAAGCTTAGCTTAATGTTGATTTACAGCTTAGCAACAGCAAATGTCATAATAGCACGTGTCGTCCACATATAGAGAGATACATGTATGATATAGCAATGATATGTGGAATATCTTCATGTGTATGTATAAATGTTTACCTTTATGCAAATATTATATAAGCGGTGAAAGTGAATCTATTGTGTGCTGATTCTCGAAGGTTCTATGGTACAGCTAGAGCGGCTTGGAGCCCTGTTGCTTGTTGGGGCAGGTAAGCAAGGCAGCTGGTCAGCAAGTGCTTCCTGTCCTAACACCGCGTTGTCACTTCTACCTGAATTTTTCTTTTTATTAAAGATTGGGGTCTTAGAGGCCAGCCAGAGTCTATTTACTCATTCCATTTACATATATGACTCTTGTCCTAATTGTGTTATTATTATTATTACTATCACTACTTAGCGCAGATAATACTCATGTAATGCATTATATGAATATAAATAAGTATCTATTTTGTATATAATATATAAGTATGCACTTTTATACATGTAAATCATAGTGTATAATTCATATATATGCATCATGTGATTATCAAATATATTCAGATAATGTGTTATCTAGCACGTATAATCTATATCTATATATATCATGTATATATGCATTATGTGAATATAATTTATATTCACAAAATGTGCTGTCTCGGAATAGTACTTAGTAGTATATATGAATATAGCACAGCTCCATATATCAATTTCATAATCCATTATTCACTAATTAATTCATGATGATTTCAATTATATTCACACAGTGCATTATGCGAATATAGATCACGGTTACATAATTCATGTGAATATGATATATAATTATATTGAATGGTTGGTTGTTGGAGTTTTACGTCCTGGCAACATATAAGGTCATATCAGGACGGGTACCAACTTGTGACAGTGCACACTCATGGCGACTTTATAGTGCTGCACTACTGGGTAATCAGGCCACTGGCACCAATTCCCGATACCCCATTCCGTCACCTTATCCTGACACTGAGCTAATCAGTTCTTGCCCTATCCTATTAATGTAGAGCGCCAGGCTAGGTAGCGACAAGTATCAATTTTCAAGTCATTAGTTTGACTTGATAGTGATTATAAATGTAAAACCTGTAAAGTACCGTGAGCTTAGATGTTGCTAGGACATAAAACCCCAATCAACAAAGCGAAGCTGCAGAGTGTGGATAATGTGTGGTTGTGTGTGGAGAACTGCTGCTATCATTGTATCCACATCACACACACAGTCATCCACACACACACACATGCACCGACTATTCCAGCCCAGATAAGGCCCACAACAGTTAGTTCTATTATCTCATGATCAGATAATGGCCCTGCGCTGTCTTGTACTTGTAGCTGTGTGTGTGTGGGGGGGGGGGGGGGGGCTGCGAAGTGCCGGTAGGCGGGTCTGAATCCCCTGGAGGAGATGTGGATATGGCAGCCTATAAAGCTGGGTGTAGTACTTAGCACTCGTTACACTCGATACCGCTGACAGTGATTGAGTGGCAATTTCACCTCGTCCTACTAATAAGTAGTAGGGCAGGCTGAGCAGTTGTACTAATACATAATTATAATAGCAGTATAATATAATATTGTATTAATAATAATAATCGTGCCAGTAGAGCCGGCGAAGCGGTTGTACGAATAAATAATTATACTAGCGGTATAATGTAATATTTTAATAATAGTAATCATGCCAATAGGGCCGGAAAAGCGGTTGTACGAATAAATAATTATACTAGCAGTATAATGTAATATTTTAATAATAATAATTGTGCCAATGCGGCCGGCGAAGCGGTTGTACGAATAAATAATTATACTAGCGGTATAATGTAATATTTGTAATAATGTAATATTTTAATAATAGTAATCATGTCAATAGAGCCGGTGAAGCGGTTGTACGAATAAATAATTATACTAGCGGTATAATGTAATATTTTAATAATAGTGATCGTGCCAATAGAGCCGGTGAAGCAGTTGTACAAATAAATAATTATAATAACAGTATAATATAATATTGTATTAATAATCGTACCAATAGAAGAGGATCTCTAAGTTTAATCTGTAAGTTTACTCGTGAATGTTGGAGCTCTCCAAGTTATGGAAACTTTTATATTCTTAGAAATATTTCATTCGGCCATCCCGTCTGTTCCTTTTAGTAGAGTGCTTGGCTACTTTTTGTGGGTTAATTTTAATATTCACTATATATAGTGGGTGAATTGTTAGTTGTACAAACAAGGCTCCCTGGAGCAGGTTTGAAATATGGCGGGCTCCAAACGTCCAGACCCGGCCGTCACCAAATAACGCACGGACCATGGGGGGGGGGGGGGGGGGGGGGGCACTCGTGTGTAGGTAAACAGCTGCGCGCTGGACACGAGTGGGCGAGGGGCGCGGGGGGGGGGGGGGGAGATTGTAGTGTGACAGGGAGGGGTGAGGATTGCGGGGATGTGGTTGATATGAGGGAGTGTTAGGTAATATGGGGGAGGTGATGATATGGGGGTATAAACTAGGGGGCGGTGATAATGTCGGGGGTGATAATATGGGTGGTCATACCGGGGAAAGTGATAATATGGGGGAGGTGATAATATGGGGGTGATAATCTGGGGGAGATGATAATATGGGGAGGTGATATATGGGGGAGGTGATAATATGGGGTTGATAATATGGGGGTGATAAAATGGGGGTGATAAAATGGGGGTGATTATATGGGGTATGTGATAATCAGGGGGAGGTGATAATATGGGGAAAGTGATAATATGGATGAAGTGGTAATATTGGGGATGTGATAATTTGGGGCCTCGCCGTGAATATGGCCTATGCTGCCAACACGGCGTAAAGCAACCACCAATCAATCAATCAATATCTTTTTGGAAGAGAGAGACGGAGAGCGGAGACACAAGAGTAAGTTGTAGATGATGGAGGCTTATCTTTTTGAAATAGAGAGATGGAGAGTGGAGACACGAGTAAGTTGTAGATGATGGAGGCTTAACTTTTTGGAAGAGAAAGATGGAGAGAAGAAACACAAGAGTAAGTTGTAGATGATGGAGGATTATCTTTTTGGAAGAGAAAGACAGAGAGTGGATACACAAGAGTAAGTAGTAGATGATGGAGGCTTATCTTTTTGAAAGAGAGAGACGGAGAGCGTTGTGGTTTTAGTAATAATATAATTGTTTTCTGTCTGTGTGGTTGTTGTTTGAGATGGGGCAGGAAGGGCACACGCAGATAAAAGCTAGAGTTTTAGAAACAGAGACAGAGAGATTGTGAGAAAGACAGAGACAGACAGACAGACAGGAGAGGAGGTGCAATGCTGAGTTGCCATGGTAAGGGCCATGCTTCTTCCGTGCGTCGTGATCTGTGTGTAACGGTATAAGCGCTGCTTGTATTATCGCCCATTGGAGATAATGGGCAGATATTGTGTCCATAGTTCATGCTTACCCTGCATAATCACTCAGCCCTCCCCACCCTCCCCACCCTCCCCACCCTCCCCACCCCTCCCCACCCCTCCCCACCAGGTCCGACTTAAGGAGCAGCTTCCCCAGTGTTTCTGTGCCAATATGTCTTTTCATTATACGGTGTGTATATATGCTGTATAAGAATTATACGAGTATAATAACATGTAATACTGTACTATCCTAGCACCCACACACCAGTGATCGGGTGCTGGAACCTCACCTACTCATCTACTGCTCATGCCTCAGCTCTGACAGTGGCGCCACCGCTCGCCTGCTCACTGTCCTGCTCACTTGCCGCTGAAAATTTGTTCATCATGTCCTCCTTGTTCATTTATGTACTTAACTATTATATATATATATAACATGTTATATGCATATAGATACAGCATGGTAGTTAGTTTTCACTTTGTATATATGTATACATACATGTATATGTATATATATATATGTATTGGCATTTTCACCACGTATAGATATGTGTAGACATGTATACATAGATGTACATGGTGAAAACTAACTAGCATACTTTGTGTATACTTGTGTATATACACATATATATGGTACTCGGTTGGAATTCGAACTCGCGACGTTCCGCACGGGAAGCCTGCGCTGTACTGATTCGGCTACCACGTCCGGTCACATACCAGCGTAAAATATACAAATAAAGGAGCTTTAATTCAATATTCGTCGGATTTTCGTAACACTAACCTGCCCTTAAAAATAACAGTAACACTTCCAAAATATATCAGGATCTGTAAGTGAGAGAGAGAGGGGGGGGGAGATGGGGGAGAGAGGAAGAGAGGGGTAGAGAGGGGGGAGAGGGGGAAAGAGAGGGGAAGAGTCGGAGAGAGGGAGCGAGAGGGAGAGAAAGGGAGAAAGAGAGAGAGAGAGAGGGAGAAGGAGAATTAGACAGTGGGGAGAGAAGGGAGAGATGGAGAGAAAGAGGGAGAGAAGAAGAAAGAGAGAGAGCGGTGGGAGGGAGGAGTGGAGCGGCGGTGGGTGTTGACCGACTGCGATTTGCTCGTCTCGCGCCGAGTTTCCTAAATCATTCCCTACGCGCTGAAGCAGGCAGACGTGCAGATTCAGGTGTTGGGCCGTGAGTCACTGACGCGACTGACTCACCGTGACTCACCTTGATACGACCAGCCCGGCGTAATGATGATAAACACAGCACACACACGCACACGCACACACACATACACTCACACACACACATACCCTCACACACACACACACACACACACACACACACACACACACACACGAGCGGCCTGTTGTACTAACATCAACGGATAGCGCCACATTTTGGTGATGGTTATTTGGTGACGCTTTGAGCGGCATCAACATTATGATTTATATATATATGTATATATATATTGTAAATATGTTTATTCTGCTAAATAAGTCTTTTTTTTGGTCAGTGCCAAAGCACTGGTCTTCCAGCCATTTTTAAATTCTGGATAATTTACACAAACAAGGTATATGGAGTAAGGTATATGATAACTGTTGAACACACAATTTGCAGCATATCACACAATTAATTTCTGTAAACGCCAATTTATGTAATATTTCGACATGCTTTACTAACCTTTCATGGTTATGTATTTAGCCGTATTACTAAGATTTAGTAGGCATTTCGTGACGGTTTCACTCGTATCAGAATATTAGTAATACCAAGAATTCGGTGATCATTTGTTGATGCTTTGAGTCGTATTACTAAGATTTAGTGGTCATTTCGTGACATTTTGAACCGTATTACTAAGATTTAGTGGTCATTTGGTGACATTTTGAACCGTATGACTAAGATTTAGTAGTCATTTCGTGACCGTTAAATGCATATCAGCATATTAGTATCACTAATGATTGATGGTCACTTGCTGATGCTTTGAGTCGTATTACTAAGATTTCATGGTCATTTGATGACATGTTCAACTGTTTTACCAACACTTAGTATTAATTTCGTGACCGTTACACTCTTAACAGAATATTACTAAGAATTGATGCCTTTAGCCGTATACATAAAATTGTATGTTCATTCAGTAGCCTTTTGCTCAATATTATTGATATATGTTTATGTTGATGCGATGGCTTTTAGAGTCATATTATTTACTTTTAGTCGTCAATCCATGATCTGTGGAAACTTTTGACTAATATTTCATAGTCACCAGGTTAGGTTTTAAACAATACTGCTAAGATTTTGATGAAACCTAGAATACACCGGAAATGGAATGATATCTGCCCCTTTCCATTGAAAAGCTCTTCGTCTGTTTGCGTCTTTCGCTCCTCCACCACTGAAGAACTCCTAATTTGACGCCATCTTTGATCTTAGTCAAAAGAAGGGGGCAGTTTTGTGAGGGCCTGATTTTGGGGGTGGATTTTTACAAGTTTTTTTTTAGTAATACTGGTCCCAGAGATGTCATGCGCAGAACACACACCTACCTACACACACACCTACACACACCTATACACACAAATACAGACACACACAGACACACACACAAACAATATGAATATTTCATGCGTACATTAGAGTGGACAATTTGAACTAATCGCAATCATGCACAGACGTCCCTGTCTCCCCCCCCCCCCACACACACACCCTCCTAACACACTCTCACACATATCCACACACACTCACGCACGCCAATGAATAGCACCCACACATAAATCCCTGCCCCCTTCACACACTCACACACACTCACACACACTCACACACACTCACACACATACTCACACATATCGGACACATGCATCATAGATGAATAGCACCCACACAAATCCCTGCCCCCTTCACACCCACTCACACCCACTCACACATACTCACACACCCACTCACACCCACTCACAACCACTCACACATACTCACACACCCACTCACACACACTCACACATATCCACACACACTCACCCACGCCCATATCAGACAAATGCATCATAGATGAATAGCACCCACACAAATCCCTGCCCCCCTTCACACACTCACACACACTCACTCACACACATACTCACACACACCCTCACACATATACTCACACACACACACTCACACATATCCGACACATGCATCATAGATGAGGTTGCTAACAGGTAAGAAATAAGTGACTGCATCTTGTGGTCGGACAAATATATAAATATGCATTTTAATTTGCCATTAGAGCCCGTCCTGATATGGCCTTGGATATTACTAGGACTTAAACCCCATATGACTCAGTCACTTGCCTATAGAGCCTTTTGGTCGGCTTCGAGGAGGAAATCAAATGTCAACATCACTTCGACAACACTAACTTTAGCAGACCTTGTCACACACGGGGGAGAATCTGTCACCGGGCGGCGTGGGGGCGCCACCTAGTGGCCTCGTGCACAGGTAGGTGTAGCCAGCCTCAAACACTCACCTGTCGGCGGGCTGACACGCAGCACTATAAGGACACCCGACCTGAGAGTCCCGCCCCGCCCCGCCCCGCCCCGCCCCCTGATATATACATACATTCACTTTCCAGATTAACTAACAGATCCTCTTCTGCCTAATCTAGGCCCTATTGTGCCTCTAATGCCAGCTCTTTGTGATATAAAGAAGTATTCTTTTGCACATATATGGAGGTCAACGGTGCCCTGAAGTCATATAATTGTGGGTGTCCTCTCCAATGTCTATCCAGCCTTCTCTCAAATGTTTCTACCGTTGGTGCTTCAAGCACTTGGTCTGGGAGACTGTTCCATGGATCTGTCACTCGAAAGAATTAACTACATGTATAGCATAGCAGTGTGAGAGCAGAGAAAAGTTGCTTGTTCATGTTCACGCGACTGAGTCACCGTGACTCATCTCGATACGATCAGCGCGACGTGATGATTATATAACACATATATAAACTCTGTAATGCATTATGTAAATATAAATCACTCATATTGTCCGTTCACCATTGTGTATTAATTCCCAGCTCTGCAGGCTGACATTCATTGCGCTGCGGTTTTCCCCGCTAGGGGCGCCACCTGCAGCAACCTGTCACACAATACCCTCGTATAATAACAGGGATGCTCGGCCGCGTTGAGCACCCCATGCTACTACAATACTCTTCCCCTTCATATCACCTGAGATGCAGTCATACTAAACCAATAGTATCAACTTATCAACCAACACTAACCAATACTAAGGAAGAAAGGAAGGCAAGTCACACAGATAGACAGTGAGGGTGTTGTGCTTTAATCAAATTAATGACACCAACACCTGCTCACCTACCAGTGACCTATCAACCTAACCCCTCACCTTCTACTGTCCACACTATGTCTCATTACCAACTTAGCCTGTATACTGAAAGCATTGCCTACAGCCCATGGGATAGGAGTCCTATGACTGTGTATGCACTCAATTTGAATAGGTGAATTTGGCTAGCATCAGACAGAGTGTCTGGGGTTCCTGCTCAAGAGTAGGTCTGTCTCACTCAAGAGCCAGGAGTAGAGTGATCCCTCTCCAGAGTGTCTGGAGAAGTTTCTTGAATAATTAATTAGAATGAGACCTGTGTGGCCATGATAGGCCAAGGGGGGTCAGGTGACCGGATCTCCCACATACAGTCAATCAGACACTCCCCTACAGACTGGTCAGTGCAATGCTCTAATATGGGGGAGTTGCCACCCCAAACCAGCCTGCAGCGTGTGGCCCTAAGGAATGTAGTATGGCTGGTGTGCTTGGCCCTGGGTCCGGTAGGGGCAGATAGTTGCATACAGTTACAATTAGATATATATATGTATATACCAAAAATGTCCTTTTTCTCCAATTGCATTCTTTATGAATACATAGAGGAACATTTCATCAACCTTGAACTGCTTCATATATAAGAACATCTCTTCATCAACTTTAGGCATCATGCATGAACATATATCTCACATAGTTTATATCATGTCATCATAGGAGTGGGGGGCACCATTGCTTTTAGATTACATAACCTTCTCCCCACTCCAAGCCCAAGAATAATAATGCTCTCTGTCCATATATAATTCTTTACCGAAAATCCGTATATTTTTACACTAGTGTGGTATCAGTAGCCGCTGGGGGCAAAAAAGGAGAGAAGTTATATTCTCTTGATATATTAGTTTCATTTTTGTCCGCCACTAAGCACATCCTCGTCACATGGTATGTGGTAGTTGGTTGGTTGTTGTTTTACGTCCTAGCAACATCTAAGGTCATAGGTGGTCTGTGTAATTCCGTATTATGTGCACTGTAGTGGTAGGTAGTTGGTTGGTTGTGAATGGCGAGTTGTGTGACACGCGGGGTGTTGTGAGAGAGGGAGCATGACACTCCACTCACTATTTATACACATAGGTATTTATACTTAGGTATATATGTATTATATATACATATGTATATATATGAATATATATATATGTGCTTATAAGAATTATATGAGTATAATAACACGGAATACCCCTCCTTTCCCTCATCACTCACCCAGCTCCATGGACTGATGGAGTATGTCCTAGTCATCTACTGCTGCAGCCTCTCCATCCCCAGCTCTGATACGTGACTCCCCCACCCCCACACACTGTAACCGCCACTCACTGTGCATAGTTACATATACACACACATTCCTACTATTTTATGCACATCACACTTTTGGTTACTTTCAGTGTGCGCACAAACTATTCTACACAAATGTAGCTTTTAAGCTTTTCGCATCTTACATCCTTGCCACTCTCCCCACCATCCTTATAGCACCCCCTCCCCCACCCCATCCCCCTCCCCTCCATGCCACCAAGGCCCCATCACTCCACACCTGGTTCTTCTACCATGCCCGTTTGATCCCGTCTCTACTTTAAAATAATTCTTTAAAAAAAAAAAGATTTAATAAAAGAAAGACAAAGCGCAAATAAGACTTGGTTGAGGACAGAGCGAGCCGTGGACTTGGCGCCTTCCCCTTTGTGTCTGGCTGTGCAGAATGTGGTAACACTAGCTGTGTCAGCAACGGGCTGTATCATGTATGCACGCGTCTCCACTCACTGACACGCCAGCCTTGTTGCACACACACTTCCTCTTCTCCTCCTTCTTCTCCTCCTCCTCCTTCTTCTTCTTCTTCTTCTTCTTCTTCTTCTTCTTTGTATTCTTCTTCATCTTAGTTAAGTGGCATTTCTTCCTCTTCCCATATTGAAATGCCACTTCTTACTTTTTCTTGTCTTATTTATGTCACATTTCTTTCTTCTTTTTCTTGTCTTATTTAAGTCACATTTCTTTCTTCTTTTTCTTGTCTTATTTAAGTCACATTTTTGTCCTTACTTTTCTTGTCTTATTTACGAAACATATTTGTTCTTATTTTTCTTGTCTTATTTAAGAAACATTTCTTTCTTCTTTTTCTTGTCTTATTTAAGTCACACATTTGTTCTTATTTTTCTTGTCTTATTTAAGTCAAATTTGTTATTCTTTTCTTCTATTCTTGTCTTGGTTAAGTGGCATTTGTTCTTTTTATTGTTTTCTATCCTTCTCTTTCGGTGGCATCTTCGGTTGACCTAAGAGCCATTTCTTCTCATCCCTTCTCTTCTTTAAAACCTTCTCTTTCTTTGCTTTTTTTCTGGTCTTAAATAAGTGACACTTCTTTGGCCGCCTCTTCTTTGCAGCATCCTTTCTTTCTGCCTTCTTGGTCTTATTTAAGCAATATTTTGTCTTCATCTTCTTCCTCGTCTTCTTTGCCTTCTTCTCCCTCTTATCCAAATAACAATTCTCCATCTTCCTCCTCCACATCTTCGCCTTCTTCATCTTATCTAGTGACATTCCTTCTTTGGATTCTTCTCCATTTATTCTTGTTCACCCTTTCTTTTTCTACTCCCTTTCTCACTTCTTCCCTTTGTTATTCTTCTCCACAGTCTCCTTCTGTTCTCCTCATCTCCTTCCTCTTCTTCTCCTTGTTCTTCTTCTAGTACTTTTCTCATCCTCCACCCCTTCCTCTTTCCCCATCCTTCCTCTTCCCCTCCTTCATCTACTTCTGTCTCTTCGTATTCGCCGTATTTTCCGCTTCTTCCACCAAACTCTGTGGCTCAGTGCCAACTGGTGCCCATTTCAGCCGCCAGCACTATAAAGTCGCCATGAGTGTGCACTGTCACAAGTCGGTACCCGTTCTGATATGACCTTAGATGTTGCCAGGACGTAAGACTCCAACAACCAACCAGCCATCTTCATACACATCTTATTCTGCATGCAGGATTGCCTGGTCTTTGCCGATCTCCTAGAATGTTTCCCTGAGTGCGACCATTACTACCGACTGACCCCGAATCAGCACAACTTGACCCCCAGAGGCCTCCAGCCCAGATGAGGCTATAAATAACTTTCAGAGAATAGTGTGTCTCCGATTATTCCAACTACTAAACTGCTATATTCGGTGAGTAAAAGTTAGTTGGTCGTTGGGGCTTTGCGTCCTGGTAACATCTAAGGCCATAGCAGGATGGGTACCAACTTGTGACAGTGCGCACTCATGGTGACTTTATAGTGCTGCCCCACTGGGAGACCAGACCACCAGCACCATGACCTGATATCCCACTCAGTCACATCATCCTGACACTGAGCTAACCAGCCTTTGCTCTATCCTAATAATGCCGAGCGCCTGGCTAGAAAGCGACAAGTATACATTTTTAAGTCATTGGTTTGACTCGACTGGGATTCGAACCCGTTTGAATCCCACAATCTACCAAAACAGGAGTCGGACGCTCAACTCATTCGGCCATCCTGTTTGGTTATCATTGGTCATGTTGAGTAAAGGTGCATAGTCCAATGAAAACATCAACTTTCATAACCAAAACGATGACCGTTATTTGATCGTTGATATCCACCTCACACATGCTAGTTTACTCATTCAACATTTATTGCTGCTTCGAAGGGTATCTTACTAAGTCAATTGGATAGACACAATATTGCTGCTGGAAGCTATGGCTGTGGGAATTGTGAAGTCCATGCCAAAAGTAATCCATCAGGTGCTGTTATTGCCTTGGGTTATCTTCGAGTAACAATAGTGCGAAGGTGAAGGTCATTCAGTGGTGGGTTCGGTAGGGTTGGTTGGTTGGGTGTTGGAGTTTTAAATCCTGGCAACATATCAGGTCATATCAAGTTCACGTCCTGGCAACATCTAATGATGGGTACCGACTTGTGACAGTGCACACTGATGACGACTTTATAGTGCTGCCCCATTGGGAGACCAGGCCACCAGCACCATGACTCAGTCACATTATCCTGACACTGAGCCAACCAGTCTTTGTGCTATCCTAATGATGTTGAATGCCTGGCTAGGGAGCGACAAATATACATTTTTTAAGTCCTTGGTTCTGTAGCGACATGCCTGTCTATTATAGGAGAACCAGTTGAAAGGTTGGCGTGTGTGTGTGTTGAGGTTGGCGTGTATGTGTATTGGGGGGGGGGGTGAGGGTGGTTAGTAGGAGATAATAAGTATGCCACCTGGGCCCGTATGCATGAACAAGTTTTTAATGGCTCCGGTGTTATGGACCGCCACCGGGGTAGCTAATGCCGGTGTTGGGAAATGGGTCATGGGGTATTATGGAGTCAAAGCGCGGTGGTGTTAGCTAACCTAGCAGTTATTTATAGATTTTGGAAATCCCTCTGAGCCTGTTCCCGACGAGCACCGAATGTGTATAGTTTACACTGCCGCCGCATCGGCCGCGATTTGTTTTCTTTGCATTCGACAATATGAATAATGCCGCCGATGAAGCGGCAGCGTTAATATCGCTTCGATTTTGGGGTTAATTTGACCAAATTTCACTTTTTGAGTATCTTATTCTGTCAAATATGATACCATTGAATAGATTTGGGCCTAATATATTGCCGCCGATGCGGTGGCGGCGGCGATTTGTTTTGTTGACAGTCAACAATATGAATATCACCGCCAATGTAGCGGTGGCATTAATATCGCTTCGATTTTGGGGTTAATTTGACCAAATTTCACTCTTTTACTATGTTATTCTGTTAAATATGATAGCATTGAATAGATTTGGGGCTAATCAGTACCTAACTTAAACCTGCTACGGAGTGGTGTTAGTCTACCCGGTCTTAAACTCGCGGTGTTTGTGTAACACCACTCCATGCATACTGACTTTTCGCCGCTAACCTAGAAATCCCGTCCAAAACCAGTTTTGGCTCGCTAACATCGCCCCATGCATACGGCCCCTGGTGGATCAGGGTTCGGTGTGTGTGTGTGTGTGTGTGTGTGGGAGCGGGATTTGTACTTGTGCAATCTCTGCGATGTGTAATCTGGAAGTAGCGTTAGAGACTGCTTACCTAACTCGGTCTCTTGTATTTAAAATAACAACAACAAACAAAGAAAAACCATTAAAAAGGAAGAAAAGAACCAAGGCAGCTTCCAATCTGCGCCAACCATCGAGGCAATAGACGATTTCCACCACCAACCCGCCCTCTGACGTCACAAAATAGCTGCAGCTGGGCAGCCATCTTGGAATTCAAGATGGCGGCCATTGGCGGGCTCTGATTGTTGCGGTCCATCTAAACAAATGATCGAATCAATAAAGTAAGGCGCCGGCATTCCTCTCAGTCGTCCGCTGGCCCGTAACGTCTCCCGTTTGGCAGTTACTGACTAGGCGACTTACTCACGCAAAAAAAGACGGGTGGCAATTGACGATTCAAATCCAGCGAGAGGTGTCGAACGCCGCTGAGCCCAGTAGGTCCGCAGCAAAGCAGCTGGACGACTGATGATTCAAATCCAGCGAGAGGTGTCAAACGCCGCTGAGCCCAGTAGGTCCGTAGCAAAGCGGCTGGACAACTGACGATTCAAATCCAGCGAGAGGTGTCGAACGCCGCTGAGCCCAGTAGGTCCGCAGCAAAGCAGCTGGACGACTGATGATTCAAATCCAGCGAGAGGTGTCAAACACCGCTGAGCCCAGTAGGTCCGTAGCAAAGCGGCTGGACAACTGACGATTCAAATCCAGCGAGAGGTGTCGAACGCCGCTGAGCCCAGTAGGTCCGCAGCAAAGCGGCTGGACGACAGCGATTCGTTAATAATATACTCGCGCGAATCGCCTAATAAATAATTAAATAATTCTCCGAGAGTGTATATGTATATAATAGATTATATATAATATATTTATCTATACATATATGCATATATATTGCATATATATACTTAGATATTAAGGCAAAATAAAGTTGGGGGTTATCTTAATAATAATATATATATACTCCTTTCCATTCAAACCGACTCAACAGTCAATTCGCACTAATGTGTTGATTTGGTGTTGGTTTGGCGTTGGTTTGGTGTTGGTTAGGTGTTGGTTTGGTGTTGGACGCTGTGGGACTCGGTTTGTGTAAATTAATGGTGATTCACCATCACATCGGTTTGCCTCTGGGAGCAATCTCATTTCGACGTAGGTTATGTAGCATTACCCCCCCCCCCCTCCCCTCTCCAGCCACTCACACCCCCTGATCTCTCACCCCCCCCCCCCCCCCCCCCCCCCCCCTCCCTCCATGGCCCGGCCGATGTCTGGCAATGCATGGCGGGATATCTGGTCTACTCCTCTAATGGCGTGCCTGCCTGGCATGGCATCACATATTAATTGTAATTGGGGCATTTATTTGAGGAGTAATATCGTCCAAAATGTAATGTTTTAGTTAGTTTTACAGTTTTAGTGTGTGGTGCTCTCAATTAGGCGGTTAGTGGTGCGGGGTGTGCTAATACTGTTAACTGCCAAGTCCTCAGATCCCACCAAGAAGATGAGATAATTTACTTTATATATATTTATAACAGATCAAATCTATATGATCTATGTAATGTAGGTAATATATAAATATATATAATATATACAATATATATAATATATGTAATATATATAATATATATAATATATAATATATATAATATATAATATATGTAATATATATAATATATATAATATATATAATATATATGTAATGTATGTAATGTAGGTAATGTAGGTAATATATGTTATATATAATATAGGTAATATAGGTAATATAGGTACTGTATGTTATATATATTATATATATAATAGTATGAGCACACATACATATCTATATATATATGTATATGTGTATGTGTATGGCGTGAAATTGCCTCCCAAATGGATATTTAGAGTGGATGAAATAAAACACATGACCGCTGTCGATATGGAGTAGCGACTCCACTGTCTTCTAAATCGGTGTTTTCGCTCTAAATCGGCCTCAAAATAGAACTTAGAAGAGTCTGCAAGTGACTGGGTCGTGCATGTTTTGTTTCAAAGTCACTTCCACCATCCACCGTTCACCAATTCCACCGTCCGCCCCTCTGCTCATACCTAGCCCCGCCCGCCCGCCCCGCCCCGCCCCGCCCCGCCCCTCCCGCCCCCGGCCCACGCCCCATCCATGTGCCGCTCCCTCAAATTGATCCCCACCATCGATTGGAGAGGAGGCAGAAAGCCAGTCGCCATTGGGTTCGTTTTGATAGCAGCTTCCCCGAGCACGCCCGTCCTGATATGACCTTAGATGTTGCTAGGACGTAAAACAACAAACAAACAAATCCCCGAGCACGGACACTCAACTGCTACTGTGTATTCATACTGTTATATATGTGGTATGTGCGTCATTCCCAGAAACTGTGTACCACATTTGTCGTTTCCACATTACGTTGTTACTGATTTTGCCTTATTTTTTGTTGGGGCGGGGGGGATAGTAAGTCAAATAATTATTGTTGACTCTGTGCTTTAATTATGTTAGAAATACTACATGTATTTAATTTATCCCACAAAATGTATCCTAAATATCCTTATATGATTTTGTGTTGAAGTAAAGATAAGAAAATTTGCATATCGGCACCATACATCTACACAAACACTTTTTCAACTTTCTTTCTTGTAAGAAACATTTAACTTGTCTTAAGTTGCCTTTTGTATACACTTTCTACTCGGTGCTGCTCCCCATTTTTGCATGAACTACAGTGATTGGTGCTATAGATTACACAGCGCGAGCCACTCCTTTAATTCTACAGGATCGTGCTGTAACTAATTCACCACACATCAAACTTAGACTATATAGACTGTCAATTTTCAATTGTAAGATGGCCAGAAGACCAGTGCTGCAGCGCTGACATTTCCATTTGCATAAACCACAGTGATTGATGATGTACATTATACAGTAGGAGCCACTCCCTTATTTCTACAGGATTGGTTCTGTAACTAATACAGAACTGATCAAACTTAGATTATATAGACTGTCAATTTCCAATTGTATGATGGTCGGAAGACCAGTGCTCTGGTGCTGACAAATGTCATATTCAGATGAATAAACGCTTTACCAAAAAAAAAGGAAAAAAAGTGAAATCAATAAGGTCTTGTTTGAATTTATTTTGTGTATTGAAATGATGTTATGGATGTATGTTAAAATGATCTTATGGATGGATGTTACACGGTTAATTTCAACAGCTGTCTCAGTTTGTATAAGATCAAAATCAAAAAGTGAAAATCAAAATTTTGAACTCTATCATATGCACAACATTTAAACATTGATATCTATTTTGATTCTACTATTATTTTGAATGTTTTCTGATATTACTTGGAATGTTGTCACTTTTCGTTTCCATGTCACAAAAGTGGTACACAGTTTGTGAGAATGACCCATATACTGATATAGTCCTTTATGTGAACAGAAACAGGTTATGTTCTAAGCTCTGTGGCTTATTGCAGTGTGGGGAGACTGCGAGTTTGGAAGCTTTTCTGAACACACCCAGGTCTCTCCCCCCCCCCCCCTTTCCCCTTCCTTCCTCTTCTCTCCCCTCCCTTCTCCTTTCGTTCTTCTTTCCTCCCCTCCCTCCACCCTACTCTCCTTCCCTCTCATTCCCTCTTCCCTCTTCTTTCCCCCCTACTCTCCCCTCCCCTCCACTCCACGAATTATGCGAGTATAAAGGTGCGTAAGGGATGTTCCTTATATTATTATCTATTATTATTAACCACCGCGATGCTGTGTCCTACTATGTGGCTGACCCACATATTGCATATTACATGAATCTCTTTTCTTTTAACTAAATATATCTATGGAATCTTAGAATTAAGCTCTGTTGATTTGACCAACTTCTTTTTTGCGTGGATATTGCTTGGTGATTTGTAGATGAAACTGGGCCACTGACCTCAGCAGCGACCACTTCTGACCACCGGAAGGTGGGTCAATGGAACGCGCGCTTTTCGCGTCACGTGACAATGAGAGACTGCCGGGGGTCAGGGCGTCGGTAACTTAATGGCGGGTAATGACGTGTCATTTCAGTCCGCACGTTTCCGCCAGAAATGACGTCAGTTACGTCATTATAAGCCACCCGCGGGTTGCCCGTTTACACAGGCCTTGGGACCAGACGGGATGGCCAAGGGAGTTGAGCGTCCGTCTTGAGTTTTCAGAGATCGTCGAATTTGAACCTACTGATTCGAAACCTGGTCGAGTCAAACCAATGACTTACAAATTTATACTTGTCACGACCTAGCCAGTCACTCAGCATTATTAGGATAGGGCAAGGAATGGTTTGGCTCAGTGCTAGGATAATGTGACTGAGTAGGATATTGGGTCATGGTGCTGGTGGCCTGGTCTCCCAGTGGGGCACCACTATAAAGTCACCATGAGTGCGCACTGTCACAAGTCGGTACCCGTCCTGATACGACCTTAGATGTTGCCAGGACGTAAACCTCCAACAACCAATCACCAGCCACAAGCTTTGACTGAGCTTCAGTCGGTACTGTTAGTAAACGCCTGTAGCGTTATTATGAGTGGAGAGCCAAGCTGAGCAGATCGCTTTAGTGGTATCCCAAGCTAAGAAGTGCCACCACCCACTCGAGTCGAACCGGAAGTACTTAGAGATCAAACTACCGGGGCAAAAGGGCGTGGTACGCCCCCTCCCCTTCCCCCGTTACCACTCCACTCCCCTCACCATCTTCCCTTCCATTCACCCTCTTCCCCTCACCCTCCTCCCCTCAGCCCCTCACCCCTCCCCTCACCCCTCACCACCTCCCCTCACCCCCTCCCCTCACCCCTCACCCACCTCCCCTCACCCCATCCCCTCACACCTCACCCCCTCCCCTCACCTACCTCGCCTCCCCCCTCCCCTCACGTCCCTCATCCCTCACCCACTTCCCCTCACCCTGATCCCCTCACCCACCCCTCCACTCACCCCTTACGCTCACCTGCCCCCTCACCATCCTCCCCTCACCCTCCTCCACTCACCTCTTACTACTCTCCCCTCCCCCACCTCCTCCCCTCACCGCCCTCCCTACACCCACCCCCCACCACCCACCTCCCCTCACCCACATCCCTCATCCCATTCCCCTCCCCTCTCATCACCCACCTCCCCTCACCCTCCCCTCACCCCCTCCCTCACCCACCTTTCGTCACCCACTTCCCCTCACTCACCCACTCTCCTCACCCACCTCCCTTCACACACTCCTCACCACATCCCTCATCCCATTCCCCTCCCCTCTCATCACCACCTCCCTCACCCCTCTCCTCACCCCCCTCCCCTCACCCACCTCTCTTCAACCCACCTCCCCCTCAACCACTCCGCTCACCCACCTCCCCTCACCCACCTCCCTCACCCACCCACCTCCCCTCACCCCCCTCCGCTCACCCACCTCCCCTCACCCACTTCCCCTCCCCACCTCTCTTCACCCACCTCCCTTCACCCACCCTCCGCTCACCCCCTCTCCTCACCCACATCCCTCATCCCCTTCCCCCTCCCACTCTTCACCCCCCTCCCCCCCCCCTCACCTCCCCTCACGTATATCGGCCTCTCATTGGTGCTCACACTCTTTCCACACACTGCCGCAGCCATGACAGTCCGCGTGTCCATTTGACCTTGACCCTTATTCCTCCCTCCGCCATGTGACCTTGCGCGCGGATGCATGGTGACCTTGACGTAATCGCGTCGATATTAGCTGTCACAGCGCTCGGTTTTGGATGCCGCGGTGGGGGCGGGGTGGGTGGGGTGTGGAGTGGGGGGTGGGGGTGGGGGGTGGAGTGTGGGGGTGGAGTGGGGTGTGGGGGTGGGGGGAAGCACTCAGTGGAGAGGTGATCAAAGATGGCGCTGACCCACCTTCCGCCTTCTCCGCTTCCCTAGCAACCAACCGGAAGCAGATCCCCCTTCTCACACGTTCTGTGCCCGCCTCTTACCTCCGCCCCCCCTCCCTTAGTCTGCCTCACGCCCCCCGCCCCTCCCCCCTCCCCCCTAACCCCCGCTTTCACTCGAGCGTCCAGCACTAGAAATACAGAACTCGATTCCCTCGATTAGTAGCCATGGTGCTATTAATTTGGTTTAGGCTCCCCCTGGAAAGTGTGTGGTCGGGGTGGGGGTGGGGGTGGGGGTGAATGGGGGAGGATGAATGGGAAAAGTATGGGGGGGAGAAGGAATGGGCGAGGGGGGGGGGAAGAAGGAGGGAGTGGTTGCTATTTGAAGTAGGCGTTTATCTGAGAGGGACTTATCTTAGATGTTGTTTTCCTTCTGTAGCTATAATATGTGTATATATATGTTATATATATATATATATATATATATATATGTATATGTATATGTATATGTATATCCTCAATGAATTTGCCCATTTTATTCAATATAAATACCATTTTTCTTTCAATACATTTCCATCAAAATTAAGCACATTGTTACATCTTTTCTCATTTTCCACAAAGACAAAGTAAATGTTGTCTTTTATTTCTCTTGATAAAATTCCATTGTAGTTGATTGATTTGTTCAATTTCTTTGCTATTAGGCTATTAGACATTGATTAATGTAGGCTGTTCATTTAAATGAATAACCTATTTTATTAAGCATATAGCTTGCTTATGACAATGGAAACTATTAGTTTAGGTTAGGTTTGTGTGTGTTGATAAATTCCCATTGTAGTTGGTAGAAATATTAAATCCTACTTGAAACAAGGACAGATTAAGTATTATACTTTTTCTGTCGATAAATCCACATTTAAATTGATGATGTATTCAATCTGTGTCTTATTTAGCATAAATACAAAGTATTATGAATAGATTATGACATCAGGCTAAGACATGATTCAAATCACTTCATCGATTACTTATTACTTATTAAGAGAAATCATTCTATGTCGGGTAAAAGACTGGGTTTTGACCCATGGTCGAGTTCTGCGAGAGGGAAGAAGAAGAGAAGGGGACAGAGAAGGAGGGCGAGAAGACAGGAGCGGGAGGGAGAGAAGGGGGCACAGGGAAGGAGGGCGAGAAGACAGGAGCAGGAGGGAGAGGAGAGGGGACAGGGGAGGAGGGCGAGAAGACAGGAGTGGGAGGGAGCTGAGAGGGGAGGGGACAGGGAAGGAGGGCGAGAAGACAGGAGCGGGAGGGAGAGGAGCGGAGAGAGGACACGGAAGGAGGGGAGAGGATACGAGAGGGAGAGAAGAGGGGACAGGAGAGAAAGGAGCAGGGGGCAGTAGAAGGAGAGAGAGAAGTGGACAAGAGAGGAGAGATGGGAGTGGACAGGATAGAAGAGAGGGGAGTGGACAGGAGAGGAGAGAGAAGAATGGACACGAGAAGAGAGAGGGGAGAAGACAACAGAGCAGAGAGCGGAAGGAACAGAAAAGGAGGGGGAGGAAAGGAAAGTGAGAGAAGAAGGGGCAAAAGAGAAGAAAGCAGGGGACAGTAGAGGAGAGAGGAGAATGGACAGGAGAGGAGAGGAAAGAGCAGAATGGAGAGAAGTGGTCAAGAGAGGAGAGATGGGAGTGGACAGGATAGGAGAGAGGGGAGTGGACAGGAGAGGAGAGAGCAGAGGTAACAAGAAAGGATAGAGAGGAAGGGACAGGAGAGGAAGAAGATGGAATAAAGGGGAGATGAGGGGACAGGAAAGGAGTTCAGTATTGCATGTTACTGAAGGTATTACTGTGGGGGGGGGGGGGGGCAAAGAAAGAGAACATTGTGCCAAGAGTGGGATTCGAACTCACATTTCTGCCATTATTGGGGTAGCTTCCTAACCATTCGGCTACCTAGGCTGCCTGTGCCAATCACCCTCTCTACGCCTATCTGCCGATGTGGTGGCGTGTTGGCTGAAGAGTCAGTGCAGACAAGTGTGGTATGTAAATTGTGTGTCTATCGTTTGTTTAATTACTCCACAATCGTATGGGGATGAGAGGGGGGGGGGGGGGAGGCGTGGAGAAGGTGGTGGCTTACAAGTCAAACTAGATATTTATTAGATTTAGCGAGCACTATTTGCGGAAATGCGCTGAGAGGTTTGTTGAAGGGGGGGGGGGGGGGATGGGGAGTTGAGTGGATGGATTCGATTCGATTCGAGTTAGGCGCCTATTCGATCCAATTGTAGGGGAGAGGCTACTTCTTAGATTATTTGGGGAAATGCGTATAGGTCTATATGGTTGGTTGCCTTGGAAACAACCAATTCGATTTGCACTGTGGGGAACCTTAGAGCCTTAGAGCCGTCTTCGGAATTAGGCGGCTGTGATTCTGCACGGGGGAGGAACTGTCATCAGCCTGTGTGCAGCTTAACACACACATCATCAGGCTGTGTGCAGCTTAACACATGTCATCAGTCTGTGTGCAGCTTAACACACACAACATCAGTGTGTGTGCAGCTTAACACACATGTCATCAGGTTGTGTGCAGCTTAACACACAGGTCATCAGTATGTGTGCTGCTTAACACACACATCATCAGTCTGTGTGCAGGTTAACACACACATCATCAGTCTGTGTGCAGCTTAACACACACATCATCAGTATGTGTGCTGCTTAACACACATCATCAGTATGTGTGCAGCTTAACACACACGTCATCAGGCTGTGTGCAGCTTAACACACACATCATCAGTATGTGTGCAGCTTAACACACACCTCACCAGTCTGTGTGCAGCTTAACACACACGTCATCAGTTTGTGTGCTGCTTAACACACACATCACCAGTCTCTGTGCAGCTTAACACACACGGCATCAGTATGTGTGCTGCTTAACACACACATCATCAGTATGTGTGCAGCTTAACACACATGTCATCAGGATGTGTGCAGCTTAACACACACATCACTAGTCTGTGGGCAGCTTAACACACATGTCATCAGTATGTGTGCTGCTTAACACACACAAATTCAGTCTGTGTGCAGCTTAACACACACGTCACCAGTCTGTGTGCAGCTTAACACACACATCATCAGTATGTGTGCTGCTGAACACACATCATCACTCTGTGTGCAGCTTAACACACATGTCATCAGTCTGTGCACAGCTTAACACACATGTCATCAGTATGTGTGCTGCTTAACACACACATCATCAGTATGTGTGCTGCTTAACACACACATCATCAGTCTGTGTGCAGCTTAACACACACGACACCCGTTCTGGAGAAGCTTAACACACACGGCCCCAGTTCTGGAGCAGCTTAGCACACACGTCATCAGTCTGTGTGCAACTTAACACACACGACATCAGTCTGTGTGCAGCTTAACAGACACAGCACAAGTTCTGGAGCAGCTCTCTTGCATTATATTCCCTGCTCTCTCCTTGGCTTTTCACTCTTGCTCTCTTGGTTTTGCACTCTCTTACTTTGTCGCTTGCTTTCTCTTGCTCTCCTGCTCTCTCCCTTGCTTCTCATTCTTGTTCTCTTTGTTTATCACTCTCTTGCTTTCTCTTGCTTTCTCTTCCTTGCTCTTGCTCTCCGGCTCTCTCACTGGTTTCTAACTCTTGCTCTCTTGTTTTACCGCATGCACTTTTTCACTCTTATTAACTCTTGCTCTTTCTCGATCACTCTCACTTGCCCTCTCTTGCACTCTCTTGCTCTCTTTTCCCATTTGTCTTTTCTCGCTCTGCCTCTCTATCCATGATTGGTGTGTCATTCCCAGTAGGACAGAGACAGGCAAGCTATTTACGTCTGCTGTCCACGCATCAGTGGAGGGGGGGGGGGCGATAATGGGTATTATTCACGGTGAACAAACTGAAACTTGAAAGTGAGGCTCAGGCGACAACGGGGGGAAAATGGCTGAAAAATGCAGTAAAACCTCTCTAAATCGACCGACTTTAAATGGTCCATTTAGGGAGATGGTCGGTTTAGGGAGTTTTTTTGTCGCTACAATGGTATTGTATGGGCGATTGTTTGGGACCCAAATAAAGCGATCGATATCGGGGAGTTGTGGCCGGTTAGAGACGTTTTACTGTATCACTGATTGCGCTGGTGTTTTACACAGTGTTCTGCGATATTGATTGATTAAGTTTCTTGATGTGTATAAATAATATTAGTTAAAGTTTCACAATCAACTGACCTTCATTTTAATAAATATATTTTCGATAAATATATGACCATGGTCACATATGTTCAATATCCTAGGCTGTTTTAGGCTAGTAAGACATACATTGTGATCATTATTCGGAAGTTACTTATCTATGGCCACAACAGAGAGATAATGATGTCGCAAATGTTGGTAGGTGTATGCATGTTCAACATTCAAGGCAGCTCTCGTTCAATCAGGCACAACCTACCATCAGACTTCGGGGACTTGTTTATCTATAACTGTTACAAAAACGCCGAATGATGTCGCGAATGTCGGCGTGTGTATGCCCGCCGTTCACGACAGCTGTTCTTTAATTAGACGCGACAATCATCAGACTTGACACGACGCGACGATCATCAGACTTGAGAACTTCATTTATCGGTCGCCACTACACAGAGAAAATGGCCTGTGAATAATCGGCGCATGGTCCTATGTGGACAGACAGTGCTGTCTCTGCCCTCCCCCCCCCCCCCCCCCCCCCCCGCCCACACACACACATACACATCTCCTGTGATTCTGATAATCAGATGCAGATCGCGTCTGAAGACAAGTTCCACTTTTTGTTTGTTTCTGGTTTGTTTTTGTTGTTATTTTTTTAAGTCGGTGACGAATTAGTGTCGTACCCCAGCGACATTCTCAAAGGATCGGCGACGACTGTCTCTGTGGGGCCCCCCACACATCCCCATCCCCTGTCCCTCCTCCCCCACCTATCTCCCCACTGCCCCTCTCCCTACCCCCCCTCTCCCTACCCCCGCACCCCGCACACCGCACACCGCACACCGCACACCGCACACCGCACCCCGCACCCCGCACCCCGCACACCGCACCCCGCACCCCGCACCCCGCACCCCTGTGGGGTGCCGTCTCATGCTTGGTCGCCCAAGTCAAACAACTCTCACATTCAATTGGGCCGCGTCTCCATCAAAGTCAACTTGTCCATTACGCTTCCTATGATCGCCACTGAGTATCAGTCGCTCGTCACTGGTTGGCTTTCTGAACGTCTCACTATGTATATTAGGTATATATAGGTGTGTGTATCTATATATGCATATATATAGTCTGACTATATATGTGATGTATATCACTTATGCGAGTATAAAGGCACGTAGGGGAAGATTCCTTATTGGCCACCCTGATGTTGTGTACTACTTTATGGGTGACCCCCTCTTCACGGTGGGACAGGTGGCGCCACTACCCACCACCGCTACCAGTGGCGAGAATACTGTCACTCGCGCATATATAGTCTGAATATATAGTAGTGTATATGTATATATTACTTCGGCTTGTAGCCATCAGACTAGACACAGCCCAGGGAGATAAAGCATTTCCGCTTCCGGTTCAATTAATATATATATATATATATATATATACACGTAGTCTGCCAATATATATGCTATATATATGACTATATAGCATTTACGGGAATATAAACACGGACATGTATTCCCTGCAGGTTCTTTGTGGTCGTCTAATTTATGCACATCAGTGATATACTGTATATATATATCACAAGTAATGATGTCGATGTGGTTTTGTTATGTTCTAGTCATTTCCTATATTAAGTGTATACTATGTTATGTATAACAAATATACAATAATATCACATAACATGTGTATTTCAATGTAAGCGATATTTAGTAATATAATGTGTAATATGCGTCACATATACAATACATATTATATATTTCACTGTACATGATACGTAAACTGGATTGTGGACTGTTTGCAATCTACAAACAGTTACAAGTCATAAATAAGAAGCAAGAAAACGTAAATTATTACTAAAAACTAAATTCAAAAGATGTAAATCATATTGGAATAGTGCTGCCCAGCGGTGAAGATAAGTGTTAACACACTTATCCGTTATGAACAGGGTAAATGAAGTCATCACCCACACGCAAAAAAAAAAGTATTTATTATATAAATCCATCCATGGCACAGCCCACACTGATTGACCCAGATCCGTTAGCCATGTCGACCTATGATAAACATGGCCGCCGAATTGGTGCCAGCGCCGCGACTTTCACCAAATTGAATCCTGATAGAGTCAATTAATGTGCCCCGGCCGCGCGGCCCGGGCAGCGCGGATCCACTGGCGTGGGGTAGGGGGGGGGGGGGGGGGGGGGGGGGGGGGGGCTGTAGATGGGGCTCCCCCTGGGGCTCCCCCTGGCGGGAACCAGGAGTACTGTGTAAATGTAATCTCCGCCAGTCGAGACGCCACTCCTCATATTCACGAGATGAGATGAGCATGTCTAGTGGCACTCGACTGCACTTCCGGTTTCTGCTGCTGCGGTCTTACCTGCCACTTCCGGTTCCAGCTGCTGGTGTCTTACCTACCACTTCTCGTTTAATCAGCCCTCCCCCTCCTCCTCCTATTCCCAGACCTCCCCCTCTCAGTCCCAGTTCTCCCCCAACCTCCACCTATTCCCAGTCCTCCCCCTCTCAATCCCAGTCCTCCCCCAACCTCCTTCTATTCCCAGAACTCCCCCTCTCAATCCCAGTCCTCCCCCAACCTCCTTCTATTCCCAGACCTCCTCCTCTCAGTCCCAGCCCACTCCCTCCTCCTCCTATTCCCAGACCTCCCCCTCTCTGCCCCAGTCCCCAACTCCTCCTTTCCCTATTCCCAGTCCTCCCCCTCTCAATCCCAGTCGTCCCCAAACCTCCTTCTATTCCCAGTTCCTCCCCCTCTCAATCCACTTCCCCCAACTCCTCCTATTCCCGACCTCCTCCTCTCAGTCCCAGCCACTCCCTCCTCCTCCTACTCCCAGACCTCCCCCTCTCAGGCCCAGTCCTCCCCCTCCTCCTCCATGCCCCGCTCCTGTTTCCTTTCTTCCCAGCCCTCTTACTCTCCTCACCCCTCCTCTTCCTGCTCATGTTCATTCTCCTTTCTGTTTGTCGTATCCCTGATTCTTGTCCTCCTCCGAGTACACTTCCTCTTACTCATCTCCTCCCACTTTCCTTCTCTCTCTGACCCTCCTTCCTCTTTCTCGTTATTCTCTTCCTCTTATCTCTGTTCTCTTCCTCCCTCCTCCTCCCTCCTCCTCCCTCCTCCTCCCTCCTCCTCCCTCCTCCTCCTCCTCCTCCCTCCTCCTCTCCCTACCTCTCCTCCTTTCCTGCCCCCTCCTCCTCTCCATCTTCCCCTCCTCCCCCCCTCCTCATCCACTGCTCCAGCCTCTTTATTCTTGTCGTCCCCATTATTTAATATTACACAGCAAACCGATCAAACTCAACGTAGAACTGGTGTCTTTTCCATCGGCACCTACTTTATAATCATTGATTGACGTGAATGTGCTCAGGGCCCCAGTTTTTGTTCACACGCAGACTATCTGGGTGATCGCTTTCTTTAAATAGTACCCCCCTCCCCGCACCCCGCACCCTCATACTGCCACCACCACCACAACTACCGCCACCATCACCACCTCGAGGCACATTTTAAGTCATTACATTTGTTCTAGATACAAAAACTAATTTCCCTTGCATGATGTTCCCTAAATCCATACCGGCCGGACAGGATGTGGTTTGTGTGTACATGGACAGTGCGTTATTTTGGTATCACTATCAGAGCCTGGATGTGGTTTGTGTGTACATGCGCAGTGCGTTAGTTTGGTATCAGAGCGCGGATGTGGTTTGGGTGTACATGCGCAGTGCATTATTTTGGTATCAGAGCGCGGATGTGGTTTGTGTGTACATGCGCAGTGCGTTATTTTGGTATCAGAGCGCGGATGTGGTTTGTGTGTACATGCGCAGTGCGTTATTTTGGTATCAGAGCGCGGATGTGGTTTGTGTGTACATGCGCAGTGCATTATTTTGGTATCAGAGCGCGGATGTGGTTTGGGTGTACATGCGCAGTGCGTTATTTTGGTATCAGAGCGCGGATGTGGTTTGGGTGTACATGCGCAGTGCGTTATTTTGGTATCAGAGCGCGGATGTGGTTTGTGTGTACATGCGCAGTGCGTTATTTTGGTATCAGAGCGCGGATGTGGTTTGTGTGTACATGCGCAGTGCGTTATTTTGGTATCAGAGCGCGGATGTGGTTTGGGTGTACATGCGCAGTGCGTTATTTTGGTATCAGAGCGCGGATGTGGTTTGGGTGTAGATGCGCAGTGCGTTATTTTGGTATCAGAGCGCGGATGTGGTTTGGGTGTACATGCGCAGTGCGTTAGTTTGGTATCAGAGCGCGGATGTGGTTTGGGTGTAGATGCGCAGTGCGTTATTTTGGTATCACTATCAGAGCCCGGATGTGGTTTGTGTGTACATGCGCAGTGCATTAGTTTGGTATCAGAGCGCGGATGTGGTTTGGGTGTAGATGTGCAGTGCGTTATTTTGGTATCAGAGCGCGGATGTGGTTTGGGTGTACATGTGCAGTGCGTTATTTTGGTATCAGAGCGCGGATGTGGTTTGGGTGTACATGCGCAGTGCGTTATTTTGGTATCAGAGCACGGATGTGGTTTGGGTGTACATGCGCAGTGCGTTATTTTGGTATCAAAGCCCTGATGTGGTTTGGGTGTACATGCGCAGTGCGTTATTTTGGTATCAAAGCCCGGATGTGGTTTGGGTGTACATGCGCAGTGCATTATTTTGGTATCAGAGCCCTGATGTGGTTTGTGTGTCCATGCACAGTGTGTTATTTTGGTATCAAAGCCCGGATGTGGTTTGGTTGTACATGTGCAGTGCGTTAGTTTGGTATCAGAGCTCGCCTGTGGTTTGGGCGTACATGCGCAGTGCGTTAGTTTGGTATCAGTGCCCAGATGTGGTTTGGGTGTAAATCCGCAGTGCCTTAGTTTGGTATCAGAACCCGCATGTGGTTTGGGCACACATGCGCAGTGCCTTTCACCATGAGTATGCAGTCACAAGCCGGTACCCGCCTGATATTACCTTAGATGTTGCCAGGACGGAAAGCTCCAACAACCAACCACCCAAGTGGTGACAGTAAGACTACAGCAGGCTTCCCCCAACTGCAGCCCACAGAGCAAGTTGACTGAACATCTCTCTCCCTCTCTTTCTTCAACTCTTTTTCCTCTCTCCTCTCTCTGGGACATGTTGACACATGTGATAAGGTTTTTCTTTTCTTATTTGCGCGCGCCTGCCCCCCCCCCCCCCCCCCAATTGTGTTCTTGTTGTTTAGTGTCTTCACCCTAGTGGTTGATAAGCTACATTCCTTCCGCTGTGGGATTCTTCCAAACTCAGTGCCTGGTCATGGTATGTCACCGACCCTGCAATTTGCGAGTAGCGCGCATTAAAGACAATGCATACACCAGCCGACAACCAGCTTTGTGATCCAACGCTGAGCAGACGCGGGATAGCCGATATGACCCTTAAATGTTGCCACAACGTAAAATTCCAAGAACTAACTAATTAACTCCCCGTGCGACAGGTGGTGACAGTCTCCTATCACTAAATATGGCAATCACACACAAAAGGTCATTTGTTTCTTTAATTGGTAAAGGTCATTGTTGTAAAGCCACTCATTGGTGTAAAGCCACTCATTGGTGTAAAGCCACTCATTGGTGTAAAGCCACTCATTGGTGTAAAGCCACTCATTGGTGTAAAGCCACTCATTGGTGTAAATCCACTCATTGGTGTAAAGCCACTCATTGGTGTAAAGCCACTCATTGGTGTAAAGCCACTCATTGGTGTAAAGCCACTCATTTGTGTAAAGCCACTCATTGGTGTAAAGCCACTCATTGGTGTAAAGCCACTCATTTGTGTAAAGCCACTCATTTGTGTAAAGCCACTCATTGGTGTAAAGCCACTCATTGGTGTAAAGCCACTCATTTGTGTAAAGCCACTCATTGTGTAAAGCCACTCATTGGTGTAAAGCCACTCATTGGTGTAAAGCCACTCATTGGTGTAAAGCCACTCATTGGTGTAAAGCCACTCATTGGTGTAAAGCCACTCATTGGTGTAAAGCCACTCATTGGTGTAAAGCCACTATGCTAATCATTATCGTCTACATTAGTTTAGTTTGAAGTAACTTTGATTTTAAATGGCTAACTTTGGAGATATTTGATGTCAAAACATGCTAAATTAATTTTGGCAAGCACGCCTAAACTCTGGCACCATAATAGAGTAGTAACAGTGTAACATTTCCCGATTTCCGTCAACTTTACAACAGGTTCTGTTAAATTTACTTATTACGACCTTCTATGCAGCAAAACATGTTTAATAAGTAAATCAGTATCTAAATTGAATATGTAGAATTAAGTCTAGCTAAGTGTTTTGGTTTTGACAATTTGATGTTTTCATCGGACTATGCAACTTTAAGTAAATACGCCGAGCTCCGGGCGCGGTGGCCGAATCGGTAGAGTGCTGCTTTTGATTGGACTATATTTGAATATTGTAAGACCATACTGACTGGCAATATGAGGTGTTGTTGGTGCCTGGAATCTTGTGGTTGTGAATACAGGATTCAATTTGCAGAAATGCTGGCTCCATCGGCTAGGACACCGGAAGTTGAGGAGATTGTGTGAATTGAAGCGACTGTTGATTTATAGCAGCTGAACCCATCTAAGCGCGTTGCACCTTTTATTTCCTTGTGTATCCGATCATTAATTACAATCTGTTATTTACAATGCTTTATTATTAACAATAAATTAAGATATTACGCATGGGTTTACAAAAAAAAGAAGGAATTTCCTGACTAAGCCTGCAGCCTTGGCATTAACCATGTCACTAATGTGTTTGTCTGTTTCAAGTTTCGCTGGTTCCTGGGGAAAGACTGAAGCTACGACTCAGCACGCCGGGTCGCAGCTTCAGCTTGTATACTGGCCTATATAAGGACTCTATCGTTTGCTAACACATAGTATTTATTCTTTAGGTTGGGGAGGAAATACTACAAAGTTCAGAGGTCACGCGGAATGACAAATAGACACATAGAATATGTTGTCTGATGTTGATGTGGAGAAAAATTCAGCGGTACAGTGAGAGAATGCTGAGGTGTGGGCGGTAGGTGGCGCCATGGGTCAGGTCATGAGGAACAAGTAGATGAGCTGATGAGTAGGTGACCAGCCGATCACTTAGAGGTTGGGGGGAATAGATGGATCTTCTGGTTTATTATACTCGTATAATGGCTTATACAGCATATATATATGTATAATAGTTGACCTACATAAATGAATAAGAGGAATACATGATGGTTTCGGTGGTGCTGTGAATGAGGTTAGGAGCAGATAGCGAGCGGTGGGAGGTGGCACCACCGTCAGAGCTGAGGCTGAGTAGGTTGGAGCAGTAGATGAGTAGTCCCAGGCGCCATCACCCGATCACTGACGGGTGGAGCTGAGGAGCGAGTAGGAAATTTGGGGTTATTATACTTGTATAATTCTTATACAGCATATATATATTTTACCTCGGTATACAGCCTCAGGCTAGCCTCAGGCTAGGGAGAAGGAAGCACGTGAGGTACCAGCAATTAGCATATACAACTCACGACTGGATTACGTGTCGTTGGGTTGCTCCGGCAAATTTAGTCTACATACAAGCTAATACGCAGTAAGTATCATAAAAACTGTGGTTAGCTTAATCATGATGCATTAGAGCATCATTATGGAAAGTTTAGACTTTCTTTGGTCCATTTTGGACGAGTTATTTGGTTATAAAAAACCAAGGATAGAATTCCTTCTCGAAGGATTGAAACCGGTCATTAGCGGTTATGTCAACACCCGGGTCACCGTGTGACTATGGGTAGAGATGTGGGTTTCGCCCTATCTCATGTGGAAATTCTCTCATACTCTAATAGAGAGTAATGTTGGAGATGCTCCTGGGTTTCTTTTATAGACTCCCCTAGACAAAACTTTTTCAGGCGTTTCTCCGAGTTTCGTAGCATTTTCTCCAACTTGTTGACGTAGTAGTCACAGGTGGGAGAAGTGTGCGGAACAGAGGGATGGGCGGGCCGATACAATGGTCCCGACCCCGCGTAAGGTTTGGGCTTGACCCACAACCCACGCACAAATTTAGCTTATTACGCCTGTGTTATAACGGTATAAACACGTTCTCTAACACCAATAGATGTCCAAATGAGTTTGAAACAACCATATTGTGACATATATATATACCGGGACTGACCAAAAATTTTTGTTTCAGCTCCCGATGGCCACGAAGCGGAGTAAGCGCGGTGCAGCAGCAGCCGAGGGGCGTGTTCCGAGTGGAGGGGACGAGGAGTACGACTCCTCACCCGTGTTGTCGGCAGTGCCTTCGACACAGCCCGGGGCGCATATTCTCTCCGAGGAGGACATAGTGCCTGGCGGCGCCATGGCTCAAAATTGGGAGACGCGGTTTGCGGCGATGGAGAGTCATATAATGGCTCTCAAACCACCAGTGTCTCGTAAACGGCAAATGCCGAGCGCTCAAGAGGAGTCTTCTTTGGAGGATTTCTCGGAGACAGACTCAGAGATGGAGCTTAGGGCTCCTCCTCCTTCTCCTAAACGGAGGAAGAAGAAGAAACATATTGTTTCTTCGGGTGATGATTTCACCAAAGAAAGGGGGAGGACTGGGCTTCGCAAAAAGCGCAAGACCAAGTCCAAGAAGAAGAAGAAGAAGAGGAAAGATACTTCTTCTTCTGACTCGTCCATGGATTCCACTTCCACGGAATCGGACTCAGACACGCAATATGAAGGTGTCTATGCTGCCATTGGGGGCAAGGTGGCTAAGAAAGTCGAGAAGCCAAGGGCTAAGCGTGTGAAAACCACTACGCTTATGCGTGAGAACATTAATGGCCATTTCCGCACGTCTAAGCCGGCGGAGATTATTTCTAAGTTATCAGATGAGTTAACAGGCATTAAAGGTGTTCCCAACTCCATCATTAAGGAGATGGATCGAGATGTCAATATGACGGAGGACCGTAAGAGATTTGAGGGTGTGTTGCACACAGCGCATAAGGCGGTGCTTGGTACCCTAACAGCCATTGCTCCTGTAGCAAACAGAATGCAATGAGAAAATAAGTTCTCGTCTTTGGCTAAGACGATGGACAAAGGTATTGCATTATTGGTGGCGGCTGGTAATTACCTGTCGTATCGAAGATATGAAAATGTTTTCAAGTCGGTTTGCACAGATGCTGGCAAAGAAGTGGCTCGCTCAAAGAAGGTTACTGATAATGATGGGAAAGAGTTTATGCTCTTTCTTGCTCCAGAGCCGATTAAAGGGAAACCTTTAGATAACACGAAAATGTTTGGCGGTCAACTACAATACCTCTATAAAGAGGTAGAAACTGCAGCCAAGAGTGGCAATAACATGGATGGTAAGAAGAAACAGGAAACTCCTCGTTTCAAAAGGTCACGAGGGGATTTTCGTCCACGGCGGTTCACCAGGGGAACCAGACCGGGCTCAAACTTCGGTCAAGCTTTTCGGGGCCGGGGGCGCTCGCTCAGGCTGGACCGACAACACCGCACGGCCACTGGGCCGAGGTGTCAACTCGCCGAGACCCTTCCCCAGGGGCGGGTCCAAGTAGAGGTTGAAACACAAACGTTACAAGTCCTTCCAGCCTCTAAAACCACACAAACTGTAAGCAACTTTCTGGCTGGTAATATTAATAATCATATTTCTGAGTGGCACAAAATTACTAGTGACCAAGAAATTTTACAAATAGTTAGGGGTGTTCACATTCCCTTCACACAAATTCCGGTACAAGGCAGGATACCTTTTCCTTATAACATTGAACTGGTTGAACGAGAGGCATTAACTAAACAGGTACAACAATTTTTTGAGAAAGGAATTATACAAAAAGTGACATACTGTTCAGGAGAGTTTATTTCAAACATCTTCTCGAGACCAAAGCCTAATGGCGAGGTTCGAATGATCCTGGATTTAACAATCCTTAATAAAATGGTTGAATATCGACATTTTAAAATGTTCTCGCTAGATACAGCACGCGATCTGATTACACCAGATGCGTGGATGGCTAGTGTTGATTTACAAGATGCATATTATACGCTTCCCATAAGAGAAAAAGGCCGGAAATTTCTTCGGTTTCTTTGGGATAACCAACTCTATGAGTTTACCTGCATGCCGAATGGTTTAGCTTGTGCCCCTCGTTTATTCACTAAACTGCTTAAACCTGTTTTCTCATTAATGGCGCGGAAAGGTCATATAATGTTTCCATACATAGATGATTCCTTTATTATAGCATCAACACAAATTGATTGTGGGAATGCAGTTTTGGATTTATGTGCATTACTTACTAAATTGGGGTTTTATGTACATCCACAAAAGTCAGTGTTTAATCCAACAAAACAACTCAAATGTTTAGGGTTTATTCTGGATACACAGTCTCTTACAGTGTCGATAACAGAACAAAAACTAATTAAGTTTATGAATACAGCGACCCAGCTTATTAAGTTACCAAAACCTAAAATTAGACAGGTCGCAGTCCTTATTGGGATAATGATTTCGTATGCACCCGCTATTCTATACGGGAAGGCCCATATTAAATCTCTAGAAATAGATAAAAATTTAGCGTCAGCACGAACTAAGGGGAATTTTGAGCGAAAGATGTTTATTTCGCAAGAAGGGCTACAGGATATTGAATGGTGGATGGAACACATAGCAAGTTCACCAAATCCAATCCGTATGGCGGAACCTAATACGGTAATTACTACTGATGCTTCGTTAGAAGGTTGGGGAGTCAATCGAGATGGGGTCACAACAGGAGGTAGATGGCTTGATGATGAAAAATCAGACCATATTAATGCGCTAGAATTGCGTGCTATTTATCTGGGTTTATGTAGTTTAGTAAAGATACATAAATCACAAGTTAGAATACTAACTAATAATACTACTGCCATGGCATATATTCGTAACATGGGTGGAACCAAATCAAAGCTTTGCAATCAGTTGTCTAAACTGATTTGGAACTGGGCACAGGCTCAACAAGTCTGGCTGACTGTAGCGCATATTCCAGGGTCACAAAATACACTTGCAGACCATAAAAGTAGAAATTTCCATGACCATTTAGAATGGTCTCTCTCTACACCTTTGTTTAACTTCATTTGTGAAAAATGGGGTACACCTATAGTTGACTTGTTTGCATCACGAAATAATAACAAATTACCTTGTTATGTTTCTTGGCATCCTGAACCAGAGGCTTGGAAAGTAGATGCATTTGCTATTATCTGGGAAAATAATTATTTTTATATTTTCCCACCGTTTAGCATTATCAGCCGAGTTGTCAGGAAAATCGGTTTGGAAAGGACACATGCTATACTGGTGGTGCCCGATTGGGACACACAACCTTGGCTGCCAGCAGTTTCACAACTGGCAAAAGAACGTATACGATTCCCAAGAAAACTCGGGAATCTGACACACCACGGACCGCTAGTGGTTCACGGCGACGTGTCAACGACGCCTCTATGGGCATTCCTTTTCTAAGGAACCAGCTGCGGCAATTTGGATTGGACAAAATTACTGAGAATAGGATAGTAGCTGATGCCTGGAGGCCAGGAACTGTTAAAATGTACACATCCTATTTAAAGAAATGGGGTGTACATTGTTTGTTAATGAAAGTTAAGCAAACAAATCCAACAATTTCACAAGTAGCTCGTTTTCTTCGTTCTCTAGAGGATGAGGGACTATCCTTTGGGTCGATTAATGCGGCAAGATGTGCATTATCAATCATATTACCGAGAATTGATGGCGAAACAGTTGGAAAACATTATGTTCTTGGATATCTACTTCGTTCAATTTATCAAAGGAATCCTCCAAAACCAAAGTATAGTCGGTTTTGGGATGTGTCTGTAGTATTTAAGTTGTTTCAGGCTTGGCCTCACAACTCGTGGTTAGATTTAAAACAATTAGGTTTTAAGGTCGCGGTTCTGTTATTATTAGTAACCGGACACAGAGGACAGACCATTGTTGCTTTGTCTTTAACTGGATTAGAAATAGACAAGAAACAAGCTACGTTTGATTTAGCACAATTGCTTAAATCGAACACGTTAGGTGACCCTTTATCTACGGTTCACTTAGACTGTTTTGCGTGTGATCGGAAATTATGTGTTGTGTCAGCCATATGGGCTTATATATCTAAAACAAAGGATTTACGTGCATCACAACAACTATTAGTGAGCTTTATAAAGCCACATAAGGCAATTTCACGAGACACCCTTGCCAGATGGACAATTATGGTGTTGAAATTGGCTGGAGTGGATACGAGCAAATACTCATCCCACTCAACTAGAGGTGCCATGGTCTCCAAGGCACGGTTGCTAGGTGTTTCTGTGAAAAGAATACTAGCGCATGCAGGCTGGAACACGGGTAAGTCATTTGCAAAACATTACAACAAGCGACTAGAAAAGCCTACCGGCATTGCAAAGCGCCTGCTCGCCAACTAACAAGAATAGGTGAGAACAAAAATGTTGAATATTATATAAGAATGGATGATATTAAGGATAAAAATGAATTATGTAAAAGTCTCCCTAGCCTGAGGCTGTATACCGAGGTAAAATAGTATAGTTATACAAGTCTTACCTGGGTATAGATGATGGATAACTGTTGTTTTCCCGAGGTATAAGCCTCGGATAGACGTGGGCTAGGGCCCGCCCCCCCACACCCTACCACGTATATTCTGTTATTGTACCATTACGGGAAAAATCATAGTATCCATTGTATTGAAAGATCATTTTTATCCTGAATAAGTAGGTAAAGATTGCTGGACCCGGATGTGCTTCCTTCTCCCTAGCCCACGTCTATCCGAGGCTTATACCTCGGGAAAACAACAGTTGTCCATCATCTATACCCAGGTAAGATTCGTATAGCTATACTATATATATATATGGGTACATAGTGTTTATGTAACCGTTATAATTTAATTATGGGAACACTGCTACGCGTATATGCTATTCGTGAAGATAGTGAACTAGAGATCTCGTGATTTGATTTTAACATCGGCTGTTTACACAAATAACTCGTTATATATGTACATATATATGTAGATATGTATTACTAATTTATACAGCAGCTACATCCCATAATCCTGGTGAGATTTAGCCTATAGCTGCCATGAATACGGCAGTGTTTAAGAGCTAATGTTGTCGGTAGCAGCTAGCTCTATAACATGCCCTATGGAAAAGGTCTATAGAGGATTCTTACCACCAACTCGCCCTGTGACGGCAATGTCAAGAACTAATATTGTAAGTAGCAGCTGCACCAGCATGTTCAGTGGAAAAGGTGTATGGAGGAGTTCCACCACAATCTCGCCCTCTGACGGCAGTGGGGAGCACTAATATTGCGGATTCAATGTGCATGCTCAATTGAAAAGATCAATTTAAAGTTGGGCCGCTTTAAGGGTTTGATTATTCATAATTGGAGGAGATCAGACTCCACAATATTAAATAGCTCGTTGTAACGGAAATGTGTGTAGGAATTATAGAATATGAGAGCAGGGAGAGTGTGTTGATGATGATGTGTTCCATACAAAATTATTCATTGTGGCTTAATATAATATTCACATCCTAGATGTGACGTGCGTTCTGCACGGACAACTCGGTTACCAATGCAACACTGGGCGCAGTAGCCGAATCGGTAGAGCGCAGGCCTCCCATGCTGGAGATTGAGAGGTTATTTTATGGTGGTTTTTATTGTAAATGATCATTTTATTCAGCGAATAAATGCCCCTTTTCAGCGCTGAGGCACTGGTCTTCCGGCCATATCATGTTACATTCATTCACATTTATAATAGTCGACATGCACCATCAGCGAATACTAATATGTGGTGCAGACTCCACAGCACTATCAGTGTATACTACTAATAAATGCTCCAAGCAATGCAGCACTATCAGCGTACACTACTAATACATGCTCCAAGCGATGCAGCACTATCAGCGTACACGCTCCAAGTGATGCAGCACTATCAGCATACACTACTAATACATGCTTCAAATAGCGCAGAACTATCAGCGTATACCGATATATATGAAACCGGACTTCCGGGAATTTTCCGCGATTCCCTGACAATGCTAAGCCTATGGGAGAATATCAGCATTTCCGCTTTTTTTCCTGGAGACCACCTTCATCCCTGAGTTGAAAATCTCAAACCAATGACTTAAAAAATTGATACTTGTCGCTTCCTAGCTTGGCGCTCAGCATTAATAGGATAGGGCAAGGACTAGTTAGCTCAGTATCAGGATAATGTGACTGAGCCGGGTATCGGGTGATGGTGCTGGTATCCTGATTTCCCAGCGGGGCAGCACTAATACTACTGTAATAGTCAAGGAGCCACAGAGACAGGTAGGTGTGGGTAGTGTGGTGATATCAAGGAGCCTATGTGGTGTAGTGGGCAAGGGAAGTGACAGGAGGATGACACAGCGTATATCAGGTGGGCAAAGGAAGTGACCGGAGGATGACAGAGCATATATCAGGTGGACAAAGGAAGTGACAGGAGGATGACACAGCATATATCAGGTGGGCAAAGGAAGTGACAGGAGGATGACACAGCATATATCAGGTGGGCAAAGGGAGTGACAGGAGGATGACACAGCATGTATCAGGTGGGCAAAGGAAGTGACACGAGGATGACACAGCATATATCAGGTGGGCAAAGGAAGTGACAAGAGGATGACACAGCATATATCAGGTGGGCAAGGGAAGTGACAGGAGGATGACACAGCGTATATCAGGTGGACAAAGGAAGTGACAGGAGGATGACACAGCATATATCAGGTGGGCAAGGGAAGTGACAGGAGGATGACACAGCATATATCAGGTGGGCAAAGGAAGTGACAGGAGGATGACACAGCATGTATCAGGTGGGCAAAGGAAGTGACAGGAGGATGACACAGCATGTATCAGGTGGGCAAAGGAAGTGACAGGAGGATGACACAGCATGTATCAGGTGGGCAAAGGAAGTGACAGGAGGATGACACAGCATGTATCAGGTGGGCAAAGGAAGTGACAGGAGGATGACACAGCATATATCAGGTGGGCAAAGGAAGTGACAGGAGGATGACACAGCATGTATCAGGTGGGCAAAGGAAGTGACATGCGGATGACACAGCATGTATCAGGTGGGCAATGGAAGTGACAGGAGGATGACACAGCATATATCAGGTGGGCAAAGGAAGTGACAGGAGGATGACACAGCATATATCAGGTGGGCAAGGGAAGTGACAGGAGGATGACACAGCATATATCAGGTGGGCAAGGGAAGTGACAGGAGGATGACACAGCATGTATCAGGTGGGCAAAGGAAGTGACAGGCGGATGACACAGCATGTATCAGGTGGGCAAGGGAAGTGACAGGAGGATGACACAGCATTTATCAGGTGGGCAAAGGAAGTGACAGGAGGATGACACAGCATGTATCAGGTGGGCAAAGGAAGTGACAGGAGGATGACACAGCATATATCAGGTGGGCAAAGGAAGTGACAGGAGGATGACACAGCATGTATCAGGTGGGCAAAGGAAGTGACAGGAGGATGACACAGCATATATCAGGTGGGCAAAGGAAGGGACAGGAGGATGACACAGCATGTATCAGGTGGGCAAGGGAAGTGACAGGAGGCTGACACAGCGTATATCAGGTGGGCAAAGGAAGGGACAGGAGGATGACACAGCATGTATCAGGTGGGCAAAGGGCTTCAAGTCCACAGTCAGTCAACTGACAGTTTGTAGTCATGTTCTCAGGGGCTACCGAGTGTATGTCTATTGCTCTGGATTGCTTGTTTTATCATCTGTAAATATATGAGCAAAGTGATTTAGTCGTCGTGTGCGAGTAAGTACCAAGAACCGACGTGGTGGCACCACCGTAGGCCAGTAGGCCGTGTCTTATGGGACAAGCTGCTGGGTGGTCCCGAATTGGACAATAAGTAATGATATAAGCGCGTAGAGTAATAAATAATAATCGACCTCGTACCGAAGATTTATACCCGTATATCCATATACAAGCTATAAGCTGTGAGCATAACAGCTTTGAATAGCTGACCAATGACCAAAACACCAAAACACCAAAACACCAAAAACACCAAAAACACCAAATCACCCAAAACACTCGAAAACAAGTGCATGCACTTAACAGTTATGAGCAGAATAAACAAACGATCACTAAAAAAAAAGAGGATAAATAAGTGATAATTGAAGCCTAAACATGTTTCTGTACTATCTGACTGAGAAACTCGTGTCAACCTGTTCCGTGTGAGTGTTCCCCGGTCTACATCACGTGACCAGATCATCTCAGTGAGGAGGGCCATCAATGCCGACCGACCCTTTCAGTCACACCTTGATCCCCGAGCGCCGCCCGCCTTTCCTCGCTGGAGCCTAGATCAGGCTGCAAACCATTGCTGGTAGAAATAGCTACTTGTCAACAAGTAAATCCTTCACTGTAGCCGTGTTCACATGGGGCAGTTAATTTGATTCATATAAATTGCCTTGCCTAGTTCGACTCACATTTGCCGTGTGAACGCGCGGCTGAGGCGGTTTAGGGCTGAATCGATTCATATAATTCGGATTTTATAAACCACCTAAGGAGGTGGTTTATATGAAGCAAATTTTATGAATCGACTTATATCGCCCGTGTGAACGCAAGCGACTTAGTTGAGGTGGATTAAGGAGGTCACACTATATACTATAATTTGATATATGAACCGGCTAGCTGTGCACAGATATTTATTTCATCATTTATTTTTAGGGTTTCACTGCCCAGCAGAAGTTTTGGCCATTCCAAAACAATACGATTCAGTCGAAACAGATCTAGGTCGAACCCACACTCTCTTGTGTCGACGTCGACTAAGCGAAACTGGCGCTGGTTAGTCTGGACTTGCTCATGTGCTGATATCGATTTCCGGCCCAAGTACTGCCCGTGTGAATGCGCGTCTAAATCGATTTATATAATTCGCCTTGTCTAAATCGATTTAAACTTTTCCGGTGTGAACATGGCTTAAAACTTATGTCGTCATATTCGGTCATGATACTCGTGAATACATCTATTATAGCCCAGTTGAGAACTAACCTTCTTTAAGGCGAGAACAACCCACCCACTACCAGTGTTGATATGACCTTAGATGTTGCTATGACATAAAACAACAACAAACAAGCACAACCCACCCATCCACTACCAGCCCTACCCAACGATCTCTCCCCTCCACACTCCGCCCCCCCCCCCGCCTTACACCACCACCCTCACTCCACTCACCCTCCTTTCCCCACTCCAGCCATTCACCCTCAACTTCCCCACCCTCCCCCCACACTAGACCTTCCCTCCACACCACACCTCCATGCTACTACACTCCCACCCCATCTCCACTACCCACCCCTCACCTGCCCTTCGTCTACACTCCCACCCGTCCTACTCACACCTCCCCCTCCTCCCACTGCCCTCTCCCCTCCCCATCACCTACAATATCATCCCCATCTCAAACCCCACTCAACCCCTACCTTTTATACTATCACTCTCTACGCGACTCCCCCCCACCCCCTCTCCCCTCCCTCCCCCCCACTCCCCCCCCCCAATCTCCTCTACACTACCATCCTCAAACCCCACCCACTCTCCTCCTCTCTCTCTCAACGCCACTCCCCCTCCCCTCCCTCTCTCCCACCACACACTCATCCCTACCCTTTATACTACTACTCTCTACACTCCTGCCCCCTCCCACCCCCTACCCCACCTCCTACCCCTACCCCACACCCTACCCCACCCACCCAGCGTGGACCGTGAGAGAGATGACCATTCTATGTGGGTCTGGTGGGGGTTTGCGGAGATAATGGATTTCGGTGGGTGGGAGTGGGAGTGTGTGTGTGTGGGGGGGGGGGGGGCAGACTGAATGTAGGGGCGGGTCGGGCAGACGATAAACTCTGATTGATACGTGACGTCACGGCGGCGCGAGATGTAGGAATCAATTGGATCGAGCAGAAGTGTTCTCAACCGGCTCGTGATAGGCAGACAGTGAGGGAGGTTGGCAGACAGGCAGACAGGGAGGTAGATAGGCAGACAGTGAGGTAGATAGGCCGACAGGGAGGGAGGCAGACAGGCAGACAGGTAGACATGGAGGTGGATATGCCGATAGGGAGGGAGGGAGGCAGACAGGGGGGTAGCAGGTAGGCAGACAAGAAGACAGGCAGACAAACGGGCGGGGAGAGGGGCAGATATGGAGGCAGACAGATAGGCAGATAGATAGACTGGCAAGCAGTCAAGCACCCAGACTGGCAGGTAGGGTAGGCAAGCGCTGGAATATGTATGTATGTATGTATGTATGTATGTATGTATGTATGTATGTATGTATGTATGTATGTATGTATGTATGTATGTATGTGTGTGTGTATGTGTGTATGTATGTGTGCATGTTTGTGTGTATGTATGTATGTATGTATGTGTGTATGCATTATGTGTGTATGCATGTGTGTATGTGTATGTATGTGTGTATGTATGTATGCATATGCATATGTGTGTATGTGGTGATAACGGTGATATGTATGTACACCTCCTGTGTGTACATAATACTTAATAGCGCACACTGCGCAGATACATGCATATGTATATACACGTGTGTGTATGTATGTAAGTATGTGTATACATGTGTATGTATGTATATACATGTGTGCCTATGTGTGTATGTATGTATGTATGTATGTATACCTATGTGTATATACACGTGTCCCTATGTGTGCACATGCAGATAGATTCAATATGGTGGGTGCCTGTGTATGTAACTTATTGTAAGTGTGTATGTACATAACGCACATTGCGTGGATACATTCAATATGGTGGGTGCCTGTGTATGTAAGTATGTATGTACATAACGCACATTGCGCAGATACATTCAATATGGCGGGTGCCTGTGTATATAAGTATGTATGTACATAACACACATTGCGCAGATACATTCAATATGGCAGGTGCCTGTGTATGTAAGTATGTATGTACATAACACACATTGCACAGATACATTCAATATGGTGGGTGCCTGTGTATGTAAGTATGTATGTACATAACGCACATTGCGCAGATACATTCAATATCGCGGGTTCAACCGGGCCGAACCCGGATCAATGGTTTATTGAGTGAAGACTAAGCCCGCCCTACACCGCCCGACATCAGCCACCGGTCATCCCAGTGAGAGGCGGTCACGTGACCTACTTAACGCGTGGTGTTTGGGGTCCTTTAACCGTGTGTTCACACATCATCTGACAAGCACCCAACTAGGTGATACTGTGACTGAGTCGTAAATAGATCCCGCCAGCTGGAAAGTACACGAATAGAGTGGTTCCAGATTCTGCCGATAGATGTCACTAGCTCAACTGGAGTGGTGTATTACACATGAAACGAGCAGCAGTGAAATTCCAGAAGAAAAATACAACATAGTTGTCTTCTTGTTTTATATATATTAATTTTTTTTACAAGGATAGGAGTTGCGATATGAATATCTGAATATAATCAGGCAATTTATTATTTTTCCATGCATTCTTTACAGAGACATAACATGTGAAATGATAGGCACTCGGGGAATGTACCCGAATAGATTATATTGATATATATATATACATTGCACATATATTTGAGTGCATTGCATATATATTTATATTTTTATATATTATGCATTGCGCATATATTTGAGTACATTGTATATATACTTATATTTTTATATATTATACATTGTACATATATTTGATTACATTGCATATATAGTTATATTTTTATATATTATACATTGCGCATATATTTGAGTACATTGCGTGTATATTTGAGTACATTGTGTGTATATTTGAGTACATTGTGTGTATATTTGAGTACATTGCATGTATATTTGAGTACATTGTGCATATATTTGAGTACATTGCATGTATATTTGAGTACATTGTGCATATATTTGAGTACATTGCACATATATTTGTGTACATTGCGTGTATATTTGGGTACATTGCACATATTTTTGAGTACATTGCGCATATATTTGAGTACATTGCGCATATATTTGAGTGCATTGCACAGATATTTGAGTACATTGCGCATGTATTTGAGTACATTTCGTGAATATTTGAGTACACTGTACGGGTACAGTCTATTCTATTCCAACCCAAATTGGGTTTCTCTATGAGGAGACATTATTGACAACGTCCATATATGTAGGATGACGGCCAATTCGGAGAACAGTAGGTTTTTTTGTGAAGTCACCAACCGTTGAGAGAAAGGGGGAGGAGGGGGAGAGCAAGATCGCTGGACAGGTTTATTTTCGCAAACTTGGAATAATATCAAGCCATCCTGGTGACGTTTGCTCGCAGTAGAGCTAACATTTGAGCTGTTTGTAGACAAAACATGATAAAAGCCTGGACGTGGAGTATGTATGTGTGAGTGAAGGTGGTGGTGGGGAGGGGGGGGGGGTGAGGCAGTGGGGGGGTGGGGGGGGGGGGCAGGGGGATCGGAATGATAGAGTTTTGTAATAATGTTCCTGGTGCAGCTAATATTCGAATTAATATGTTTGTTTGTAGTTGCATAATCCATTTGTCTTAAACTTTAACAAATATATATGTAGATATGTTATATAGATATATTAGGTTGACCATTATGAGGTACTACTTTTATTTGGAGTAATGTTTATGATAATCCACTAACGCAGGAAGGAGATATTCAAAGTGAATATATGAACAGTTCAGGAGCAAAACCACGTAAGCGCCAATCCAGAATTGTAGTTTAAATAAAAGATTTGTACCTAACAAATATATTAATTCTCACTAATTCCACTTTTCATATGAACTCATGGTTATGGAGCAATGAACAAAAGAGAAGGAATATATCAAAGAAAAAGGTTTTTGAGGGTTTCATTCTAATGTTTATCTCCATCTTTGGATTGGTGTTTACGTAGTTTTGCGCCTGAACTCTTCATATGCCAAATAATTTGAAACTACAGCTTGTTTCATTTAATGATGCCTATAGAGCATATTGATTTTTGTATCATCGGCTATTGGATGTCAAACATATGGTCTTTCTGACATATTTCTTTGGAGGAAATCTGCTGCCACCACATAGGCTACTCTTTCCGATAAGCAGCAAGGGGTCTTTTATATGCACTTTTCAACAGACAGGACAGCACATACCATAGCTTTGATGAACCAGTTGTGGACCATTGATTGACCAAATAATGTGAGGGCACACGAATTGAAGCTAATGGCATTGCGCCATTGTTACATTAACTAGGTCAGATTGTTACATTAACTAGGTGAGTGAATGAGTGAGTGAGTGTGAGTGAGTGAGTGAATGAGTGAGTGAATGAGTGAGTGTGTGAGTGAGTCAGTGGGTGTGTGAATGTGTGAGTGTGTGAGAGGAGTGCAGAAAGAATGGGTCATTATGCAATGTTCGATGGTGGTCAAACGGTTAAGACACTTGCCCCGGAATAGCAGAATTGGCCAGCACTGGGTTATTGCTCGACCACTCAGATGACGCCACGCCGAAGGGTGACCTACTTCAACTTCAAGTCGATAGGATGTGTTCTCGAATAGTTCACGGTGGTCGATTGACCAAGCATCAGAGAAGAAAAGGGGTCAAGGTCATCTGACCCATTAACCTACATTCCGGGTCCTTTCTTCCTCTTTCCCGTCTTCTCTTTCAATTTCTTGCTTTCTCTGGCCTCTCTCTCTTTCACTTTCTCTCCTAAGGTCTCTTGCTCTCGCTATCTTTGCACCACTAACTTTCTCTTTCTCCAACTTGAACTTGAACTTGAAAAGATTTGATACTGTTGGTTTTATTTATCATATACCACTTGTGATTTTACCACAGTTGTAAGCTCTTTTGGCATTCATTTCTGTTCTCTATTTTACCTGTTTGAAATGTATTTATTTAATTCAGATATGTCTAACCACTGTGTGACCCCCAATAACCGATGTCTATTTTTTGTGCTGGCTGGTCGTTAAACAAACAAATAAACAAATTATTAGTTATTAAGACACAAGACACAGTAGTTGGATTGAGTAGCACTCTGGCTGGCCCCTAACACTAACAGACTTACCCCTTTATTAAAAAAAAGAAGTTTTAAGCTAGATATTATAGGCAAGTGGCCGATATACCTACACGATCTTTGCGGGTGGGTGTGGGTGTGGGGGGTCGGGGGAGGGGGGGGGGGGTCGCGGGGGTCGTGACTCCCACCCCGCCCAGTAGCAACCAATCAGCGGCCGGTCCGTCAGTCACTGCCAGCGAGCACCGCCCAGCGTGCAGGCTTGGGGCTTGCGGGTTCGAATCCAACGAAGCGAATATAGTTTATAAGACAATAGTACATAATTATAATATTTGTATAAATGCTTTATGCTCCACAACAGCATTCTCTGACTAAACGCTGTGACTTCCCCTGCGAAAGATCGAGCGTTCGAATCCCGCCAGATCCAAAACAATGGCTTACATATTAAATGATACTTGTCGCCACATAGCCTGACATTGCACGAGTCCCCGCACAGGAAGCCTGCGCTGTACCAATTCGGCCACCACGCCCAGTGGGCGGGCAGGAGGGGCAGGCAGAAGGGGTGGGTAGGAGGGGCGAGCAGGAGGGGCGGGCAGGAGGGGCGGGCAGTAGGGGCGGGCTGTTGATCGACCCGGCGGTGAAACTGCTGCTCAGTGTCGTAGGGTATCAATGCTGTAACTTGCGTTTTGCGAAAACATACAAATAAATTTGTCAACGCGCCCACCTCCTTCCACCCCCCCCCCCCTCCATAGCCGAGGGGTGAGTGCGCATGCGTACAGCCGTGACTGGGGTCACTTGCGCTTTGACAGACGCGGTGCGCGCCCCTCTCATTACCGAGTGCAGAGTGTCGTCTGCGCGGACGGCACTCAGTCAGATTCCCATTTGTTATTCAATCTTTGAAGGTGATTTTTAGTTATTGCCACCAGCAGCAATAAACTCCTGGCTGCCCTCCCCCCACCCCCACCCCCACCCCCACCCCCCCCCACACATATTCCTACCCAGGAGCTCCCCATCTCCCCCCTCCACACAGATAAACCCTCTCTTGCCATCACTGATGCCCACTCACTCCCCTCTGAACCAGACAGGATGGCCGAATGAGTTAGAGCGTTCGTCTCCCGTGCTGGTAGGTCGTGGGGTCGTGGGGTCGAACCCTGGTCGAGTCAAACCAATGACTTTAAAAATTGGTACTTGCCGCTTCCTAGCCAGGTGCTTGGCATTATTAGGATAAGACTAGGAGTGGTGTGCTGAGTGTCAGGATAATGTGACTGAGTGGGATATCAGGTCATGGTGCTGGTGGCCTGGTTTCCCAGTGGGACAGCACTATAAAGTCGACTTGAGTGCACACTGTCAGAAGTCGGTACCTGTCCTGATATGACCTTAGATGTTGCTAGGACGTAAAACAACAACAAACAAACAAAAAACAAACCCCTCTGAACTCTACCTTTCCCACAACCTTCGCTCTCCACCTCCACCTCCCCCACTGACACAGTTAGCCTCTCTCCATAACCCCCTCCCCCTTCCGCCTTCCCCCGTATCCCAGCCCCCCCCCCCCCCAGCCCGCCGTCTCCTCCCCCCAGCCCATCCTCTCTCCTCACCGATGGCGTTACCCTCTCTCCACAAACTCCCCCTCTCTCCCCTCCCGCCCTTCCTGCCCCTCCTGCCCCTCCCGACCCGACCGCCCCTCCTTCCCCTCCTTTTCCTCCATCCCCTTCTTCCCCTCCCTCCTTCCCCTCCCTCCTCTCCCTCCCTCCTTCCCGCCCCCCCCCCACGCCCCTCCCGCCCTCCTCCCCGCCCTCCGCCCTCCCTTCCCTTCCCGCCCCTCCCACCCCTCCTCCCCCTCATGCCCCTCCCGCTCCTCTTCCCCTCCCTTCCCCTTCCGCCTCTTGTTCCCCTCCGCCCCTTCCTCCCCCTCCGCCCCTCCCGCCCTCCTTCCCTCCTCCCCCCCCCCGCCCCTTCCCCCCCCCCCCCTCCCGCCCCTCCCGCCCTCCCTCGTCTCCTGCCCCTCACAGCGCCCCCTGCAGGCATGTGCATAAAACACACACGTGTTTGTGTAAGGCAAGTCGAGGAGGTTTGTGTTGGGTATGCCGAGACTTGATACATCACGTGTTTCCTTTGCGTGGCATATGTTACTAACAAAAACACTGTTCGACTGGTTAGTTGTTGGAGTTTTACGTCCTGTAACATCTAAGGTCTTATCAAGACCAGGTACCGACTTCTGACAGTGCACACTCATGGTGACTTTATAGTGCTGCCCCTCTGGGAGATTAGGCCGCCAGCACCATGACCTGATATCCCACCACAGCAACCACAGACTAATGCGGGAGGTCGGCGGGACCACGTGGTCCTTAGCCGATGCCGTATTGGCCACTCGTGGCTTACACATGCTTTTCTGCTCAAGGGGGAACCTCCCCCTGAATGTATTGGGTGTCAGTCCCCGCTGACACTCAAACACATTTGACTAAGTTACGTTGATTGTTTGGCCCTGCGCCAACAGTTCTACACTGCAGACAGTATGCATGACCTTTTTACTAAGGTAAAACAGGAAAACATTTTAGCATTTTTGAGGGTAGCTGGACTGTACCACCTCATATAGTTTACTAAATAGATTCTATCAATTATTAATAAAACTTTTCTTTTTCTATGGAAATTTGTTTCTCTTGACAACAAATATATGATTGTGAGCTTTCTAATTTAATGAGTGTCTCATCATCATCGTCATGCTGTCGGTCACGATGCGACAAAGACTGCTTTCATTACTTGACTGCCGCTCTCCATTTTGCTCTCTGCTGTGAGAGTTGCGTCCATGAGTCGGTCTTAATGTCTCTCAGCTTCAGGTTTCTCTTGATGGTATCCCTGAACCGGAGACAGGGGCGCCCTCTCTTTCTGTAACCAGAAGGCAGTTGAGAATAGAGGATCTACTTTGGTAGCCTGAGTGTCTATTGGCACATAATTGATTGTCTGCTTTTGCATGTAAAAGCGATGGTTTGAACAAAAAACAAACATTTCTCGACGTGAATATGGCCTATGCTGTCGACACGGCGTAAAGCAACCACCAATCAATCAATCAATCGATATCCCACTCAGTCACATTATCCTGACACTGAGCCAACCAGTCCTTGCCCTATCCTAATAATGCCGAACGCCAGTCTAGGAAGAGCCAAGTATACATTTTGAAGTCATTGGTTTGACCCAGGGATTCGAATCCCACAACCTACCAAACCGAGCGTCGGACGCTCAACTCATTCGGCCATCCCGCTTGTGTTATTCATGTGAATAAGCAAAAATCAAGACACGGCAGCAATTAATGTAGTCTGCCAATCAATCAGCACAATTATTCTTTAAAAAAAAGATATTTTGGCGACCTCCTTATGGGCGTGTGTGTTGATGTGTGTCAAACATGCAAGCAGCTTCTACCAAGTCCTGGTTAGCAAGCTCTGCTACAGCTCTGTGATTGAATTAGCTGAATACAAATGTTGTAATACTGTTTGGAGTTGGGAGACAGGCACAGACAACAAAATGACAATATTGTATTTGGATATTTGTCACCTGCTTTCAAATCGGAATTTGTGTGAGATTGTAGAACGGGCTTCTTTTTTGTTTTTAATATAAAAAAAATGTATGTAAGGGAAGTTTAGTATAAGTGTTTTATTTGGGGGGGGTTCTTTTTGGGAGGGGGGGATGGTTTATTTATCCTATCCATAAGGAGTAAGCCGTGGTGTTTATTCTATGTGGTGGAGTGGTTAGAGTGTCTGACTATGTTCTAGGTCAGACTCCTAATCTGAAGGTCAGTGGTTCAATTCCCCATGCACCTCTGCCAATTTGGATTTTCTCCACTGCGCATAACTTACGGCATCATCAAAGGCCAGTTGGTCTCATGCCATGTCTATGTGGTGTGGGAGGTTAAAAATCACTTGGGTCAGTAAAAGTGTAGGCTCGGGCTTTCTATCGACAAACTGTCTAATGGTGAAAACAAGTCTATTCTGACTTATCCACGATAGGCAGTATAAATCTTCGAGAGAGAAATTGTGGCTTATTTTCATTGCTGAACAGCAATAGTTTCACTTGTCATCTTAGCTATACATCTTTTGTTCTTTTTCTTTTTGTGTGATGGTAGTTAGTAATCAGTCTATACGTCACATTGCGTGTGTGGGGGGGTCCTTTTATTATATGACATTCGATGTTGCCAGGACAGAGAACCCCAATCAATCGAGGTGAGGGATAATGTAGAGGGTAAGGGGGGGGGGGGGGGGTCGCGAAAAGAACTGATGTACACGTGACCTACTTTATGCGCGTCTCCCGAGTGAAATAGGCCAAACAAAATCAAGGCAGTTAAGGCCACACACACAAAAAAAAGATACACTTTTCACATTCATCGCCGCATTCATTTGAATGGTGCCCAATCTATTTTATAACACAAAGTTTGAAGATAGTCTAATTTTTAACAAATCTTGCTACATCGAATTTCAATGCCCAATTGAATATTGCAGCCCTCCAAATTCCTTTGAACCAAGCAATATTACTTGAGAAACACTTGCTATCCGCACCGCACTTCGTCCACACCTCTCTGTATCTCCTCTCTGCTGGCCTTGCCCCTCCTTGATTATGTCTGAAAAGAGTTCCAGGAGGGGGAGCCTGCCAGCATTTCACTTTCTACTCTTACTGTGTTGTGTCTCTGGCTCGCCGGCAGGTCACCATATAGCAAAGAGACATGGACCTTTGACTCAACTCTCCTTATTTCTCTTTCCTAGACTCTACCCTTTTTTTTCTCCCGGGCTTACTTCTCACCCTGATCAAGGGAGTTGTTTGCCTGTGTCGGCCCCTGTACCTTATCGTTTCTCTCGCTTTGTTCTTGTTGCTGGAACCTGCTGAACTCGCCTTTACCCACCCCTTCCTCCTTAAGCCTTACTGCTATTACTGGATACGCGTGCTCTGCTACCGCCGCACCAGAGGGATTCGGGGCCGACCCAATGATTCTTCGTTTGATTGTTGTAAAGACATCCCCAGCTTCTACAACCATCCCACCTGAAGATTAAATCTTCAACCATAGATTGGACCGATTTATCGGGGCCTTTCTATATTGCTGCAGTTCTGCAGCTGGTAACCGTCATAAGGTTATGAACACCCCCATAAGCTGAGCTTGATAAACAATTGTGCTTTCTGTTTGGCCTAATCCCTTTCTTCTCTTTAAATTTCCCCCATGGCCATGCATCATCTGTCACTAGATCTCAGATAAGAATTAAGCAGTTTCTGCCGCCCACGCCATTTAGCCTGCACTGGATCTCCCCAGAGGTTTTTGTTATTTTGTTTCAGTCTTTCCCGATAGTCGATGGTGCATAGACGTCTACGCAGGGTGCAGAAGACAACAAAAATATCCACACCATTTAAAAAAATAGAAGCTTGCGATATGCAAATCCTGTTACTTTCACCAGAATCTATTATTTGATTTGTTCCGCTCTCACTGCTAGTCGCATCTGTGGTCCTATCAATCAGGTGAGTTCCGACTTGTGGCAGGAGGCTTTATAGTGCTGCCCCGCTGGGCTGCCCATATCGCCATGGCTCCGATATGACACTCTTTATTTTGACAGTACCCAAGTAATACAAGGCACTAGATGAAATACAAACAAATTCCAAATGTGTAAAGGCTCGGTCACATAGCCGTTAGTGGACGTAGGTGAACGTAGGTGAACGTAGGTGAACGTAGTGGAGGCTAATGTGGGTCAAACATGGTGTAAGAACATTAAACTACATTGAAATATGTTACGGTATGGCAGGTTTTGGTATGGATAAATACGTTATGGTATGGATAAATACACTATGGTACGGATGCCGGTACGTTCAACTATGTTCAACTACATTAGCCTCCACTACGTTCACCTACATCCACTATGTGACCAGGGCTTCGTCCAAGTTTGCTAGAGTATGCTAGAGCATGCTAGAGTGTGCTATAGTATGCTAGAGTATGCTAGAGTATGCTAGAGTACGCTAGAATAAGCTAGAGTATGCTATAATATGCTATGGTACGCTAGAGTATGCTATAGTATGCTAAAGTACGCTAGATTATGCTAGAGTATGCTAGAGTATGATAGAGTATGATAGAGTATGATAGCGTACGTTAGCATCACGGATGCAAATTCAGCCTCTAACGTACTGCTCTTTTGAACATGTCCAAAAATTTAATCACGGCTCACCCACGTTATTACCAAGTTAACATCACGGACAATTATAGATGCCGGTACGTTCAACTACGTCCAACTACATTAGTCTCCACTACATCCAACTACATCCACTAACGTGTATGTGACCGGGGCATAAGTCTTTGCTATGGCTAGGCTGGAGGGGATTGCCCCCATGAGTTCCTACATAGGAAGCAGATGTTCTAACCGCTAGTCCATCCTATCAGATTACAATGTGACTGATATAACAAGGTAATGGAGGAAGTCAGTCTGCTCTGTCTGTAAGATACCCCACATGGTTACATACACTGCTACCGGACGCGATGGCCGAATCGGTAGAGCGCAGGCTTTCCAATCGGAAGGTCGGGAATTCGATTCCCAATCGTGTCAAAGCAATGACTTACAAAATGAATCCTTGTCGCTACCTAGCCTGGTGCGCGGCATTAATAGGATAGGGCAAGGAATGATTGGTTCGGTGTCAGGATAATGCGACTGAGTGGGATACCAGGTCATGTGGCCTGGTGTCCCAGTGGGGCAACACTATAAAGTGTGCACTGTCACAAGTCGGTGCACATCGTGATATGACCTTAGATGTTGCCAGGACATAAAACTCCAACAAACAACAACCACCCACTGTACCCCCCCCCCCCTCCCTTGTTTCCATTCAGCGGGAATCAAGTATCCAAGGTCGTTCCCCCACAGCTGGAGGTTAATACGATCCGTATGAAGCGCGAAGTATTGTACAGTTAGCCAAAGAAAGGTCAGAGCAACGCAGCCCGTTGTCATTGTCTGCTCTGCATGCTGCAGTCATAACACGATAAGTATTGATTATGTGTGGTTGTATTTTGTTGTGTTACATTCGTTCATTACAGTTGCATACTGTCATCGTGGGGGTGATGAAAATGGGAAATATTGTGCCTAGAGCGGGACTCGAACCCACACCTCTTTGCATTCCGGGCCAGTGTGTTAACCATTAGACCACCTAGGCTCCCTGATGTCACCACAGTCCCCTTACCTACCTGTATGTGCGGCTCCTTGCCTGAGGCTAGTGAGAGGTCAGTGCAGACCACTACAGTCTGATGATTTAGAATTTCTGTCATTTTGTTAAAGTTAAATATATATTAGGTTAAGCTAAGATTCCTTACAGGCGGTATGCGGGATGCGGCATGCGGTATGCGGTATGTGAATGGGAGGATTCCTTCTATGCGGTATGCGAACCCGTAACCCCACCACCACCACTACCATATGTTTCCCCTCTGCACCCTTGTGTGTGAACGTTCCGTAATGCTCAGTCGCCTCTCCTCGTCTAAAACTAATGGACAAGTGCGACTGATGTTTCTATTCGCATACCGCGTGCCGCATGCCGCACCGATCGCTACAGGGACCAATCGAGTTGCCGCATTCGCATTCGCATTCGCATTCGGACGTAAGGAATCACCCCCATTGACTTAGAGGCTGTCCGATTGTTGCCGCATTCGCATACCGCATACCACGTGTAAGGAATCTTAGCTTAAATCAATATAATCCACCTTACTTTACTTCGAAGTAACTTGCATTATAATTGCCAATTTAATATATTTATCTCAGAAAAAATGACAGACGGTCAAAACCATCGGACTATCATGCAATGTTAAGTCATTTGTTTGACTCGGCCAGGGTTCGAACACCAGGACCTGCTAAATGGGAAGCGGGTGCTGCAACTCAGTAGGCTATCAGTCTGGATTACTATTAACGGGATATCGGGGTTTTGAGGATGGATTGCCATCGGGCGGGTGTGTTGATTTCTGAGTTGCCATGGCTACGGATTGTCACCAGTAGTAGATCTCGCTTCATTACCAGACTCCCAGCTGTCCTTGTGAATGTTTGTTTGTTGTTGTTTTACATCCTAGCAACATCTAAGGTCATATCAGGACGGGTACTGACTTATGACAGTGTGCACTCATGGCAACTTTATAGTGCTGTCCTACTGGGAAACCAGGCCGCCGGCACCATGACCTGGTATCCCACTCAGTCACATTATCCTGACACTGAGCACACCAGTCCTTGCCCTGTCCTAATAATGCTGAGTGCCTGGATAGGAAGCGACAAGTTTCAATTTTCAAGTCATTGGTTTGACTCGACCAGGGTTCGAACCCACGACCCCACGATCTACCAGCACGGGAGACGGACGCTCTAACTCATTCGGCCATCCCGTCTGGTCCCTTGTGAATGTAGATCAACATCCGGGTGCCATGACGATACGTCACAGTCAGTTTCCAGGAGAAGGAGAGTGTGGGTCATGTAGCTGTGAGGCGTGGGTCATGCAGCTGTTAGACGTGGGTCATGTAGCTGTGAGGTGTGGGTCATGTAGCTGTTAGATGTGGGACATGCAGATGTTAGATATGGATCATGCAGATGTTAGATGTGGGTCATGCAGCTGTTAGACGTGGGTCATGTAGCTGTTAGATGTGGGTCATGCAGATGTTAGATGTGGGTCATGCAGATGTTAGATGTGGGTCATGCAGCTGTTAGATGTGGGTCATGTAGATGTTAGATGTGGGTCATGCAGATGTTAGATGTGGGTCATGCGACTGTGAGTTGTGGGTCATGCATTGATGGATGTGTGGGTGCGCGTGGTTATGGGAGTGCGGGTGTATGTGTGGGTGTATGTGTGGGTGTATGTGTGGGTGCGTGTGGGTGTATGTGTGTGTTTGGGTATGGGGTGCGCACGCGCACGTTATGTGTGTGTCAGGGTGCGTGGGGTGGGTGGGGGGTCCCTCTGGGAACATGATAGCAGTCCCACCCACCCCCTATCTCAGCATGAAATGTGCTGGCTAACGTGGATCCAATCGATACCAGCAAGCCCCACCCAGAGCACGCACTATACCGCTTGTGTCCCCACCACCCACCTCCCCCACACCGCCCCCACACCCCCACTCCAGTCTCCTCCAGCAGTGCCCTCCAGTTAACCCAGTTACTCAGCTGCAGATAAGGTTGTCCAACCCCAACCCCCCAACCCCCACCCACACACACACCCTAGCCAACCCCCCAACCCCCACCCGCCCACACCCCTCCCCTACCCCCTCCCCTACCCCCTCCCCCACACCCACACCCTACACCCCACACCCACACCACACTCCCCACACCCACACCACAACCACCGTTATTACCCTATCGTGTGTCCTACCAGCCGATTCCATAATGCATTGCGCCGTGCCCTATAATTGGACACTTCCGGTCTGGTAGTTTCAGGCTTAAGAGTTTCTCTCTTATTTTTGTTATATATCTTTGTTTGGGTTTTACGCCCTGGCAACATCTAAGGTCGAACCAGGATGGGTTTATTATTATTATTATATATATATATGATGTATACGCATTATTCAAGTATAATTAAACAAGCTTTCGCTCCTTATTATTATCCTAAGTAATCTACTTTACTGCTCTTACTTTTCGATTGTTCATTGACTATGCAACCGGCCCGATTGTGGCGCCCCCTGTATGCAAATGCGGTAACTTGTCTGGCCACACTCAGTCACTCTGACTGTAATTTTTTTAGATATAATTGTCTATCAGAGGTGATAAAAATCCCTAAATATATATGTATATGTATATATAAATTCTTAAATTTTGTATGAGCCTACCTATCCTCAGAAAATGCTCATTGGATAGGTGGCCAGGGGCCGCCTCTCGGTCCTTTGACCTCGGTAACTCCGGCTCCCCATATTTACCCTGCGACTAGAACCAAAAGGCTTTGATCTTAGCCGAAAGGCCAAGAAGCGATCCTTAAATATGCCTGGGTATAAGTAACAAGATTATTGGTGAGGTACAAAGTGTCTTGGTTTGGTTTGAGCTGGTTTCCTAGTCTGATGGTATTCCCTAAGTACATACTCCAGAATAGAGTCTGTATTGACTATGCACAATCTTTTGCTCCAGGGTCCAAGGTCAGTTGGAAGTGCCCTCCTTGAGGGCATTGGGCAAAGCATTATGGGATTGATTGAAATGCAGCTTGGCTACTATCACTATCTCCCCGCCAGAGGCTATACTCCTGTCCGCAATAGCACTACACTTCCATTGGACAGATGCCTAACACACAGTCAGCACCACAAACACCAGGGTAACCACGGCTATCACTACCATTACATCAACGTACATGGCAACCACGGCTATCACTACCATTACATCAACATACACAGCACCACAAACACCAAGGTAACCACAGTAACCATGGCTAGCACTACAATTACGTCAACGTACACAGCACCACAAACACCATGGTAACCATGGCTATCACTACCATTACATCAACGTACATGGCAACCATGGCTATCACTACCATTACATCAATGTACACAGCACCACAAACACCAAGGTAACCACGGCTAACACTACAATTACATCAATGTACACAGCACCACAAACACCATGGTAACCATGGTAACCATGGCTAGCACTACCATTACATCAACATACATGGCAACCATGGCTATCACTACCATTACATCAATGTACACAGCACCACAAACACCAAGGTAACCACAGTAACCATGGCTAGCACTACAATTATGTCAACGTACACACACCACAAACACCATGGTAACCATGGAACCATGGCTACACTACCATTACATCAATGTACACACACCACAAACACCAGGTAACCACAGGGCTAACACTACAATTACATCAATGTACACAGCACCACAAACACCATGGTAACCATGGTAACCATGGCTAGCACTACCATTACATCAACGTACATGGCAACCATGGCTATCACTACCATTACATCAATGTACACAGCACCACAAACACCAAGGTAACCACAGTAACCATGGCTAGCACTACAATTATGTCAATGTACACAGCACCACAAACACCATGGTAACCATGGTAACCATGGCTAGCACTACCATTACATCAATGTACACATCACCACAAACACCATGGTAACCACAGCAACCACGGATATCACTACCATTACATCAATGTACACAGCACCACAAACACCACGGCTATCACTACCATTACATCAGCGTACATGGCAACCAGACTATCACTACCATTACATCAACATACACAGCACCACCAACACCATGGTAACCATGGTAACCATGGCTAGCACTACCATTACATCAACGTTCACAGCATCACAAACACCAGGGTAACCATGACAACCACGGCTATCACTACCATTACATCAACGTACACGGCAACCACGCCTAGCACTACCATTACATCACTGTACACATACCACAAACACCAGGGTAACCATGGCAACAACCGCTAGCACTACCATTACATCAATGTACACAGCACCACAAACACCAGGGTAACCACGCAACCACATCTAGCACTACCATTTCATCAACATACCCAGTACCACAAACACCAGGGTAACCACACAACCATGGCTAGCACCACCATTACATCAACGTACACATCACCACAAACGCCAGGGTAACCACAGCAACCACAGGTAGCACTACGATTACCTTAAGGTACCCAGCACCACAAACACCAGAGTAACCATGGCAACCATGGCTTGCATTACCATTACATCAACATACACAGCACCACAAACACCATGGTAACCATGGCTAGCACTACCATTAGATCAAAGTACACAGACCACAAACACCATGGTAACCACAGCTAGCACTACCATTACATCAACATACACAGCACCACAAACACCATGGTAACCACAGCTAGCACTACCATTACATCAACGTACACAGCACCACAAACACCATGGTAACCATGGTAACCATGGCTAGCACTACCATTACATAAACGTACACAGCACCACAAACACCATGGTAACCACGGCTAGCACTACCTTTAGATCAAAGTACACACACCACAAACACCATGGTAACCACAGCTAGCACTACCATTACATCAACATGCACAGCACCACAAACACCATGGTAACCATGTTAACCACAACTAGCACTCAATCAATCAATAGTTCCATCCTCTAGTCGAGGGTTGGATGCAATGGCTCTCCACTTGTCCCGATGTTGTGCTTTTCTGATAGACTGTGAATAATTCAAGCCTGTCCACTGTGAAATATTTGTAAACCATGATGTTCTTGGTCTCCCTCTCCCTCTGCTGCCATTCACCTTCCCTTCCAACAATGTACGGTATATTGAACTCTGACGAATGATGTGGCCAAAATAAATAAGTTTCTTTGTCTGTATAGTGGCAAACAAGCTTTTCTTATTTTTAATTTTTCTGAGAACTTCTTTGTTGGTGATCTTCTTTGTCCATGATATTTTCATCATCCTTCGATAAGTCCACATCTCAAATGCTGCTAAACGTTTGTACATTTTCTTAGAGATTGTCCATGTCTCTGCCCCATACATTAGAGTAGACCACACATAACACTGAAGAATACGCTTCCTTGTTTGTATTAATATCTTACTTGATGTTAACACTCTATACATTTTGGAGAATGTTGTTCGGGCTATTGTTATCCTTCTTTTAATTTCTTCCTCACATCTCCCATCATTTGTAATCTTTTGTCCGAGATATATGAATTCGGATACTTGTTCTATGTTTGTGCCATCTATGGTTATATTGACATTTGGTGTATCTGTCTTTTTACTTATAACCATTGTTTTGGTCTTCCTGGCAACTAGCACTACCATTACACAAATGTACCCAGTACCACAAACACCATGGTAACCATGGTAACCATGGCTAGCACTACCATTACATAAACGTACCAGGCACACAAACCATGGGTAACACGGCTAGCACTACCATTAGATCAAAGTACACACACCACAAACACCATGGTAACCACAGCTAGCACTACCATTACATCAACATACACAGCACCACAAACACCATGGTAACCACAGCTAGCACTACCATTACATCAACGTACACAGCACCACAAACACCATGGTAACCATGTTAACCACAACTAGCACTACCATTACATAAACATACACAGCACCACAAACAACATGGTAACCACGGCTAGCACTACCATTACATCAATGTACACCGAGATGTCCAATTGTCTAACACTCGGTTGGATTGGTAGAGGATGAGTGCAGGAGAGAGGGTGGAAGGAGGAGGGGAGGGAATGGCGAGAGGGGGGGGGGGAGGGAATTGCGGGAGACGGGAGGGAGGAGGGAGAGGAGTAAAGGGGAGGGTGGGAGGGAGGGTGGGAGGGAGCGAACCGGAAGTGGGGTGATGAGGCATTCATTGTGGAGTGTCTGACGCTTTGAGACGCCCGACGCTGTAGAATACAAGGGTGAATGAGTGTGTTCTGTGTGCGCATGCGCGCGCGCCTGTGTGTGTGTGCGTGTGCGCATGTGCGTGTGAGTTAGATAGGTTGGGGTTCTGACTCGGCGAACAGTCATCGTCATCGAGGGTTTGCTGCAGCTTGTGACAGGGCATGGGGGTTTTGCGTCCTAGCAACATCTCAGGTGGGGTACCGACTTGTAACTGAGCATGCTCCTGGTGGTTTAATACTAGTACAGTATAACCCCGTTAAACCAAGCTCGGTTCGGTGGCCCGTAAAAAGTGTGGATTAACCGATCGTTTGGTTTAACCGAGCTTGGTTGAACGGGGTTATACTGTATACATAAAAAAACAATAATCAAAGTGTCCACATACCTTGTATATTACATGTGCAATACACGCTAACTCAAAGTCAAAGCCCAAGCTCAGTTAAACCAATGATCGGTTAATCTAAACAAATTTCTAGGGTCCCTTCAAGTTTGGTTTAACGGGGTTATACTATAATGTTGGCTTGTGCCGAAACGAAAACATTTTAGTGTCCATAGAATTTTGAGATCATTTTTATCCTATTAAGTATGTAAAAGATTGCTGGGCCTGGATGTGCTTCCTTCTCCCTAGCCCATGACTATCCGAGGCTTCTACCTCGGGAAGACAACAGTTATCCATCATCTGTACCCAGGTAAGATTCATATAACTATACTATATATATATATATATAATATATATATATATATAATATATTATATATGGTTTGTATTCCTTTCTGTCAGCAGAAAGGAATACAAACCAAGAGCAGAGATAAAAGTTAATGGTGTAATCTTGGAGCAGGTAGAGTCATTTGTGTATCTGGGCCATTTAATAACTAGTGCTGGCGGATGTGAGAGAGAGATTAAACGGAGAATAAACATTGCCAAAACAACATTTCTAAAGATGCAGAAAGTACTAACATCTAGAGACATAAATATAAAAACAAGACTCCGACTGCTAAAATGCTATGTGTGGTCTACACTTTTATATTGCTGCGAGACATGGACTTTGAAGAAAGCAATAACAACAAAGCTCGAGGCATTTGAAATGTGGCAATACAGAAGAATGTTAAAAATTCCATGGACAGCAATGATAAGCAACGTGGAGGTCCTAACAAGAATGAAAATAAAGAGACAGATAATACAAACGATCAAAAACAGACAAATTAAATACTTTGGCCACATGATACAACACCAGGAATCACAAAGAAGAAAACTGGAAGGGAAGATAGAAGGGAAAAGACCAAGAGGGAGAAGGAGAACAACATGGATGGACAACATCACTGAGTGGACAGCAATGAGCTATGCGGAAGGCGTGAGAGGAACGAATGACAGGAAGAGATGGAGGTCCATTGCAGTCAACCTTCTTCGAGAAGACGGCACCCATTGATTGATTGATATATATATAAACACTAACATCACCCAGACACTGACAGAACACCTATTATATATATATATAATAGGTGTTTTTCCTTTGTCAGTACATCGAAAAGTTTATCCATGCACCCTCCTTAAGACTCTCACTGCTATATTGTCGATTGTCGTCTGCTCTTGCCAAAGTCGTCTGCTTTTAATATTCGTCACCGACAATTCAAGAACCATTTCACTTGCGAAATTTCTCTTCAAACAAATGCCAGTTAACTGTCTCCAAGTGCCATCTTCACTGTCCTGTTGACACGGGTCGCCAAATTAGAGAAGCGACCTCAAACATGAGTCCAATATTTGGAATAAACTGCCAGCTGCAACACAAAATGCAGAAAACATACCGGTGTTTATGAAACTACTAAAAATATAATGTAACGTAGAAAAACAGATGATGTTTAAATGGACTAACACAAAGTATAGTAAAAGCTGGATTTTTTACTGGTTGCATTCTACAAACAATCACAAGCCATAAACAAGAAGCAAGAAAACCAAAGTTATTACTAAAACAAAATTCAAAACATTTGATTAGTGTTGCCCAGCAGTGAAAACAAGTGTTATCACAATTATCCATTAAGCTGCTGTCACACCTCGCCGGATTGAGCAACGGACAGAATTGTCTAGTCCGGGCGTCAAAATGTATTAAAATGTGTCAAAATGTTGCGATATCGTGTCAAAGGTCGCTGGATGAACGGACATGAAACGGACATGAACGGATAACCAACGGACGGTAAGCAGACTAAACGCACTCAAACGGACAACACCCGTAGACGTCAGTCTGGCGGCATCCGTTCCTACTTTGTGCGTGTTCAAAACTTGTACGGACACAAAATGGACTTTGTTCGGTTTCTGTCTGTTTCCCCCAATCCGGTGAGGTGTGACAGGGCCTTTATGAACAGGGTAAATAGATTCATCACAAAAACAAACAAAAAAACAACAACAAAAACATTTAACCTTGAAAGGGTTACTGCCCCATCTCGATCCCTCCGAGCATGCACGGTATTATGGACAGGGCACTTAATTTGTTGGAAGGAGCCTTCACTTTGTGCTTGTCAGATGGCATTGCCTTTATTGGCTGCCTGTGTGGGCCCCTTTCCTGATTGGACAAAAGAAAACACCTAAATAAAATAAGGTACTTCAACATTCGTTACTTCACTTAAAAAGGCACTTCTGTGTGATTTCTGTGATTTCAGAAAAGAAATTGTATACACCCCCCCAAGTGTATTTAGATATAGCCATATATATATATATATATATATATATATATATATATATATATATATATATATCTTCATCTTCATCTCCCCCAGTCTCTCTCCCTCTCTTCCTCTTCTCCCCTATCTCTCTTTCTCTCCCTCTCTCCCTCTTTCCCTCTCCCTCTCTCCCTAACCCCCCACCCCCACCCCCACCAGGAGGGTGTAGTTATGAAACACTGCCCTCCCACCTGGGAACAATGTCCGCGGTTAAAACAAGTAATGGAACTAAGGCACAGCCATCTTCTTTCTTCCCAAGTCGCTGCTGTCGTATTTTTAGACTGGTCCCTAATCGTTGAGGGATCCTGCGCTTTTATCAGCACACTTAAAATAAGTGAGGCACTGTGGAGCCTCTCAGGGGTTGGTGGAGCTGGTGACACTGTGGGCAGCCCAGTCCTGTCTGTTATCGATAGTCAGTGAGCTTAATGTGCTGGGCGGAAAAACACTCAGGACATAACCTGACATACTGGCACACACACACAGATACACCAACTAGACATACACACACAGACACATATACTAACATACTGGCACGCACTGACAGATACACCAACTAGACATGCATACACGAACACATAGACTAACATACTGGCACACACTGACAGATGCAACAACTAGACATACACACACAGACACATAAACTAACATACTGGCACACACTGACATATACACCAACTAGACATACACACACAGACACATAAACTAGCATACTGGCACGCACAGACAGATACACCAACTAGACAAACATACTGGCACCAACTAGACATACACACACGGAAACATAAACTAACATACTGACATGCACTGATAGATACACCAACTAGACATACACACACGCACACATAAACTAACATACAGGCACACACTGACAGATACACCAACTAGACAAACACACACAGACACATTAACTAACATACTCGCACATACTGATAGATACACCAACTAGACATACACACACGGACACATAAACTAACATACTGGCACACACAGACAGATACACCAACTAGACATACACACACAGACACATAAACTAACATACTGACACACACTGACATATACACCAACTAGACATACACACACAGACACCTAAACTAACATACTGGCACGCACTGACAGATACACCAACTAGACATACACACACGGACACATAAACTAGCATACTGGCACACACTCACACATACACCAACTAGACATACACACACGGACACATAAGCTAACATACTGACATACACACATATACACCAACTAGACATACACACACATACATATATACTAACATACTGGCACACACTGAAAGATACACCAACTAGACATACACACACGGACACATAAACTAACATACTGGCCACCACATACAGATACACCAACTAGACATACACACACAGACACATAAACTAACATACTGACACACACTGACATATACACCAACTAGACATACACACACGGACACATAAACTAACATACTGGCACACACTGACAGATACACCAACTAGACATACACACACGGACACGTAAACTAACATACTGGCACAGACACAGATACACCAACTAGACATACCCACACAGACACATAAACTAACATACTGACACACACACAGATACACCAACTAGACATACCCACACGGACACATAAACTAACATACTGACACACACTGACATATACACCAACTAGACATACACACATGGACACATAAACTAACATACTGGCACACACTGACAGATACACCAACTAGACATACACACACAGACACATAAACTAACATACTGACACACACAGATACACCAACTAGACATACACACACAGACACATAAACTAACATACTGGAACGCACTCACAGATACACCAACTAGAAATACACACACGGACACATAAGCTAACATACAGCACTCACACCAACACCAGAATGTACATTACACGCATGTATCAACACCCACTCACTCACTAATACCAGAACACACTTGCACACAAATCAGCACTCACACCAACACCAGAATGTACAGTACACGCATATATCAACACCCACTCACACACCAACACCCGAACACACTTTCACACAAATCAGCACTCACTCACACACCAACACCAAAACACACTTACACACATAGCAACACACACACACCAACTCCAGAATTCTAATGTCACTCACTTAGCAACACCCACACACACCAACACCATACTTCGCATGTCACTCATATAGCAACACCCACACACACCAACACCAGAATTCTCATGTCACTCACATAGCAACACCCACACACACCAACACCAGAATTCGCATGTCACTCACATAGCAACACCCACACACACCAACACACACCAACACCAGAATTCTCATGTCACTCACATAGCAACACCCACACACACCAACACCAGAATTATTATTTCACTCATAGAACAACACTCACACACACCAACACCAGAATTCGCATGTCACTCACATAGCAACACTCACACACACCAACACCAACACACACTTACGCACATAGCAACACCCACACACACAAACACCAGAATTCTCATGTCACTCACATAGCAACACCCACACATACCAACACCAGAATTCGCATGGCACTCACATAGCAACACCCACACACACCAACACCAGAATTTGCATGTCACTCACATAGCAACACACACACACACCAACACTAGAATTTGTATGTCACTCAGATAGCAACACCCACACACACCAACACCAGAATTCTCATGTCACTCATAGAGCAACACTCACACACACCAACACCAGAATTTGCATGTCACTCACATAGCAACACTCACACACACTAACATCAGAATTCGCTTGCCACCCACATATCAACACCCTGAGATCACTCACCAACACCAGTACACACATGACACATTCATTATACTCATACTATTACACACACAGCGCACACCCACCCTCCCGATACCAGTACACACACTGCACATATTACACACACCCTACACATTGCGCACAGAACACACGTGTTACACACACATCAACGCCCCCTGGTGTCGTAACTTCAACACATCTGCCACCTAGTGAGCAACTTGTCAACACGACCTCGGTGTAATACTTGCCAGCATCTTCCAGGGGCATGCACCCGAAAAAGCAGCAAAATCGAAAATTGCCACCAAAATAGGCTTCCACTAAAATAGGAAGTCACATTACATCCATGCAGTCGGTGATTTGTTATGTGCCACTGATTTATTGAGCTGGAAATGTCGATGATTTGTTATGTGCTACTGATTTATTTAGCTGGAAATGTCAATGAATTGTTATGTGCTACTGATTTATTTAGCTGGAAATGGCGATGATTTGTTATGTGCTACTGATTTATTTAGCTGGATATGTCGATGATTTGTTATGTGCTACTGATTTATTTAGCTGGAAATGTCAATGATTTGTTATGTGCTACTGATTTATTTAGCTGGAAATGTCAATGATTTGTTATGTGCTCCTGATTTATTTAGCTGGAAATGTCAATGATTTGTTATGTGATACTGATTTATTTAGCTGGAAATGTCAATGATTTGTTACATGCTACTGATTTATTTAGCTGGAAATGTCGATGATTTGTTATGTGCTACTGATTCATTTAGCTGGAAATGTCAATGAATTGTTATGTGCCACAGATTTATTGAGGTGGAAATGGCAATGATTTGTTATGTGCCGCTGACCTGCCAACAAGTTGTGTGGATTTACTGCTGGGTGTTGATTGGTTCTAGAAGATTTACTGTATCTAGGCGCTCACGTGTAAACTCACAGTCTGTGCACTGGGAACCAGACGGAATGGCCGAATCAGTTGAGCGTCCGTCTCCTGTTTTGGGAGATCCGAGGATCCGAACCAGTCATTTCCCTATCCTATTAATGCCGAGTGCCAGGCTAGGAAGCGACAAGTGTCAATTTTATAATTCATTGTTTTGACTCGACCGGGAACCGAACTCCCGACCTTCCGCACGCGAGGCCCGCGCTTTACCGATTCGACCACCAGTGCTGACTGTGTCTGTCGTGTATAACTATAAGACAATGGCGGTTCTTTGGGGAGGGTGGGAGGATCAGAACGAGGTTTCGCGCCAAAAGCACGCCACCTGCCGCTTCCTGTCGTCTGCTGGTGGGGCAGCCTCGTTCTGGTGACGGGGTGCCTGGCGAGTTATTTATAGCATCCCGGTGTCTCGGCGCCTTCTCTACAGACAAGACTTTTGCTGTCTGTCTCCACCTTCAACCCCAGCCTCCCTTTTTGTTCTTTCTCCTTTCTATTTCTTTTTTTTGTGTGATTTCGGAGAGAACTTACACATTGATTTGTGAAAAATAACACTTGTTAAGAAAAGAAGCTTTTAGAACATTTGTGAAATTCTTAAATGCAGACTGTTATTTGTTAATACTAATAATGTAGTCAGTTATAGTGATCTTCCCAGGTGAAATGCCACATGCCGTTCAATGAACTATTTCGATCCTAAACATTGTAATATATATATATATATTTCACCTCGTTCTTGACTTCTGGGGTGTTTGTAACCTTAGGAGGGTTACTGGCTGCAGAATTGCAGCATTATAGAGAGGCACCGATAAATCGGCCCAATCTTTGGTTGAAGAATAATCTTCTGGTGGGACGGTTGTAGAAGCTGGGGGATGTCTTTACACCGATTAAACGACGAGTCGTTGGGGCGGTCCAGAATCACTCCGGTCCGGCGGTAGCACAGCACTTGTATCTAGCAGACAGCAGCAAGGGTTTCGAGGAAGGGCGGGTAAAGATGGGTCCAGCGGTGGTTCCAGCAATGAGAAGAAAGTGAGAGAAACCTACCCAAGCACACAACTCCCCTGGTCAGGGGGAGAAATATACCTGGGAGAAAAAAAAAGGGTAGAGTCTAGGAAAGAGAAATGAGGAGAGTTGAGTCAAAGGACTGTGTCTAGTTGCTCTATGGTGACCAACCAGCGAGCCAAAGACACGGACAGAGTAAGAGTAGAAAGTGAAATGCTGGTGGGCTCCCCCTCCTGGAACCCTTTTTAGACATCAAGGAGGAGCAAGGCCAGCGGATAGGAGATAGAGAGAGGTGTGGATGAAGTGCGGTCCGGATAGCAAGTGAAATGGATACTGGACACTAAGATGGCTACGTCTGATTACAGATATTGTGAACTTCATTTCGTTGGATTGCTAGAATTTGCAGGATAATGCATTCGACTTGGATGCACATGGCTGGTCAACCGGAACGGAACCTTCTAGACCATGCACCGGCCTCGGACCAGGGCAGAGCCGCCCTTGCATGTGTTATGGATTTTTGGAGAGTTTCAGGACACCGGTGTCACAAGACTACTAGTAGTACTTCATAGCATTGCATTATTGTTTCTGTGAATAGTCCAATTTATTGGATGTATGTATGACTCACCAGTTCATACTACACTGGCCCGCATTACAGGGTGAGTCAAACAGAAAGGGGCATCAACCGACCCTGGTGTCACAATACTACTAATTCATAGCATTGCATCATTGTTTCTGTGAAGAGTCCAATTTATTGGATGTATGTATGACTCAGCAGTTCATACTACACTGGCCCGCATTACAGGGTGAGTCAACCAGAAAGGGACATCAACCGACCCTGGTGTCACAATACTACTGATTCATAGCATTGCATTATTGTTTCTGTGAAAGTCCAAATTATTGGATGTATGTACGACTCGGCCCGATATCTGCTTTAATTCCACTTCGGGAGAATACTACATGGGCTGAGTTCATACTACACTGGCCTGCATTACGCGGTGAGTGACAAGACAGAAATGGGGCGTCCACTGACGCCGGTGTCACAAGACTACTACTTCATAGCATTGCATTATTTTTTTCTGTGATTAGTCCAATTTATTGGACGTATGTACGACTCAGCAGTTTGTACTACACTGGCCCACATTACGGGGTGAGTCATAAGACTGAAAAGGGGCGTCAACCGATGAGGGTGTCAGAAGACTACTACTTCATAATCATAGCATTAGATTATTGATGTTATTAAAAGTCCAATTGTTGGCAACCTTTTTAAGGTGTACTTTTACTGATAGCAAATTACTATTCGGTATTTTTTTCCAAATTGTTGGCCACATAGTGAGGTTGTTGCTGGGGAAGATTCTGCTTCGGGGGAATACTACACAGGCTCAGTTCATACTACACTGGCCTGCATCACATGGTGACTCACAAGACAGCAAGGGGGCGTCAACCGACGCCGTGTCACAAGACTACTACAACATCCTGCCACTCCTACATAGCCAACCACATCTAGACCGTTCTCTGGCCTCGGACCAGGGCGGAGCTGCCCCACCGATCATTGACCATGAGCTCAATGCAATACTGGATCAGCGCATAGCTATGAAGCTACAATGACAGATCTGCGTGGCCCACTGGCTATGTGTTGTGCCTGGTGTGTTAAAGAACTTGAAGTTGTGGGTTTGATTCCTGAATGAGTCAACTAATTGTGATTTACAATTACTTTGTGGCAAGTGGACCACACGGGATAATGCATAGCATTTTATCTGGGATAGTTAGTCGGTTGACAACTCGCTAAGATCCCGAGTCACGTCTTATGTGCAGTTCTCAACAATCTCGGAAGGATTCGTTCCTTATACCCCTGTCACATTATGACGTTTCTCGCCAACGCGCGTCGACGTATGTCACTTTTTGGCGCTACGTCGGGAGACGTCTGGAAGCGTTACGCGTGCGTTAGGCACGCGTTGGTAATTGTTGATGCACGTCCACGGTCGGTGACGCACGTCAGGGTATCGGCGAAGTTTTGTGCTTGCACAAAACTTGCGACATGCGACAACGCGCGACAACCCATGGGTGCCAATATTATGGCGACGTCAGAAGCACGTCACATACTGGAGGACATTTTTGTTTTTATATATTTGAATTAAAGGGGGGTTTTATCAGGGTTTTTTGTGTGTTTTCTTTTACAGATATTGAAATATAATCTTCAGTTCTCTAATGCCTAGTACACACCTCCCGTATAGGATTCGCGCACTAAGACTCGACCCGACCCGCTTAAAACTGAAAACGGGCCGATTCGTTTTTCGAATCGCGAATCGCAATCGTAATCGGCCGCTTTTAGCCCTAAAAACTGAGTTTTATAAGCGAATCGCAATCGCTAGGTGTGCGCGGGGAGCGCACACCAAGCGATTTTTGTGGGCGAAACGGGCAGTTTTCGATCGTATACGGGAGGTGTGCGCGCACAAACGGTAGGTGTGTACCAGGCATAAGAATGCTAGCTAGCTCTGCGCGTGTGAAAACAAAAGGGTGGTGATGAAAACACAGCTTATTTTTCTCCATTTTTTTCTCTCCCCAATTTATTGCTAAAAAAGAAATAAACTGTTCTTACAAAGGGAATCCTGCCCCAGCCACAACAGTAAAGTGGCCACCTACAGGGCTAATGTCAGCATTCACCACTCTGTGCTAACAAACACACCCCTCACACTAACAACTCCGCCTATATTAGGTATTAGTAACACGTGTATGACCCCTGCCCTTCACCCCTCCTCCTCACCCCCCCCCCCCCCCCCCCCCCCCCTTTCATCACCCCCTTGACACTGGTTGCCATGACTATGATCCTGTACAAGCTACACGCTGTATGGTTGTTGAACCTACCCTGTGTATGAATGTGTAAGTGCATTGCCTGTATGTATGTAATTGTAAGCATTAAATGACCATCTAAAAGACTTACAATTCCAGGGAGACGAGTGTAGTAGTCTGCACTGACCTCTCAAGTAACCACATAGACAGGTGGATGTGGATAGTGTGGTGATATCAGGGAGCCTAGATGGTTTAATGGTTAGCACACTGGCCCAGAATGCAAAGAGATGTGGGTTCGAGTCCCGCTCTAGGCACAATATTTCCCATTTTCATCACCCCCTTGACATCCCCAATGGCTTGGGGAGTTGGTTTACATCCTTTTCTTGAAGATGGATACTGCCTATCATGGATAAGTCTGAATAGACTTGTTTTCACCATTAGACAGTTTGTTGATAGAAAGCCCAAGCCAACACAGGGAATCGAACCACCAACCTTTAGATTAAGACTCCGGCCTAGAAAAACGTCGGACACTCTAACCACTCGGCCACAGAGAACACCACGTCCTGGCAACATCTAAGGTCATATCAGGACGGGTACCGACTTGTGACAGTGCACACTCGTGGTGACTTTATAGTGCTGCCCCACTGGGAGACCAGGCTGTTGGCAGCATAACCTGATAGCCCACTCAGTCACATTATCCTGACACTGAGTTAACCAGTCTTTGCCCTATCCTATTAATGCCGAGCGCCAGGCTATGAAGTGTCAAGTCCCAATTTGATAAAACATTGGTTTGACTTGACCGGGAACCAAACTCCCGACCTTCCGCACGCGAGGACCGCGCTCTGCTGATTCGGCCACCGCGCCCGGTTTAATAAAACATGATAGATGTATTTAGATACAAGTAGGCAGATTGAATAAATAGTTCCCATGGTCGGAGTGATCTCAAAAGGCTTTGGTCGAGGTTTATTTAGAATTACTCCCCACTCAGCAATGCTGTCTATTCCTATTGTATATGCCTCGTTCTCTCTCTTCCTCTCTCTCCCTTCACCTCTCTCTCCCTCTCTCTCCCTCTCTCTCCCTCTCTCATTCCCTCCTTCTCCCTCCCTCTAGCCCCCCTTTCTCCCTCCCTCCCTCACTCCCTCACTTTCCCTCCCTCTCTCCCTCTCTCTCTTTCTCCCTCTCTCCCTACCTCCATCCCTCCATCCCTCCCTCTCTCGCTCTCTCCCTCCCTCCCTACCTCTCTCCACCCCTCTAGCCCTCCTCTCTCTTCCTCCGTCTCTCCAGCCCTCTCTCTCTATCCCTCCCTCTCTCCCTCCCTCTCTCTCTCTTCCTCCCTCTCTCCCTTTCCCCCTTCCTCCTCTCTCTCTCCCTACTTCCCTCCCCCTCTTCTTCTTCCCCCTCTCCCCTTCCCTCTCCCTCATTCTCCCCCTCCCCCTCTCTCCCTCTCTCCCTCTCTCTCTCTAAAACCCTCTCTTTTAATATTCATGTCCGTATACCTGTTCTAGCCAGCCGGCCGTTATATTAATGTTTTGTGACATATAATATTGTAAACGTGCCGGCTGGTGGTGTGGGTGGTGTGAGACAGGTCAAGTGAAAACACTACAGGTAATGAAGGAAACAGAGTAGGAAATGAAAGGTAAGAGAATGACACTCCTCAGTTTATTGCTTATATAGTCTTACAAGATCCAAGATGGCCGTGGTCACATGAGGTGATCCCTCAATCAACATAATGCAGTGGTCACATGACTCAATCCTCCAATAGGAATACAATGCAGTGGTCAATGATCATAACAATGCCATGTGGGGGGGGAGGGGGCATGTGAGGTGACTCTTCCCAAGACTTTCCTAGCCAGGCTTGGAAGTGACACTCCCTCTCAAGGACTATTCAATATACAAGTTCCATACCTAATGAATAATAGTTTACCAATTCCACACATATCCCTCATATGCCTTTGGTTTTTTATAGTTTAACATTTATCATTATATAGACAGTTTGTAATTTATTATAGTAACTTCACCTCGGTTCACATGTATTATATCGGACAATTTTACAACGTACTCCGCCCCTCCACTTCTTACCATCTGCCCAGCATATAGCAAGAAGTGCACAGTACTACGTTGTCACCTTTATATCCTCCTTAATATCTTCTACATCTTTTATCAACCTAAACCGTAAACTGAGTCTGAAATAGTCGCGCTAATAGATAAGGTACATCTGACTTCGAGAGCAAAAAGAAAAAAAATTCCGAAAATTTTCATTTTCCTTTTTTTTTATGGTTTTTAATAAAATAATTCTATATTTTATTTTTATAATTTAAATATTAACTATGTTTTAAGTCTTATTTTACCCCGCTGATAACATATATGATGTCTCAAGGAGCATACGATTCATTTGCCATCATTTTTAGCTTATTCCGAGCATTTTTTAGTTTTGTGACGGTTTAGAGGTCGTTCCGCAACGATTCTAAGGCACAGTCCAGTCACTTAGCATCGATCTTACATTAGTGCTCAATCGGATTTGGTATCTGCTGTCAAATATTCCATCACCATGGAATAACATTTTAGTGTCCCTATCTTCAGACAATATGAGACATATAACAATGACTCATCCCAACCTTTTGAATCCCCAAAAAAAACTTGACTCCATCCCTATGGAGTTGGCCACACAGTCCTGTTCCCCACAAGAACTATGTTGAACCACAACATGTACCATATAGGCCGCCATTATTATAATCTCATCAAGAGAATATGTAACATGTAGGATGGCACTATTATAGCTGTCCTCCAAAAGACAAGATGCCATAGATAGAGTGTGTGCATTACAGATCACCCCAGGAGACAACATATCATTTGCCCCCTGAGCTATGCTTGTCCCCCATCGGACAAACATAGTTTGTCTCCTGGCACGCGTGAATCTGCAAAAACAACCAAGTTTTATGTGGCCTAATCCACCAGGTAAGTTTCATTTTTGGTTGTCTTTGTTGAGAAAAATTTAAACATTTAACATTTTAAGGAAACTCTCAGTCAAACCTTATAGAATGTTTTTAGTTATCTGTGGTATCATTTATATCATCAATAGTAAAACATGTTATGCAGTGTAATATAGTACAATGTCTATACAATCTTAGCAATATTAATTAATTAATAATAGTATGATATATTGCAAAAAGTGGCTTATGATCTCAAAAATATATATATGTTAATTACTCTTCAGCCTTGCTGAGTTACAACATACTTCCTCAAGTTAAACAACATATTACCAAAAATATATTCAACTCTTCAGTCCTATTGAATTCAAAATAACAAATGAACGTAAATGCAGCTATCTATAATGTAATGGAGTTACAGAGTAATTAGTTCATGCCATTTTATATTAGTGAGAAAGTCATTCCCCAATAGTTCATTAATGTTGTCTTACTACCATCAGTTACTCCCATTTCGCTGTGTAGCCTGCTGAAAATCAATTACACTACCTCAAGCTAGATATGTGAAACATCATAATGATCATTATAGATAACTACTTAATAGTTCATCTTTTGATAATGCAAATCAGTTATATGATGAAAAAATAATAATCAGATTCTTAAGACTAACAGTGTTAACTCATGTTATCCAAACCAATACTGATCATTTGTCAAAAATAAATGTTGAAGATCATATCAAAAAATTATATATATTAGTTTAACTCAT